>JANBXI010000085.1:0-25432 GCA_024271845.1 Cryptococcus sp. VH57_BW
GAGGATCCTCCCCCGGAGCGTACAAAGCCATCTGATGAGTGTTCTGAAATGAACTGAAAGCAGGCCCCGCTAATGGCGTACTTGACGTGATATTCACCTCACCACACCTTTTACCCCCTCCCTCGTCTAACCCCTAACCGCTAATGGCGTACTTGACGTGATATTCACCTCACCACACTTTTTACCCCCTCCTCGTCTAACCTCACTCGCGCCGCTACTTCGTGGCGACGCTCGTTCGACAACTTCCCTCCCCACTGCTGCAACACCCGAAGCGTCTCTTTCACCAACACACCCCCAGCGCTAACTACGCCACGAACCCTAAAACTATCTCGTTAAAGGATATCGCCCGCCCCAGGCCTCGCCCAACCTGAGCACATGCAGAACACATCGAGGTGAGTGCCAAAGTTGTTCAAGACGCGCCGCCACATTTACCCTCTTGCTGAAACGCCGGATAGAACGCCGTGTTGTGCCTGATATTCCCCCGCATTGTCATGCCCGTTATTCTACGTGTCTACACTTACTTCGCTACTATACCATACCTCATCACTCCACACCACTCCACACCATGACCGCGTTCATTCCCAACACCTCCCCACCACCCACCACCATCCTTCCCTGGGTCGCCGGGTTCCCCCTGGACGACCTCAATTTCACAGCCACTGGGAAAACCACCAGGGCGCCGACGAGGCAGACTTTTGCCATGTTCTACGGAAGCCGGCAACGTGGAATCCGAGTGGTGTCGGACCCGTCGGTTAACGTCAGGCTCGTAGAAGCTCTGAACGGCCAGATACAGGTAAACGCGCCTGTACCCGCGTTCGATCTCCAGCAAGCAGAAGGTAATAGGGTGGATGCTGTCGAGTCTGTAATCAAGGACGAGACAGACATGTCAGCGGTGATGCGTGCCAACTTCTTCCGGTCTTCAAACGCCGCCATCGCATGTGGATTACCGTCGGAACTCCACGGGAAATGGGACACCTGCCCGAACAGAGGCGATAGCGGCACCTCCGACTGGGCGTTCAAGACTACTGGTGACACCGAACCCAAGGCCATCGTTGAGTTGAAACTGCCGTCCGTGCTCACGGCGGTAGTGAATCGGGAGCCGTCTGGGGACTGCGCCAATGATGAGCAGGACGACGATGAGGAGGAAGATGTGCAAGGTGTTGCGACGGGGAAGGTGCATCTTGTGTTGCAATTAGACAAGCTGGTCTCAGCGTGTCGGCGGAATGGGGGGTTGAGGCTGATTCTCACTGAGAACGCCGACGGCCGACTGACATTGTGCGCCGTGGACGAGAGCGGGGTCCGAGAGGAGGGGATGTCCCATTGGGCCTACGGATTGGCCCAGGTGAGCACTCATGACCTCGACTCGTGACGTATGGTAGTTCTAACGTCCCGTCCTGTATAGTTATGGGAACAACTGGTACACTACAAACTCGAGCTCGTCACACTCAGCTCCTACGACGTGTGGATCCCGTTTGAGCGGGACACAAACGAGAGGGAAATCCTCCGCATGGGTCAGCCGATCCGGCGAATGAGTCCTGGCACAGCGCCTCGTGCCGGCGAGCTGTCCCCAATGCAGCTATCCATGGCTGTGGTCATCCCGAGACCAGACACGGAACCTCTGGATCAGACATTTCCCAAGCTACCACTCGGTACATTGTCGGCGTCTAATTTGAAGGAGCTGGAGAAGCGGATAGAGGAGAAGGTCAAGAAGCTGGGCGGGGCTACGGGGCAGGGTGTGGTGAGCGGTCGATCCAAGAAGCGGGGACATGGCCAAGACGACGGCGATGATCGAATTGACGTCGATGGATACGGCGCGCTACCTGGGGTTGTAAGTGTCTTTTCATTTTTGCTAACTCTTGTCGCTGACTCATTGTGCATCAGAAACTTCTGGTCCGCGCCTTGAAAGTCACCGTCAAGAACACCCACTCCATCTCCGCCCGCCACTTCGTCATGCAAGAGTTCCTGGATGACAGCGACCTCGCTGGGTGCATCCTACCAAACCTTGCTACGCCTCCCGCCAGCGACACCGAACACCGCTCGGCACCGCCTCCCCGTTATCCGACGGCAAACCTCACGCTTGTCAGCTACCTCAGCTCTGGCCGTCTGTGGGACGCGTACGCCGCTGTCCTCACCGGCGACGGCTTGCGAACAACGGACCTAATCGCCAAGGTGATGTGCCCCTATACCTATGACGAGGGAAACCCGAGCACGGAGGAGCTGTTTGGGGACTCGCAAGAGGCCGTGTGCGCTTATCGCCGCGAGGCGGCGCTCTATCGCGGCGCACTGGCAGGGCTACAGGGGGGGGTGGTGCCGTTAGTGTACGGATCGTTTGAAGGGGCCATGTGTCTGGGTCTTGGTGTCCACGGCAGTTTCGAGACTTTCGTTCAGTTGATGGAGAACGTTGGGGAGCCGGCGGATGGAGGGAAGAAGCTGCAGGATCTGCCATTTCGGGATAAGTGGGTGCCATCTCTGGAGAGGATGATTATCCCGGCGCTGATCAACCTTTTACAGGCTTGAGATTCAAGGCCTCTATCGCCAGCTGCATGCCGTCCGCGTCCTCCATGGGGACGTCGAGCCACGTCACATTCGTCGACGCGCAGATGGGCGGTTCGCGCTGATCGATTTTGATTCCTCGACGGAGGTGGAGCGCGGCGATAAAGGGGACAGACAGCTGGCGTCGGAGGAGCGTAGCGTGAGACAGATACTTGGATTGCCGCACCGGTCAGTGCACCCCAAGGCGGCCGCTATCACGAATAATCAAGTCCAGTCTGTAGGAGCACAGACTGGGTTGTATGCGGATATCAGGAGGGTAGATTTGGGCCGGGTCACGGAGATTATGTAAATAAATGGGCAGATATCATCGAGGGAGGAAGGATGAGAGTTGTACAATACCGCATATAGCATACGATTGGAAACCATGTCGCTTGTACAATGCACTGATTCTACCAGCCCGTGTACATCATCGAAAGGCCTTGACTCTCACTCATGGAGCTCACATTGTCGGCGGGGCCGGAAAATCGGAGCCCACCTCCCGGCCAAAACCCACTCCGTGTCAGGATATCAATTTACATGACGAAAACCGCACGCGGTCCTGCATCAAAGCGAGAGCCATGAGCGTCGACATCAGAGACACTACGCCTGGAGACATCCTCCCTCCTTAGGGTTCAAACAGGTTCATTCGTCTTAGCTATTGCCACGGTATAATCAAAGATATCAAAAGATCTACGGAACGAAGAAGCGGACACCTGCCCGCACCAGGGCGAGAGCCATGCGCGTCTTCAGCAAAGACAGAACCCCCGGCGACATCTTCTCCCCCCACTCCTGCAAAACCCGCAACGTATTCCCCTCCAACACACCCCCAGCACTGACCACCAACGGCTCCACCGCACCATGCCACCCCCCACGGTTCCCATTGCGCACCATCACCATCCTCTTCGCCTTCGCCGCCCCCGCCAACACCAAGTCCACCTCCCGGGTCGCGATGCGCCATCGCGACAGCCCCACACACTCCTCTGGCGTCAACCGCATCTTCATCGCCTTCTGCCCTGTCACCGCCGACACGCGTACGTCGTACTGGACGCTAGCGATCCCCACTCCACCTCTGCCGTACACCGCGATGTCATTCCTTGCCTCCGTACCCTCCTCCGCTTGTTCCACCATGATCTCGGCCTCCGTGACGCTGTTAAGCGCGCTGGCGATGGCGTGCACGACCCCATTGTGTCTGTTGGATGTAATTGGGGGTCGCTGGGTGCACAGCTCGTCGTGGCCGACGTCGTTGTCGGCGCCACAGAGGGGACAGAGGTGGTGGCGGGTGGAGTGGAAGGTGCGGAGGTGGAGGGTGGCGGAGATGATGTCGTCGGGGAGGCGGAGGAAGGGGTAGAACGGGATGACATGCAGCCATTGCCGACCGAGACGCGAGCCGTTCTCGACCATCATCCGCTGCTGTGCTGGAGAGAGCTTCTCCATGACCGCGGCGACTGACTGCGCGTACACCTCCTCCATCCTCTGTCGCTGGGACTTGACCGTGGCGTCGGTGTTGGTGTCGAGGGGGTCAAGGTCGGAGGCGAAGAGGGGGTCGAGGAGGGAGTCGGCGATGGCAGAGGCGGCGGCGTAGGCGTGGGGGGCAACAGCCTCGTGAGAGAGCAGACCGAGGCCGCCGTGGCGGAGGGGTAGGCGAATGATGGCGTCCTGGAGGCGGGGGAGGGGGTGGGGGATGGTGGGGGCGGTGATGCGTGTGGCGGCGCGGGTGAGGAGGTTGTCGAGGGGACGGGTGTCGGTGGTGAGGTCGGACATGTCGAGGGTCCGCTGGAGGTGTCGGAGGGACTGTGAGGCGCACATGCGAAGCAGCAGCAGCTCGTGTTGGCGGGGTAGACCCGCAGCCTGCAGCCGCTCCACAGCCTCGCTCATCTCCGTCGTCTTCGCCTTGAACCACGCCGAGCGTGCGGCTCGAGGGCCCACGAAGCTGCCCAAGATCTCCATTCCGTTCTCCATCAACTCCACCAACGACGTCTCCACGCACTTGCGCTCGTTCAGCAGCAGCGAGTCGTCTCCTTCATGCCGGAAGAACCGCCGCACCTCCTCACCCAAGCTGGCCTCCTTGTCGCCTCCAACGAAGATGTAGACGTCGTCGAGGTAGGCGAGGACGAGGGCGGACCGGGCGACTGACTGTCTGTTGTAACGTCAGGAGGACTTAACTTTCCCACGGCCGATATTCGTACAGAGGCGTTTTATCTTCCGGCAACACAAACAAACAAGCCGAAGCAGGAGTACGACTTCTTCACTCACATCGTCTGGGATCCTTGGGAAAATGAAGCAGACCAAAGTCAACAACGAACAACACCTATCTGTACCGTAGATGTATAATATCTGGGTTCACTCGTACCCAAATCTAGGAGCCCTACCTTCATCCCACTGTTTGTCTTTCTCAGTCAAGCACCCGTGACCAGTGAGTCTTGCGAGCGAGCCGACTTTTCGGCATGTCTTGATAAACCTTGTTGACATCTCTCCTGTCTCCACCAGCGACACCCTCTCTCCATATATATATACGACACTCTTCACTGCCAAGTACTGCTGCCACGTTTACCATGGTCCCTCCCACCTCCACGGCACCGCAGAACCCCCGCCCCGCCCCCATCCGCACCCGGCGAATGTCCCTTTCCCCTCCGCTACGTTTGACCGCCCCGGCCACCAACCGTCTGTCGCTCCCCCCTCTCCCTACCCTTCGCAGCTCTGCCCTCACACCCTCTCCCCTGTCACTGCACTCGAAGACCCCCACGCACGGCAGTTCGCCTTTCGGTAGCTACCTCCGTGACCACCACACCTGCCGCACGCGGGTCAAGCGGAGGCCTTCCAGTCCGGGAAGGATCAGCTTTGACCTGGACTCCACCGGCCGGACGGTGAAGGAGACGCAAGTCATTAGGCCCCCGAAGAGTGAGCGGGGCCATTGGCTCCCTCTGGGAATTGAGGCAATGGTACAGGCGGACGCGATTGACGTTAGCGTCGACCTCGGAGGGGCTCTGACGCCGGATCTTGAGGGTGAAATGACATTACCGCCCCTGCCGCCCTACGGTATACACCTCTTGGGCTCCCCGATGGACACTCCTCTCACCCCTCCCGACGAGGCGGCTGAGTTCCTTCCATCAGTCGCAGTCGTTGGCGGCACCGATGCAGGGGTGGGGCTGGGTATTGGGATGATCCTGGGGAAAGAGGGGGCGTTTGAGTTGGGGACGGATGACAGAGATGCGGTTGGGAGCGCAGATACAGACGTGGATAAGAGGAGAGTCATGCGGTGTCTGTCTGACAGCAGAGTCAAAGGTGAGCGAGCCACGTCGGGTTAGAAATGAACGATGGGTCATTTGCTGATTCAAACCACAGACCCCCATCGATCAACGACACTGTCGATTCTGTCCCCTGCGTCCTCCACATCCACAGACCCCTCCCCGCAGCCCGACTGCTCGTCCATTGATCACGTCTGTGTGCCTCCGATGGGGCCCGCGTACCCGACCGTCCAGTCCGACGGCGTCCTGTACTCCCCTCCCTCGGCCTCCACCTCCGCCCGCCACGGTATGCGCCCTCTGCTTCTCGTCTCCCGGCGCAGCTCTAATACCGCCACTGCCATCCCTACCTCCCACATGATATCCACATCACCGAAGCCGTCCGGGAGCAGTGCTTCCGCATACCCGACCCTGAGCAGAGATGGCACCGCGCTCCGCGGCCTCGGGTTCTCTGTCGGATTGGGCCCGCTAGGTAGCCCTCCTCGGCAGCTTCTGTTGGATACGCGGGTTGAGCCAGCCGCACCCACGGCCATGGCGGAGCTGGACGAGCAGAACTCTCCTATTTTTCGCTTTGGCGGCGACTCGGATTCTACCGCCAGCCAAGGAGGGAGCGACACCGAGAACGACAGCGTCGCCTGCTGCCCCGTCCGCCTTCCGTCTACCGTGTCCGCCGCGCTAGCCTCGCTGGCTAGTGCGCTCACACCACCGCACCTTCACTCCCCTAGCCGGGGCTTCTCACATACGATCGAGCCCGATACGTCGCTGAAGAGCTGCTTGAGGGGAAAGAGGGTGGTGCACGGGGGTGACCGAGCGACGGGACGGGTCCGCTGGGCGCAGATGCTGGTGGAGTGCGAGCCGGTTGGTGAAGAGAAAACTGTTGGTCCGCGGATGATGGTTCCCTCGTCGGTGTGCGCGGACGGGTCACCCACCAAGTCCCAGAGGTTCTCTCGGCGTCGCCTCGTCACTCTCCGAACCACCACTGTCGCCGCGACCAACGCGGTGCGACGCACACCCGCTCCTCTCCCCCAGAAACACGCCAACCTCCCCCTCAGGCTCCTCCTCGAGCTGTTCGCTTTCGTCTCGGCGGCAGTGGCGCTCTCAAAGTGGACGGTGATCCTGCTGGCGAAGATGTGGATAGTGGTGTGTGCGGTGTACAAGGGGATGGTGACTGAAACTGTCAAGCCGAGGTGAGTAGAAGTGTGACTGTGCCCCATGCCCGTTTACTCTCAGCTGATGGACAGGGACATGTAGCGTCGGGGTGCGCAAGATCAAGTCGCGGAGCAGGTCTCAAGCTTCAATGCCCGCAGCAGAGCTCTAAGCTTATGGTGTTTGTTTACGTTTTATTTGCTGTCTTCGGTGAACGAGAAAAGAGGGGATATGCCGTTGGGAAGGAAAAGAGATGATGGGCATAATGATAACGAATATCGCACGACCCAACTATTGATGAGTATATGTAGTAACCTTATGTAATTCGTGATGGCTTTGAACTCGACAGGCCCAGGCGCGGTCGATCCGGGTATAGTGCATACAGAATGTCAAGGCGTCCCAAAAGATGTAGGGATTTTGGCAAGATGGGAAGACAAGTGAAAGGAATGTGAGATGTAATGACGGACGAACAACAAGAAGCGGGAGGGGAAGGGGCGATGAGGCTACTCCTTCTTCTTCTTCTTCTTCTTCTCCCCGTCTGCCACGGGCGCATCCTCCCCGGCGTCAGATGCCCGTCTCTTCTTGGACTTCTTCTCGCCCTCGCCCTCACCCTCCTTCTTTGCGGCCTTGGCCTGAGGAGAGTCTCTGAGGTCAGCATAGCGCCGTGACATGTAATCAATTCGAGGAACTCACAGCCTTCTTGGCCTCCTTCCTCGCTTTCCGCTCCTCCTTGGTCTCTCCCACGACCATCGACGCATCCCCGTCCACATCCATCGACACATCCCCAGCAGCCTCACTCATTCTCTTCTTCTTCTTGTCCTTCTTCCCCTCCTTCCCATTCTCCTTGGCTTCCCGCTTCTCCTCCTTCACCTCGAGCACCGCACCCTCGGGCTGCGTGGGCAGCATCCCGTTCACCGTCTCCAGCTTGACGGCATCGGTCGCGGCATTGTATCCGCCGCCGCCGGAGCCCGACATCTCGAACCGGGGCTGGGATCGCACAGCACCCGAGGTGACCTTGCGGGTGGACTGGATACCGGCCTGGTGTTCAAGAGCACGAAGACGCGACTCGAGCTTAACGCGGTTGGTGATGCCGACCTCGGCAGCGGCGGCATCGGAACGGGAATCGGCGTCCGAAAGTGCGTCGACACGGATGGAGAGGGCGGCCTTGGTGGCGACCATTCGAGCCATCTTGCCCTTGAGCTTTTGGGGAGCCTGGCCAATGAGGGACGCCTTTATGGAGGGTTAGCAGTGCATCGAACTACATGACGAGTGAAACAACTCACGTGGTAGATGAGACCGTATTTGGGCGTGTCGTGCTTAGTCTTCAAAGCCCTGAAGAGCGCCTTCTCCGCACCCAGGATCTGCACCGTGGATGCCGGGTGCTTCGCGAGGTTCATCAAGCTCCCCGCGTGGCTGATCAGCCTCGCGCCCACAAGCTCACCGACGAGCGCGGTGAGGTTGGGTGCGATCGCCTGCATACGGTTCCGCAGGTACTCGGAGAGCTGTGTGCGGTACTCGGTGATGGAGATAACCTGGTCGCAGAGGGAGTGGATGTGCTGAATGTCCGATTCAGAGATCTCGGTACCCATGGAGAGCTCAGCGGCGGCCTTGATGGTAGCCTCGAGGTCCTCAGGCAGAATGAGCTCGAACGAAGTGGTGGCGGCGTTGGTGCGCATGCCTGGGAGACTGTCAGTGGGGGGCGATGTAGACAGTATGAAGAGAACTCACCCATGGCCTTGACCACACGGGCGTAGGCAAGGTTGTCGACGATGATCTTCGCCATCTCGGGGAAATGCCAACCGTACCATTCCTGCATACAAGTCAGCATTTTAGAAAGAGTTTTTGGTTGACGCCAAAAATCACCTTAACCCTCATCGAGTAGATGTTGATCTCCTTGTCGAGGTCGTCCAACAGGGCGATGGCCTGGATGACCATAGTGTCAACCTTGTCCGTGGAGAACTTGAGCTTGAATCGACTGAGCGAGTGACCAAGACCGAGAGACATGGTGTTTAGGTCCTTCTGGTCGACACCGCCGAGGAGGGAGGCGAGCTGCTGGCGGATACCTCGGTAGAGGTCCTGGGTGGAGGAGTCGGAGAGGACGGGGATGGAGAGGGTCTTGTTGATTGTACCAGCTGCAGTAGAGGGTCAGATACGCCTCCAGTAGCGTCCCAAATACGACCACTACTCACCAAGCTTGGGGTCGGACACCACGAGCATCTCCTCGAGCTTCTTCTTCTTCTTCTTCTTCTCGCCGTCCTCGTTGCCGGCGCCGCCAACAGCCTCCACCAAGAACTTGGAGAGGGAGTCGGTGAGGCGGCCATCTTGGATGGCGGTGAGGTCCTCGACCGCAGATGCGGTGGAGGTAAACCTCTGGATGGCCTGAACCTTCAAGCTAAGTAGAGGGCGGCGGCGTCAGCTGCTGCAAGTTCGCTGCACATTGCTAGATGTGACGGGCTATGGAGTGGACTCACGACTTGTTTGCGCCCTCGGGTGTCTCAAACTCCTTCCAAAGATCCTTGTTGTCGATCTTTGCGTCCTTGCTAAGCTTGAAGACGACGAAGCCGACTGACGTTTCGGTGAGGACGAGCATGCTGGGAGTTGGGCGGGTGTGGAGGATATAGGTGAATAGATTCGTTCATCCATCGCGCAGACGAGCCGCAAAGGTTTTGCTGAAATTCCGTCACGGATGCAGTATCAAACAAAAAATCACACGTCACTACGGGCATACCCCGATCTCCGCGCCTGTGGGGGCTTGCTTGTAACACCCACCAAATGCACGACACAGCAGTGGAAAACACCATGCATGAGACTGCCCCAAACCTTTATGCGCCATCGCCCGCACCCATCGCCTCTGATGCATCCGCTAGAGCATCCCTCAAAGTCGCCTTCGGAGCTGCTCTCTTCGCCCGTTCCCGCACGCGAAATAGCTTCTTCTTCCGCTTTGCACCTGGCCGCCCCTCTTCAGACGAAGTCATCTCCCCCTCGCTCCCCTCCCCAGATGCACTTTCATAGACACCCAGAGTCACAGCATCCACCGCATTCTTCGGGCTGTCCGAGATTTCCTCGCCCTGTGCCGCTTCCTCACCTCCCTTCACGTCCTCATGATTATCCCTACCCTCCTCTGTCGCCGCACGTGAATCGGTTTCTTGCAGCTCCCTCAGTTTCCTTGCCGCTTCCTTCTCCGCCTTCCGCATCTTTGCGGCCTGTCTCTTCATTGCCTTCTTCGTCATTGGTTGTCCCTCCCCAGCAGCCCGCCCGGCAGCCGCCTTGCCCTCATTCTGTCCCTCGCACTTGCTCTCGCCCACGGCGTCACAGTGGCCCTTGTTCTCCTCTGCCTTCTCCTCTACCTTCTCCTCTACCTTCTCCTCTACCTTCTCCTCTATCTTATCCTCTGCCTTGTCCTCTACCCCCTCCTTGCTCAATGCCAGCTCCAAGCTCTTTTCGTAGTCTTCATCATCCTCAGGGAGCATTACCCCCATCGCGTCCAAGTAGTACGTCATCTTCCACATGTCAGCGAGGCGTAGCGACATGAAGTCGAACGATATGGAGGCGGTGGGCGCGGTCGAGAGCACGGCGGTGTCTGAAGGATCGACGGGAATAGGGGTAGGAAGTTTCGGAAGTTTGGGGTAGCGTTGGGAAAAGTGGTTGAGGAGGATATAGCGAGCACCCATTCTGCACCACCGCGTCAGTCAACCACCTCACAGCCGCATGAGCGCATTCAGAACGTACTGCTTGCCAATGTCTAGCGCCTGCGAGAACGTACTGTGCCCCTTGAAGGCCGCTGTCTCCGCCATTGCATCCTCCATTGTTGCTTCGTGAATCAATAGCGTTGCGCCTTTCCCTGCTTCGACGAGTCTTCCGCTAGGCTTCGTGTCGCCCGAGTAGCTTGTGATCATACCGGTCAGCATCCATGATTTGTGCAGCCGCTCCTGAGGCCGACCAACTCACACGATCTTCCAGCCGGAGTGGTGCGCCAAGGCGATACCGTACGCTCGGCCTCGGTGTGGTACTTGCGGCGTTTCGATCGACTTGAGGCCCAACGTCTTCAGCAACTTTGTCGCCGAACTGATGTGCAGCTTCGAGCTAACACTTTTATGTCAACACCACCACCACCATCCCATGCAAACCACCATACTCACGTTGCTACATTCACTCCATGCACCTCTGCAAATGGCCATCGCTTGATGGGGTGTTCCGGCCAGGCTATCTTGCCCGAAGGCAAGGGTGGGGACACCGAGGGAGGGCTCTCCGCCTCCAGTAGGGAAGATATCCGCTCATCCTCGTCAAACCGATCTGAAAGACGGTCAATAGGAATCCAGATGACACTCCGCAGAGCCTCGTCGCTAGCAGCATGCTGCCAGGAGCCCAACTCTTGGAGATGGAGGGCCATAGCGAATGGCGCGATAAGAAAGAGGGGAGTGGTGATGCCCAGCTGCACAGGTACACACGTCAGCTCGCCCCAACTCATCTATAGACAGATAAAATTACCCGGAATCTCTCCTCCAACACCCCCGCCAGTCCCAGCTGGTGGTCCGCGTGCATGTGGCTGATGAACACCAGCTTCAACTCCTCAAACATTTTCTTTACCCCGCCCTCCCTCTGGCCGAACAGCCTTCTCATTTGCCCGACAGTCCCCTCCCCAGCATCTAGCAGCACCCCACCCGAGCCCGGGATCTCGAGGTGCGTGCTGGACACGTTTCTATATTTGGAGGGGATAGCGCTGCCAGTGCCGAGCGTGGTCACTACAATGTCATCCCCCGGGAGCTTCGCCGGCGCGTTGAAGCGTGGGTCCGCTCGTACAGCCTCATGGGCGGCGTCTACAGCCTCCGCGTACTCGGGAAACCGTTCCCTTATTTTCTCGCGCATATCGGCCGCCTGGTCTTGGGTAGCTTCGAATGGCACCTCGTGACTGAACGGGAGCTCCCGTGGATTGCCGCGCGGGAACATCTGGCAGATCGTCGAGGGGGTGAGGAAGGTGGTCATGGGTGGGAGGGGAGGGGGCATGGAAGTGTCGGGGGTGATGAAGGGGGCCTGAAATATATCTGTGTCCATTACGGAGAGCTGAAGCGCCTGTTTTGCTGCCCCGGCGAAGACTGTTTTGGAAGGCTCGATCGATGGCTCCGAGATGGTATGCTATATCAACCGCGAGTCAGCTGTGAACGTGGGGCACGGTGTCAGAGACTATAGCACACCTTGGTTTCCGGACCAAAGGCAGCCATCCACTCCTGATACCGGGGATCTTGCCATACCGCTCGCGGCACATGGTGCACAACGAGATGGACCTCGCGCGTCGTCTGCCCCTCCTTCGTTCGCAGTGCTTGGAACCCTTCAAACCAACGGTTCTCGAGTAGCACGCCCATAGTTTTTTCGGTACAGTTTACAATTATCAGGATCTACATGGGGATAAGCAGTAATCATCGTGATGACTGTGGCTTCACAACACTTACAGATCCAGGGCCCCCAGGCTGCATACAATCTTCGGGCCTGATTACCCTCACCCCGCCCTTCACACTCGAATCGCGAACCTCGATTGGCTGTCCGTTTGTCAGCTTGCCCCTATCCGGGCCATACGGGATCCCCAGCTCCTTCGCCTTGACAGCGTCAAACTTGCCCCGCACGGGCGGCGTTATACATATATACACCATATCTGTGTCCACAGCTTGCTTCGTGGTCATGGGCAGCATAACCCTGTGGTCGGGGCGGGTATAATGGACCAAGCCCGACGGTGTCGCGAGTGCACCGATGCGGTGCGTGATGGGGGTGGGGATCGGGCTCTCATTCGTCGACTTGGTGCCCTTCCTCATCTCGCTGTTGCCCTGGAACATGGCGCGGGCGACCTTGAGGCACCAATCTTGGAGGGCCATGGGCGACAGATTGGCCGGTTGAAATTCATGTTTAAGGGGATCCACAGTGCCGTACCGAGGGAAGGAAAATTCCGTGGAGGGGGGTGAGGGCGTAGGGGGTGGGATGAGGGCAATGGCGCTGACGGTAACCTGTGGATTCACCAGGACGTCCACGGGCTGGCCGGGGGCGGCGTCGACAGGATACGGCTGGAGGTCAATGTTTAGGTTTTCTCTGAGATAAAAGTCAACACAGCACGACTCATTCAAGTGGAACCAACACACCTGGACATCGAACCGCGGAGGCTGGCAATATAGTGCGCGATATCGGGAGGACCGGCAATGGTGAGGTTGGTGGTCCCGCTGTCGGCAACAGTCATGATCATACCTATACAGAGCGTCAGCATCGATGCACTGCATTGCGATATGCAAACTCACCAGCCAGACCGCCTCTCCCTCGCAATCTCCCATTGTTGATGAACACGCCATTGAGATATCTCAAGTTGAATCTCCTCTGTCCGATCGCGCGCTGTGTCCCTTCGCCCACGCCAAACAGCAGCCGCAATTGGTCAAACGACACATAGAGGGCTAGGTCGGTGTCTGGTCCTGGAATGGTGACGGAGCGGACATACCATCCAGGACTATTTGTTTTGCTCGTTGGCGGCATAGTGTGTGGCCATGCAGGTGCCGCGGGAGGTGAGAGGCGCGCTGGGGCGCGGAAGAAGCGTGGACGAGGTGGCGGTATTGTGAAGCGAGGCCTTGGTAATGGGTAGGGGGTGCGGGGAGGCGAGGAGCAGGGGGCACTTCACTTGAATGACACGGCGGATGAGATGTGGGGCTGTGTCTGGGTATAGTGTAGCTTGCAAACGTCGAGTAGGGTGTTGTTGGCTGAGTGTTGGCGACAAATCTTGCCGAAGAGTAAAGTGGAGGCTGGTTCCCATAATACTGGATTGCAAGTCGCTGGCTGCTTGGTGCAGAGTCCATGATCACCCATCTCCAGTAGCTCTCCCCTCATGCCCTCCAGTACTTCACATGATACATACACCCGGAGACTCCCACACCGTGTCCTGGTGTCTAGTGTAAGCATGCATACAGGACATAGCGTCAATCTTGAGCTGGCTTGGATATGCTTCCTTTCTATGTATGGCAGGCCGGACCCCTCAATGCCACGTCATTTCTGGGCCAGCGCCCCCTCTAAAAAGCGAAACCGCATCCACTGATCACTCTCTTCTTTTCTTCATAGCCCCTCCTTATAGGTATGTTGTCTCCTGTTCTCTCTTCGCGTCCCGGTGGACCACACGCTGACTGTTTTGTCACAGAGTCGCTTGATTGTCGCAAATCTCACGACACTCAGGTGCTCGGAAGGGCTCAGACTACCGCACGCCTCCCTCCTTTTAGGACGAAGGTTCGTTCAGCAGTCTTCCGCCGTTCAGTCGGGGCCTCGTCAGTTATTGGCCAGGAGTGGAAGGGTGAACGATACATTTTTTTTTAGAATCAGTGTTGCTGTCCATGCATTTGGGACTTGTTGCGTATACAATGCTTGTCACAGATTATGTCCGGACACGTGGCGGACATGTCCGCGTCCAAACGCCATCGGCAGTGTCCGGTTACCGTGTCGTCCGCATCCATCCATTCACCACATGTTGCCTCTTGCTCGTCAGTCCATTCCTGAGCATCCACCCCAGCATAGATACCCCCGGGATGCTTTTCCCCATTGTCCTTGGTGCGCTCATGGCACCGTCCGCCATCGCACACAAAGCCACCCTCGACCCCTCCCTCCATCGAGATCTGCTTCACAACGGGCGACCCCAGATTGGCCTCTGGAAAGCGCTGCTGAACCAGCGGAAGATGCAGATCCAAGCATCGTCTGGGATCTCCGAGTAAGCTGTCTTCAGGACAAAATGACATTGCACCTTCGTCAATGCTGATGATGACCTGTGACGTTAGCCAGCAGCATACTTTTACCACTTCCCCCCCCCACTCCCGGCCCTCCATATTTGAGCCGCACTGCTTTGAGCAACCCATCAGTCACTTCGACTCTTCCGTCAACGGTACCTTCTGTCAGCGGTACTGGGTTGATGCAAGCTCGTACACGCCCGGAGGGCCGGTGTATCTGCTCGATGGAGGCGAGACGAGCGGTGAAGATCGGTAAGCGCTTGCTTTTGAGCACCACAAGCGGTAAAGCTGACGAGTGCATTACCCCAGGCTAGAATTTCTGGATAAGGGTATTTTAGAGATTTTGAGCAATTCCACGAAGGGGCTGTCGATTGTGCTCGAGCACCGGTTAGCTACGATTTCTGCAGGGCTGCGTGACATGGCACGTAAGCTGATTCTCATCGCAGGTATTACGGAGAGTCCGTCCCCGTATCGTCCTTTTCCACTGATGACCTTCGTTTCCTCAATAACGCTGAGGCACTCGAGGACTCTGCCTATGTGAGTCACTCTTTCAATGACAGAGCTGTGTTGCAAACTAACACCCAAGCTCAGTTCATCGAGCACTTCAAGCCCCCGTCATCCCTCGGCATGTTTGACGAGCCCTTCGCCTTCCACCCCAACAACACGCCTTGGATCTACTACGGCGGGTCATACGCCGGTGCTCGTGCTGCCCATATGCGGACTCAGTACCCTGATCACGTCTGGGGTGCTATCGCCAGCAGTGGTTAGTACGCGCCTGGTACCAAACTGCAATGTACACTTCAAACTGACGATAACAGCGGTTACACACGCCGAGATCGACTTCCACGACTACTACCGGCCCATCATGCGGTACGGTCCCCAGCCCTGCCTGTCCGTGCTGGAGGACGCGGTCGAGTACATTGACACCATCCTCGATCATCCTGCACCGTTACCGAGGCTGCTCAAGGGGCTGTTTGGGCTGTCGGACCTGGCGAGCGACCAAGATTTTGCGGACGTCATCAGTAGTCCGCTTGGTGAGGTTTATGGTTTCATGCGCGACGAGTTGTTTTCTGATTTTCCAATGTTCAGGATACTGGCAAGCGCAGAACTGGGACCCCGCAGGTAGGGCTATCTCGACATGAGCTGGAGACAGATGCTGACCATGTTGGACAGTCGGGTCCGCCGAGTTCGATCACTTCTGCGCGGCTTTGACGGCGGGTGGAGCTGGAAGCCGCATTGGACTGATCAGAGTGTATGTCTTCCCTGGGCATGATGTCCACACAGCTAACGTTTGCACCTCCATAGGCCTGCGGCCGTAGTCAACTACGGCGAATACGTCAAAGAGGTGAGCCGGCCTTTGCCGTCTGTAACTGGAATGCCTGCACTTCGAGGATATCTACTGACCAGCCGCTATCGCAGAAAATTGTCTCCCAGTGTCCCCGAAGCGATAATAATCCCGCATCCGACATTGAAGAAGTGTGTATCTACAAGTTGGCGGCGTGGAGTTACGCTGATGTCTTGGTACAGTGTTTCGGCACCCAGGAAGACAGTAAGTTCCGCGAGACAGACCTCGACCAGACATGGCGATTGTGGATATTCCAAGGTGTGTCACCCTTCCCAGTAGACTTTGCGATGGGAGGCACCAGGGCGTAATACTGACATGAGTGCCAGTCTGCACCCAGTGGGGGTACTTCATGCCCGCCCCAGAGGAAGGTCCAAGGATCATTTCTAACCGGTGAGTTCCGGGCATCTTCTCTCGGGATACTTTACGTACAGTAAAAACTGACTTATCACTCCTCTCAGCGTCACTCTCGACTATACCGCTAAAGTCTGCAAACAAGCCTTCCCCCCCGGCAATCATTTCGTCGTCCCCGCCTGGCCTGATGTGGAGGAGGTGAATGTGCGAGGAGACTTTGGGATCAGCGCGGACAGGCTGGCATTCATTGACGGGGATAGGGATCCGTGGAGAGAGATGACGCCACAAAGCGATGCCGCACCGAAGAGGGAGTCGACGGTAAAGCAGCCGGTGCATATGATCTTTGGTGAGTCGTCAGTCATCTCGAAAGCGTGGGAGAAGCTGATAGCGCGGTCACGTAGACGGAGTGCACCACTACGATGAGGTATGTGCCCCTCTCTCTCATTACTGGTACCTTCTTGTCTACAGCTAACTGACGATAACCTAAAGAACGGCCTTACCGACCACTCCAAGGAGCCTGCGCGTATCCGGGACGTGCACGAGTTTGAGAAGCTGTTTATCGGCGAGTGGCTTACGGAGTGGAAGGAGAGGAAATCTGTGGCGTAGTCCGACATATATATCGAAGAGGATTTTTGTTTGAAGCACATGACATGCGCATATAGATATGTATATCAGGTATTCACCCTGGTTAAGTGCAGGCATCTGTACTCAAGCCCACCAGGGCCATTTCGGGATTTGGGAAAGAGCGAGACAAGAGAGCCAACCGAGGGGACCCGTGAGCCAACCAGCAAGTCGCCGATGTTGACGTACGATCCCGAGAACCCGGGCCGAGATTGCGCGGGTGGGGAGAGCTGCTGATTGTCGATAGGAAATACATTTCTGGTCGTGGGATCGCATACATGACATTCACACAATATATAAGGAAACTTTAACAACGCTGCCCTCGACGCCCCCCGACAGCGTAAAGCAGCGCAATGACCGCCCACCTCCCCACCCCTCCCTCCGAGCCCCTTACGCCGGCGCGACAGGCCACCGTCTACATACACACGCCGCTACACCCCAAGGCGGAAGTGTATGCTGCTAGCAAGTTTGGCAAGCTGTTGAGGCCCGAAGACGGGAGTGTAGAGGAGATTATGGGGCAGACTGACGGTATATGTGAGTGTTAATGTTTCGCCAGATAGGAACACTTGCTGCTGGATCTTCCTACGCCCGCTCCTATTCTGAGCTTGAAAAAGTATGATCTGACCTCTACGATATCCTAAACAGTGCTCCGCACCTCCAACATCACTCGCGACATGATGCTCCTCGCTCCCAAACTGCGCATCATATCTCGCAACGGTACTGGTGTGGACAACATCCACCTCCCCACCTGCCGCGAACGCGGCATTGCCGTCACCAACGTCCCCGGCGGCAACGCCCAAGCCGTCGCCGAGCTGGCTCTCACGCTCATGCTGACCATCCTCCGTCGTGTGTGCGAAATCAACCGGAGAATTTGCTCAGGCGAACGCGTACCGAGTATCGAGGCCCTCTCGCCTGGGCTTTGCGGACGCACAGTCGGGCTCGTCGGGATGGGAGATATCTCGTACGAGCTCGCCAAGCTCGTCCGCGCGTTCAACTGTCCAGTGCTGGTGTTCTCGCCGACGTCCCCTGCCGAGCGCTGGACGGTCAAGGACACACGGTACGATGTTACTATCCCGCATACGCGGGTGGGGTCTCTCGAACAGCTACTTCGCGAGTGTGATGTCCTCAGTTTGCACTGCCCGCTGAACGAGAAGACGCGGGGGATGATTGGAGAGAAGGAGTTGGCGTGGATGAAGGAGGATGCGGTGATTGTCAACACGGCGCGTGGGGGGATAATTGATGAGCGGGCGCTTGAGAAGGCGCTCATGGCGGGCCAGCTGGGTGGTGCAGGCCTGGATGTATTTGAGGTTGAGCCAGCGTTCGGGGAGAGCTTGGGCGAGCTTGGCAAGATGGACAATGTGGTATGCCTGCCTCATCTGTGAGTGCTAACCGGGTATCCTAAAGGACCATGAGACACGACGCTAATCTCCTGATGCAAATGCAGTGGCGGAAGCACCGACGGGGTCACGCTGAACGGCTGCGTGAAGGCGATCGACATAATGGCAGACTATCTTGACGATAAGGGTGCCGTCAACCGGGTGGTATAGTGGACTGGAGGGGTGGAATAGTGCCGTCGCATAGAATTAGTGACAGCAGTGGTGATATAGAGGCGCATATGGAGCTAGTGTTCGGTAGGCCTGATGGATGCTTGGTCATGGCAACACAAATCGGTATAACTCGGCAAACTATGACACCGATTGCGGCTTCATTCTCCTCCTTTGATGTTCAAGCGTCAATTCGCTTTAACGTCAGCATAAGCGGACAAGGATAACAGATCACCACATGCACCACTCATCCCCAATGCTACGTTAACCCAGTCCCATGACCTCTCTTCTACCCGCCACCCCCTCAGCAAGCGCACCTAGCTTAACCGACGGCAATCTACCTCGCGTGAGAGCCAAATGCCGAGATGCATGTGTGATGGTGTTTTCTCTGTTTCCCTGCTACATCCCACTCCTTCTCTAAGACAGCGTAACGGTCGCTCCAAGATCTGTGAGCGTCTTCTGGAGCTTCTCGGCGTCCTCCTTTGGCACATTCTCCTTCAGCGTCTGCGGGCACGACTCGACGAACTTCTTGGCCTGGTTCGAGTTGGGGGTCAGCACCATTCTCACTGGGAAATCAATTTCCCGCTCAAGATCCCCTCAACAACGACAGAGGCCCAAGCAGGGTACTCGTCACCTCCAAGCACGCCCAGCAGCCCCGCTCTCCTGGCTCGCTGCCGCCGATCGCTATCCTCTCCCCATGAGATCCTCCGAGAAGACATAACCGTTACTCACCTCCACCAAGTTCATATTGGGCATCATAGCCTTCACCTCCCTGATGATCTTCGCCTTGGCCGCAGCGTCAAACTTCTCCAGCTTCACAGTGAAGATCGTCTTCTCTTTGGGCTTCTCCTCCGCGGCCTCGGCGGCGGCAGCCCCTGCCGAAGTAGCAGCAGCAGCAGCGGGGGCAGAAGCAGCGGGCATGGCGATCTCGGTGATGTTCAGTCGTGTCTGGAGAGGTTTGGCGTCAGCAGTAGCCGCCCACCACGAACAACACCACTGCATAAGCTTCGGCCGCAACGCACCTTGAGGGCAGACACGAGCTCCGAAACCTCCAACAGACTGAGGGTCGAGATGGTCTCAACGATGGGCGCAATCTTCGGCGAGACGGCTGCAGGAGCGGTCTCCGCCTCGGCGAATATAGGGCGGGAAGTGGAGATGGGACGGGCGATGAGGACACGGGAGGAGGAGGCGGTGGGCCGGATGGAACGGAGGAGGGTGCGAGAGACCTGTGTGGGATGTTAGTGTGTGGTTTTTGCGTGAGTTGTCTGTGTCACTGCCAACATACGCTCATGGTGCTGGTGGGGGTGTTGGGGTGAAGGAGGAGGGTGCTTAGACGTATATAGATGAATAGGAGACTTGTATACGGACTTGAGCGTGCGCTGTAGTCGAGTTTTCGCGGCTGCTGGCGATAGAAAAAAGTGCCACATCACCATTCTACCGCAGGTCGCCGATGTCCATCAATGTGTCCGGACACAGGCCAGGCGCGTCCGCGCGTCCAAGCATCGACCGTATCTTGTCTTGCATCTGTATATAGCACAAGAGCAGCCACACACCCACGCAACACCCACCGCCATGGCCTCAGAGCTCGGCCAGTCCGTACCCTCCCCTCCACCACCAGAGGTCGAATCAACCCTCTCTCGCTTATCCGCCTACCGCAATGTCCGCGGTGTCATGATCCTCACTCGCACCCATGTCGAGTGGTCGGACAGCGCCGCGAACGGAGCTGGGCCTGGAACAGAAGGTGGAGCAAACTCGGGGCATGGGGGCATTGTGCATAGCACAGGGACTGTGTTTGAAGGGGAGAGCGGGAGACGGTACGCAAGTGCTGTGGAGGGGATCGTGCTAAGCGTTGGCAGGGCGGTCGGGGAGTGCGACAAAGGGGTGAGCTGGTGTAGCCCGTTGTTTACTGTTCACATTCTGGATATAGCTCTAATGACAACCACTGATACCGCCGCATTGACTCTACAGGACGAGCTGAAATTCATGAGAATACGGACCAAGAGGCACGAACTGATCATCACCCCTGGTGAGCCACTAGTCCATTCGGTCACGCTGACAAAGTCCCTATACTGACAGCGCATGCAGACGACAAATACGTTCTCGTCGTCCTTCAAGACCCCGGGCAGTAGTAACCATTTGTTTACCACCGTGAGGTGATGCCCATAACGACCGTGACGACAAAATGCAACTCATGAGACGACAGACTTGCTCTGATATGGTATGCTCACTGCTGTGATACACTTACGCTGCAGACTGGACTAATAACAGGTGACATTGCGCTACAAGAGACGCATTCTCACTGACACCAGTCCAACAATACTACAACACCCATCCAGTATCGTTAACCGCCTTCTACAGGTGCTTTCAGACCTCGCTGACCTCCTCCCGCGTCGGAACCCTGCCTGATCTTGACCTCTGCTGGGATGCCTGTAAACATCACCGCCTCGGGTATATTCTTCAATGCCTCCTCTTCTCCTCATGTTTGTGCCAGGAGGTATAAAACCGGTTGACTTGGTCGCTGGAGACTTCCGCCTCATCCCGCTGTACCCCACCTGTGAGGCCCGACGATCCCGCAAGACAGCTGACTACATCCAACGGGAGAGACATGTGGTGCTCACATGCAGATATGACAGCTGTAGCAGTCGCATACTCCCTCAGATCCATTACAAAAGACGCGAGCCTTGCTAACATAATATTATCGAACTCTCAAATTGAGAGAGGTACATGTCCATAATTTTTCGCAAGCCCGTACCACAGGTTAGCTTCACTATAGCGAAGCGTGTGTCCGGAGAATCAGTCGCATTTAAACATGATTCACAATTCAGCTATGCCACTTCTACATATGTACTGTTGAGACAGTGTGCCTGACTGTTATGGTGTAATGTGCATGGAAAGATGCCTGAGGGCAGCTCCACGCTTCACGCCCTTTTCTGCGTTCCTCGAACTCGACTCGAGAGTTGCGGCATCATGTGCTAGAAATCGCGATTTTGACTCGTACAGCGATATCACTTGCGCTGTATAGGCATAGATGACGATTACACCAACTCTGCACAGTTTCCAGGCGATTGAACAGTTGTGAGGGGATGGGAGACGGGTCGATAAGTAAGGAGCGTAGGAATTACCACCTGTCGCTGCGGCTGAATGGCGAGCATTGTGTCAAGTGTAGTGTACGGGTCTGGAACTTCTAATGCATTGTGAAAGTGAGTGTACACTTTCACCGGTAGAATACCCTTGCTCAAAGTGTTGCACCCACCAACGGCTTTCACGAGTTTCGGATACGGAAGATAGACTACGCCAGCTTGAAGTCCGAGAGCCAATCTGTAACCGTATTGAGGGGGCAATTTGTCTCGAAGCGGTGCATGGTTCCTTCTAAAGCAGCGGACACTGCCCCATACTCACTACAAATCGTGACTGTCAGTTGTACACGATACTCAGCAGATCTCGAGGCGTTACAGATAAACTCACAGTCGACCCAACTTTGCTCACAGTAGGTTGGATGACGCTAACCGCGTCAGAGCACCCCCGGGCCTCGAAACCCATGCTAATATTGCTATATTCGGATTGCCACTACGTAGCTCACTGGACTATAGTTATCTCATTCAATCATAGCGATGCTGCCACACGAGTAAGCCGGCATCTTGTTTGGCCGCTCAGAGGCCTGCTCCCAGCTGAGTGAGATCAGGCGGCTTGGTGTTGCTTTGGGACATATTCACGAGCATCATTGACTGTTGCGATGGTTTGTCGAATGGGGTGGTGTCTTTAAAAGACCTACCCTAGCAGTTTCGGTTGCGAGATTGTGGGTGAAAGAGATATGCAAGTTATGTTGATGGATAAAAATCAATTGCGTGCAGCACTTCCACGAGCACTCCTCCAGACGCCCAAAGCGAGACTACACAATATCAACAAACTCATGTCCTCATCGAATAGAGTGGATAATACAGGAAGGTTCTGCCACCGGTGCATATATATTGAAAGTTGTGGTGGTTTCGCGAACGACATTGATGCGTGCGTCGTCGCCGCCTTCCTTGTCCGGCCGTTGGGGAGGGGGCCAGCAAGCATGTGCACGATGTTGCATGGGGAACCCTCTGTCAATCAAATACGCTGTACCCAGTGCCAGCATGATATAGATGGGAATGCACCATCATGAGCAGATGAACAGAGAGTCGATCGAATCGAGAACGGGCCCGACGCGCACGCGTCCCCGACTACTCACCAGCCTATTGCAGCGCCCGTGATCGCACGGCCAATGCACGCATCGTTCCCGAGCATGCCCTCCCTTGTGCAGTATGTATGTATGTCACACCCGCGCATGCATGGTGCATAGCGGTTGGGGCTGCGGCTGGGAGGAGACATGATGGAGCTGACGCGTCTTGCGGAGATGAGGGGGTGTCCGCGGTGAGCAGTGCGAGTCCGAGAGCATCTCTGTGACTGAAACCACCTGGCCGTCGGTGGTGGATTCTCTGGGTTCTATCGACGCGCAAGCACTCAGCATTATCATCTACCCCTCTCACTCCTCCTCCTCATAGTCCCCTCCCGCCAGCGTATACACTCCTCAGTCTATGCTGGTGAACCCCCCAACGCACAGCCACACCGCACGTGCACCCACTGCCTCCTCCCACAGCGCACTCGGCCGGCACAGCACCCCAAGAACCTCACAGGCGACCCCTCGCAGCGGCAACCGTATGTCCAACGTCCCTTCCCTCTCCTCGTGCTTCTCTTGTCTACACACCCACCTCACACCGGTCCGAAGCCGCTGCTGACGTCGTCCCGCCTCTCTTCCCTTGCTATAATACACCACCTCCAGACACCCCTCAGCCAACCACTACTCCATCCTTCGGCCAAGCAGCACAAGCAGAGTCTGGCGCGTTCGGCTACGACGACGGGTACTACGACGAAGAAGACTTTGACCTAGAAGAAGAACTAGCCAGGCTGGACGAAGAAGCATTATGTGGGCTAATTTCACTATATTCAGCCTTGACCACCTGCTGACAGATCGCCAAACGCCGTAGCCGACAACGACGGGGAGTACGATTACTTCGCCCCGATTATGACTGAAGCATGGCCTGCGGCCGTACCTAACCGACTAGGGGAGGGGTACATCAGGCCCGATGGGGTGGAGCGCAAGCTAGAGAGCGTGAGTATGTACCTAAAACTATGCTCGTGTGCCAAGCTCACTCCGCTGCAGCCCGATGATCCACGACTCTCTTCATTGGGGTCGCAGTTGGCACTGCCTTACGAGGTTGAGACCCTTGTAGAGATGGACGACAAGCTTGAGTATATTTGCTCCAGGCTCGTGGAGTGTGTGAGGGCGCGAGAGTTCAGCGTTGGTTTCCGTGTCTGGGACGGCGCGTTGTCTATGTGAGCTAGCCCGGATTTCTTTAAGGAGCCCACAGATAATCTGACAATGATTCAGCTGGCAGACCATGGGATACCCCATGCAGAAGGACATCAAAATCAAACTGATCTTTCTGTATTACGAGCTTCTCTGTGAGTCGCAGGTCTTTTTATATCGCACTTATCTGACATCCGAGCAGTCATTCCTGGGGTTTCGTCTACGTTTATCGACGATATGGCGGCTCAGCTTCAGATAATGATCAGGTATGTGGTCTTGGATGGGATGCTGACAAACGCTGACATGGACTGCCCTCAGCGACCGTTCCCTCTCTATTGCCGACTTTCGCATTCCCTGGCGCCCCCTCTACGACGCTCTCTACCTCGAGCTCTTCCCTCACCCCAATAAGCTCTCTCGCCACTCCGAGAACGTCGCGCCTACCTTGCTGAACGTTGCTGAGGAAGCGCAGCGCTTCTTCCACCCGGAGGACGTCGACGAAATGCTGGAGGTGATCGTACCGGAGTTGAAGCCCAACATGGATTCCATTCTGGCCACACAGGCGTTCTTGGTTCACTTCCTACCCATCTCGTCGTGCCAAAAGTGGCTTCCACTGGGTAATGTTACCTCCCCCTTGCTATACAACACAGCTGACATCCCATACAGTCTTCCGCCTCTGGTATGGCCTCAACAGTGGCTACTGGGACGACCAAGCCTCCGACCTCATGGGCCAGCTCGCCATAGCCCACGTTGACCCCTCGCGCTCAGATCCATCTATCTTGGCGACTATCCCTCGCGGGCGGCTCAATACCCAGGAAGAACAAGCAGCTAACCCAAGCCATAAGAAGAGGCTGCGCAACCACCTTCAGCGACAGCTGGAGGTGGCAGGGGAGGTGGAGGAAGATGAGGACGGGCTGAACTACTGGGCCAAGCCGGAGCTCTTACCGGCGGAGGTGAAGCTGGGGGATCCGAGCTGGCAGGGGATCAGGAAGGACGTTGGAATCTTCACTGACAGGGAGTTTGAGTTCTTGATGTCCAAGACGCTTCGTTCTTTAAGTGAGTCTGAGGTTTCGGCGGCCACCCGAGGTTGTGTCATGAACTTGGAGCTCACAACAATCTGTAGACGTCCCCGTCGGCGGTGAACTCGCTTCACAACACTCCATGTCCGTCACCTGGGCGGATGCCCGCGCCTCCAAGAAGATTCTCGACGCCAAAAAGCCCATAGACCGCGTCCAATCCCTCGCAGAGACCATCATCTTCTCTATGTCCGAGGATGCTCCCACTACCTCCTCTGACTCTGCGTCGGGCATTGCGACGCCCGACCCGTCGCCCAAGAAGAAGTCGGCGCTCGCGAGGGTGCAGAATGTTGAGGGGATGAAGCGCACGGGGAGCACGGATAGCTTGGCGGCAGCAGGGCAAAAGGGAGAGGAGAACAAGAGGTTCTTGGCGGGGTCGAAGGCAATGGACCACCTTTCCAGACTGCTCACGAGCTGTGAGACAGTGAGCTTACCACTTTGTGTATCTCGCCAGGTACGAGGCTGACCAAGTGGGGGGGGGGGGGGGGGGGGGGGGGGGGGGGGGCTCAA
>JANBXI010000085.1:25437-62837 GCA_024271845.1 Cryptococcus sp. VH57_BW
CCCCCCCCCCCCCCCCCCTCCAATCAGTTCTTCCACCCCAGTAACTCAGGTCACTGGTCTATCTTCCTCAACACCTTCATCTCTCACCTCACCTCCAACTTCGTGGAGCGATGGAAGGCGGAGGAGCAGCCCGACTGCAAGACGCCCGTGAGCTGGAGACTTACTCCTGCGATCAAGCGCGAGTTTGTGCTTTGCATTAGGCCTTTGGCGCTGGCGTCAATCTTCAACAAGGTGAGCCCGAGCTCCATCCTGATGTGCATGAGCGTATAACTGACGAATTGTGCGCGCAGGACATGAAAGCCGTGTCACCTGCTGTAGGGACCCTCAAGAAACTTGCGCTTCTGGAGCCGGATCTCATCATGCCGGCGATAATGGAGCGCGCTGTGCCGTCCCTACAGGGGCTCGAAGAAGTACGCACACGCTCACCGCCAGCGAGGTATGTGCAGGATGCTGATAACTGGTAACTAGACCGCTCGAACCCCTGCCGTCACCTACGCGCTCGCCGCGCTCGCCGAACCCCTCACTGCCCGCCAGATCTGGCGCATGGGTGGTATCTACGCCGCCGACCTCTTCGCCCTCTTACTCCCCGGCATCGACCTGAACGACCCCTCCAAGACCGGCCTCGCCTGCATGGCCATTTCCAACATGGTCGACTTTATCCACATGTCCGATATCGCTGATGTAGACCCCTCGGACGCCGGAGCTATCCCCGGCGCTCGAGCAGTGCGCAAAGTCGAACGAGACCCGGTGGAAGATGACCCGAACGACCCGATGCAGCAGGAGATGGAGGAGCTTGGGCCGGATGATGTGAATGCGCGGTTACGCTACGCAACGGCGGCGTTCCGGGATTGGGTGCCGGAATTCTTGGGCAGGGTGTTGTTGCTGTTTGCGAACCTGCCAGAGGAGGGGGGGAAGAGCGGAAGAGCGGGTGGGAAGATAGAACAATTGACTCTACAGAGCGTTCTCGTGAGTCATTTCGCCAGAACCTAACCCAAGCACAGGGCTGATATCTAGCGCTAGCACGCCTGCGGTGGTGTCTTCGCCTCGCTCGATGAGAAGCTCTTCGACATCGCGCTCCAGCAGATCGTCGAGTACGCCACCAGCACATGCCGCTCCAACGCTGTCGACGCCGTCGGCGAGCTCGTGCGCAACCTCGCGTCGGCCAACGCACCGAAGGTGTTTGCCAAGCTCTTCCCCATTTGCAAGCAGCGAATCGAGAGCGAATTGAAGAGCGGCGCGTCATCGATGAGGACTACAACTACATCTATACCCTTGCCCTCAGACGCGGCGCTGCACTGGTGGCAGTCGATCTTGCTCGGGACGCTTATCCCTGGGCGAGTAGTCGTGAGCCTGACTCTCCAGGTCAGTGTAGTGTAGTTGACCGCGCTGACAGTTTGAATCTAGCTGTCCGACCCCGAGGTCCGCAAGCAATACATTGAGCTGCTTCAAACTATGGTCGACTCGGCCCACTCTGAGCGGGGGTGGCAGTGGGCGGGAAAGATTATCGAGAAAACGATCAGCTCCCTTACGTCTATCTACTTCAAGGAGATGAAGGCATACAACGCAGATGTGTACGCGAGCGAAGGTAAGCCTCTCGCGTATATGATTATCGGCGGCGCTAATTATATGTGCACAGACTTCAAAACCAACCATGTTCTCTACTGGGGCAAGCTCTACCGCCCCAGTGAGGTAAAGCCCCAGTGGCGCGTACCCGATGCACGCGACATCGACATGGCCTTCGACGTCCTAGCCATCGCCGACGCTGCCGCGCATAAGATCACCGTCCTGCTGAATGAGAAGGAATATGGGGACAAGGTCTGGGTGAACGAGTTCTGCCGCGCGGCGAACGTGGTGGACAAGGTGCTCAGGGGGTCGTATAACCTGCTGTTGGAAGTTCAGGCAAGGAAGACGGAGGGGACAATTGCTCCATCGTGGGTGGATTTGATGGCTTTGATGCAGGCCGTAGCTAACAGCCTCAACTTACAGGTTCCTCCCTCCCCAATTGTCAAGGAACCTCCCCACCTACAAATCAGGCCTCATACTCACCGATCCGAACGACCCGCGCTACTCCCGCGTTGAGACCTTCCGGCACCGCATCGGTGAGACGCTCAGCCGTGCAGCTACTGCCATGCACACGGCGGGCCAGTCAGACAAATCGGTGGACGCAGTTAAGATCCTGGTCACCACTATTGCGACGTACCTTACCGCGTACGGCGTGCGCGCCAAGCAGTACTCTGGTGCTCAGAGCGCTCTGAACGGGATGACCAGCACCAAGAAGCTCGTGGAGGGGCAGCGTAAGCACCACCGCACAATATTCCTCGCGACCGCCGCTATCAACCATCAGACGCGTCTGACAACGCTGGCATACAACCGGGAGCGCTCCGAACTGGACGACAAGCTCATTGCCAACCTCCTCGACTTCTGCTTGTCCCCCTTCGTGCGCGTCCGGCGCTCAGCCCAGAGCACCATTGACGCTGTCGGCAAGCTCTACAGAGGTACTTGGGTGCTCTGCTTCCCACAGCTTTTCGACGCTTTAAAGCCCGGCACCGACCCCGACGTCATGAAGGGCGCGCTGTACACTCTACGATACAGCACGATGGGGATCTCACGCATCGCCAGGGACTGGCGCCAGCTTCTCACACTCACTGAGCTATTGCTCGGCGCGCACCACGAGAACAAGGCGTCAGTCCAAGGGCTGGTGCACAAGGCGGCAGATGAGCTCATCGCGCAGATCCAGGAACCGGTCTGCTTCGACATGGATGTCCGCTTGGACAAGGCGTATGCCGCTGCTGATCAGCTGACAGCGCTGTTAGCGTACGAGCCGAATCAGGAGCTGGTTGGTAAAATACGCGAGGGTACGATCGCGCGCCTGAAACACCAGGACGAGCAGTGGGATCTCTTTGTCGACCGCGTTGGCGCTGTCGCGCGCGACAAGACACTCAATTGGAGATATGTGCTGTGGGCATCGAGGTGTTTGCTGGCTGTGGAGAGGAGGGACAGACCCACGGATCTGAGGTTGACGGACTTCTTCATGGAGTCCATACAGAACGTGCACCCAAGGATCAGGGATTACGGGATTGTGTGAGTCTGGACGACTATTGCTCGCATTCTTGGTCCAAGCTAATGCTGGCTATGTCATAGCGGTGCTACGCGACTCCTATATCAGATTGCTATGCGCTCCCTCGTCAACAACTCGGATGAGCTGCTCTTCCTCGAAGAACCCATCGACATATACAGCAAGGACCTGGAGCTCACCGACACCTCACCCGAGTTCACTCAGCGCTACCTCTCATCGTTCCGCGAGGACTTTGAGGACGAATCCGCCGTGGTGCTGCAGGATAGGTTGGAGTCCGGCTGGCTGGCGTGGGGCAAGAAGATTGAGGTGACGCGATTCACGGGGTGGGACGAGCCGAGGTTCCCGATAGACGAACGATGCATGCCGGGAGTGGAGATGATAAAAGGGGTTATCAGCCGAGATGGATGGTGGCAGGAGGTAAGCAGCTAGGTGTCGCCCAACCGTTGAGGACCAAGCTGACAATATTGGCAACAGTTGACGGACCACTGGGCTCGCGAGAACGAACGGAACTATCCCTCCGCCACGCATATTGATTTCATTCTCGCCATCTGTCAGATATACGGCATCTCTATCTTCAACTCTCTCAAACCGATCATAGAGTGCTACCTAGCCGAGATGGAGTCCACCAAGGTGTACGACCGACACAAGATGCGCGCTATGTGGGAGATGCTGGGAGGGTTGCTGCGGGGCATGACGGAGTGGTCGGGCAGGGATAGGAAGGAGTTCTGGGACTGGTTTACGCCGAAGCTACCGGAGTTGTACGCCAACGTCAGGCATGACACCACCAAGTGAGTTGACGGCTGTGAACTCGCAGCTTCTGCAGTATCGAGCTGACGACATTTACAGGTGCTGGGACATCTCTATTGAGTATGTGCTCCTCGACGCTGACCCTAGGCGGTTCAAACCTATTGTCGACTTTTGCGTTAGCACGGCGTTGAACGCGGACTTTGAGAGTGGGACAGCCTTCCACCGTCAGTGACCTCACGACTGCTCCTCCCCCCCCCCCCCTCCGAACATGCGCTAACGATCTCGTGCAGTCTCGAGGACGGTCCAGCTGGTGCGCTCGGTCGTTCGATGCTTGCAGTGGCGCTTCAACGCCTGGGCGGACGATTTTGCTGCGCTGTACTTCAAGACCGTGGACTGCCCGTACGCCGAGGTCAGAAATCTGACGTCGGCAATGCTGAACGTCATTGACCAGATAAAGGTGGGCAGCTTCGAGATCTCGTAGGCGAAATGAGGCGCAGCTGACTTGCGTTTCAGTTCCACCCCTCCTACCCAACGGCCATGGTCCTCACTGCCAAAACGCTTGCGGACCCGAACGACGAGCAGGACATCATGCACCTACGCTCCGGGATCTTTGAGTCTGAGTTCTCGGCGGCGATGAGCAAGCTTCCGCAGCTGAAGGAGAGCAGGAGTTCTGGCGCGAAGGCTGTACTGTCGACTCACGACAACGTGGCGCTATCGGGTCAGTCTATCGCTCGCTGATTTATGAGCCAGGCTGACTTTTTTGTACAGTGCTCGCGTGGCTGACTGTTGAGCTGTCGGACGTTCACGGCGTAGCCGCTTTCCCCTACATTATTCCCGTCCTGTACGTGGTCTTGCCATGATTCGTGAACGCCAGATAGAGCTGACCTGTCGTCTGCAGGCCCGAAATCTTTGCACTCCGAGAGCTGAACGACAACATCGAACTAGCGAAGATGACGGGCAAGCTGCTTGTTATGATCACTTCAATCACCCCGGCACTTGATCTCGTCGACCCCTTGATCAGCACGTTGACCGACATATTACAGAGCTCATCTGTGAGTTACCTCCTGCCAGCTTTGTTCAAATGGTGTGCTGATCGTTATCTCGGACAGTCGTGGAGAACTAGGATGCACGTCATGCCGGTGCTGAGTCTAGTGTATTTCCGCAACTTGTCACTGCTGTCGGAGCCCTGCAAGGCGAGGTGTCTGGACGTGGGTCACTCTTCATATGTCATCGAGAGAGAGAGAGAACTGACAATTGCGGTACAGGTTGTGGCGGCATGTCTGCGAGATGAGAACCAGGAGGTCAGAGAGATGGCGTCGGCGTGAGTTGGCGATGTAATGTCCGTCACTCATAAACTGCAAGTACTGATGCACAATGCCCCGTAGCACTCTAAGTGGTTTCTTGAGATGCTCACAACGTGCCATGGTGGTTGTCCTGAAGGTGCACACAGCTTTGCCGAAGGAGTGGTACTGGCTCCATGAGCTGACGCCGGACTTGTAGGACCGCTTCTCGCGAGAGATCCGATCCATCACCCTCCCCAAGCGACGCGAGGCGCCCGGACAGATCAACCCCGATTACCAGGCCAAGATCATCCAGCTCCACGGTGCCGTCTTGGGTGCGACTGCTCTGGTCGAGGCCTTCCCATACACCGTCCCCAAGTTTATCCGTGAGCTAACAGCTGCAGTGTCGGCGCAACTGGTACTGACAATGCATGCTCTAGCCAAACTCCTCGCCGACGTCCTCGCTCCCCGAGTGTCGGACCCCGCCCCCATCTCCACTACCATCCGCTCATGTGTAGCTGTGAGTTGCAGTGTCGTGGGGTGCGCATCATGAGCGATGCTAATCCGCAACCAATCACAGTCATTTAAACGAACGCATGAGAAGTACCAGGATAAGTTCACAGAGGATGAGCTGTCGTCAATGAACTATGCGCAGGCGGGCGAGTCGTATTGTGAGTTCTGGTGATGGTGGTTATACGACGAGCAACGTCTGACCGCGCGGTTGTTGCAGATGCCTGAAATGGCTTAAGTGTAGCGAAAACGGAGTAATAATCACTCATGATAGCACAGAGGATACAATGAAGTGTAATGCGAATATACCCCATGCATTCGGATATCCGTGGTCCCAGTGCTGCCTCCGTACTGCATGCAAAGCAGTGACCTTCACACGCCAACTAGATAACAGCCACACCGGCTGCTCAAGGGTCGTAGATGGGCTTGGCCTCAAACATCTGGGTCTTCACCTTAGGGAGCTCGTCGGTACCGCTGCACACAAACGTCAGTTGTCGTGTCACTCTCGCGCATCCTCAATCACTCAATCAACTCACTAGATCCTATCGGCCTCGAACATGGCAGTGGGGAGAGGAATTTCAAACCCGCTGGTCCCGTTTGAGAGAATCGACCTGGTCTGCGTGCCGGAAGCAGCAGCAGTAGGAGCGCCGGCGGCGGCGGCGGCCTTGGGCCCGGGCTTGCCCCACGAGCCCTTGGCGGCGCCGGCGATCTTGGGCTTCTCGGCGGTAGGAGCGGCCTTTAGAGCGATGGTAGACCCACGACCACTGTGTTGTCCTGTCAGCACGTATATGCCACTGAATACGCGGTACAGTACTCACTCGGGGATGAAGCCAAATTGCATGCGGCCCTCGGCATCCTTGGTCCCCTGGTAGATATAGAAGCCCTTCCTCTCGAACTGGATGATATCCCACTTCTTGAGCGCCTCTACCTCCTTGCTCGCGAGCGCCGCGGTGCGGTACTCGGTCTTGGGGTTCACAATGTCCTCGAGGTTGTCATCCTCCTCGAGCTTCTTCTTGGTGATGAGGTAGTCGTACTCGATGAGCGTGACAGGGACGAGGTGGTTGGTGGAGGTGGGAGCAGCGAGCCAGGTGACCTTTTTGGATGTCTTCTTGAAGTCGCCCTCGAGGTGGAGGGTGAGGTCGATGTGCTCAACCTCGCCAGCGGCGTTGACCTTCTTGGTGGAGACGAAGGCATTTCCCCAGTCCATGGCGGTGATCTGTGTTTCCGTGTCAGTGATTATTCCACGCCGCCAGAGACACTACAGTCATACACACCTCCTCGTTGTCGCCGAATGACGCCGCGTCCTCTTGCTCCATTATGAGCTTGCTCGCAAACACCTGTTTCTTCTCCCCGACATCAGGGTTCTTCTTGTGCAATGGCTTGAGGACCACCTGCTCCTCCTCAGTGTCGCGCCCCTTGACGTCGACGGTGACCCTGTGTCGCTCACGTTGGCTCAGACAGGTACCAAGATAGACCGCACAGAACACGACTCACATCTTGTCCTCGGCGATCGCCCAGTATCGCGGGGCGATGGGGTCAATGACTTTCTTGTTGGTCGTCCAGATCCCGTCCCACTCGAGCTGGACTGTCATCTGAGACGCGCCCTGGCCAAGGATGTAGTCCTTGAGGCCCTTGACTGTCATACCGCGCGCGCGGATACCTGCCAGCCGCATGTGTCAGCTCTGATCACAGTGAAAAGGCAAGGAACGGGGAGCTTACCTCGCACGGTGGGGAATCGAGGGTCATCCCAGCCTTGGACGACGCCCTTCTCGACGAGGAACTTGAGCTTCCTCTTGGAGAGCACAGTGTACACAAAGTCGACACGGCTGCGGTGGATGTCAGCACCTCGACCAGTTGCTAACTGTATGTATACCTAGAGCCCACCTAAAGTCAAAGATCTCGATCTTGGGGAACCCGAGAGCCTTGAGGAACCACTGGTACTGCTCATGACGGGCGTAGTACTCGTTGGCTCTGAGCGCGTGGGTCACGCCGTCGAGGTGGTCGATGATCGGGCACGCGAGGTCGTACATGGGGTACGCCTTGTACTTGGTACTATTGTTGGCGCCCGCGTCAGTTGTCTCTTTTCACATACGACACTTTGTGTCAGAAGCTGGCAGCTCACCCGGTAATGTGGTGGGAGCCCTCGACATATCGGTACACCACGGGGTCACGCATTGACCCGTTCTTGTGCTTGTAGTCGATCTTGGCGCGCAAGCTCCACTTCTTGCCCTCCTCGGTACCGGCAATCATTTCCTTGAACCTGGCCAGGTTGGTCTCGATCGATGCATCGCGGTTCTTGGAGGGGATCTCCGCACGACGCTGCTCCTTGACCTGTACCCCCCTTGTCAGACCTGTTATCGTAGCCCACAGCGCGCATGTACGTCGCGGGACTTACAGTCTCGCCGTCAGTGTCGTCCATGAACGCATCGCCCTGCTGGATGAGCTTCTCAGTGTACTCTTGGATCTTGTCAAAGTGGTCCGAGGTGTGCACGATCTTGTCGAAGCCGATCTCAATCATCTTGAGGTCCTCCTGAATCGCATCCTCGAACTCGCCCTGTGCCGCTGCGTGTCAGCTGCGCTGCTTCCAGTATTGCAGGCCGTGGAAGCACAACTCGCCTCCTCCTTGAGGGGGTTGGTATCGTCGAAACGGAGGATGAACTTCCCCTGGTACTGATCCGCGAGGTACCTGTTGAGAATGGCCGCCTTCAGGTGGCCAATGTGGAGGTATCCCGAGGGCTCCGGGGCTATCACGATATCATCAGCAACCCGTTTCCTGGCCACACCTCCCCATCCCCACACACACACAACTCACCAAACCTAACCACGACCTTCCCCTTTACAGCGTTCGGCAGTACGACATCCACGCTCTCGAGCCTCTTAGTCTTCTTCCCCTTGTCCATCTCGGACTTTGCCTGGCGAAAGGCCTCGAGCGCGGCCTGCGGCACAGGGAGGGTCTCGACGTGGGCGAACCATCGGGAGAGGAAGGGACGGCCTGGCTTCTTCATGGAGCCAATCGCGGAGGCGTTGCCTATGGCGCGTGGTGGTGTCAGCTATATGTCCGAGGGCCAACTAGCAGGGGCAAGGCAGCGTGAGAAGAGCCGCCCATCCAGAGAGGACGCACCTCGGATAGTCCCCCATATGATTGAGTCAGCGAAACCAAACTTGGGGCCCGCAAAGTATGTCCTGTTCACCGGCACCAATCCGGTCAGCTTGATCCCCCACACTATTCAGATATTGGCATCGGCGTACCTGTATGCGAGGTAGTCGTCAAGCGCATCGAGCACAGCCGAGACGTCCTGGAAGCTGCTGGTGGAGGTGAGGAGAGTCGGGAGCGGGGGCAGGGGGGTCTACTCGGATCAGATCAGCTGCATGCTCCTAGATGCACACCATGACTCTTAGTTGGAAGCTCACCTCCTTGCCGTCGACGCCCTTCTCGAGCTCGGCACGGACAGCCTCCGCACCCACGATCTCGCCGTAGGAGATCTGGCCCTGCTCTCCGGACTCGGTATCCCACGAAACGGGGATGCCCTGGGTGACGGCGAGAGCGATGAGCGTGAAGGGTGGGGTGTGCACGAGGGGGATCACGAGGGAGGGCATGGTTGTTTGTGCGGATGAGTGGATGTATGGAATGACTTTCTTTGTCTCTTGGAGTCTTCGAGTTGCGCAGAGTGACGATGAAATTGTCGTGTCCCATGTTCGGCGGCGTGTCCGTATCCGTGTCCGGACAAGACGGACACATGTGGCAGCGTCGGGCGTTTGAACAAGACCAAGACGATACCCATGCCACACCGCAGAGCGTGTTCAGACGCACACAAATGCAGCCAACATGCATGACCCCACACCCAGACCCACACCCTACCCCCCATTCCCCGTCGTGTATGCCCCCGGTATCCGGTCCTGCCCCCCGTCCTCACCATCCCTCCGCGCGGCCCCGCCCACCCCGCCCCCGCTGGCCTCTGCCGGCGTCCCCGGCGGAGACACCTGGGGAGTCCCACCGGAGAATGCACGCGGGGGACGAGAGGGGGCGGGCAGGAAGATGATGAGGCGGAGGAGGTGCTTCAGGGGGAGGGAGAAGATAAGAGGGGGGTTCTGGACGCGGCGGGTAGCAGAGGATGGGGGTGATGCTGTGGGTCGGGAGATGGCGTTGAGAAAGGGTGGGTTGGGCGCGGGGAGGGTGGGGGGGGGGGGGGGATCAGCGTGACCGAAGGGGGGGGTGGGGGTTGACTGAAAGAGGAGAAGCAGTGGTGCGGAAAGCAAGTCGGACTCACCGCCTTGGAGCGTGTCGTTGTCGTCTAGCCAGAGCTCCCCATCGTCGTTCTCGAGAACATCATACGCTGGACCCTTCCCCTTCCACCTCCTCCTTCCACTCTCCACATCCCTCTCCCCTACCTCCCCGAGGTCCTCCTCGTCAGGCGGGAGGAGGATGTCGGGGTAGGGAAACACGGACGAGTAGTTGACTACTGTCGTGTTGGTGTAGGAGAGGCAGAGTGCGAGAAGCTGGACGAGAAACAGTGCGAGGTCGAGGAGGAGGACGCGGGTGAGGCTTGCAGGGTTTTCTGTAGGTGTTTCTCGCCGTCAGCAGAGGTCCCGCGCTCGCCGTCGAGGCTTCATGGGTGCGGGCGGCAAAGCCCGAGCACGACGGCGCACCTTGCCCGACAAAGTCCAGTACCAGGCCCTTGCTGCCGTTCATCCCGCCCGCAAAGTCGAGCATGTGCAGCCCGCACGCCCCGAGGTTCATGGCGATCAGCATGAGGGTCCTGACGAACAAGCTGCGCGTGGGCTGAATGATGGAGGTGATGTGGATCTGGAGGTGGGCTAGGAGACGGGCGAGTAGGATGAGGATGTTGGGGGTGTAGAAATGCTGGACGAGCCCGAGGGCTTGAGCGGTGGATGTGAGCTGGACTGGGTTAGCCGGGGGCCGAGAGGGAGGGGGGATGGTGCGTACGGATGCGACTGCATGGCGGCGCTGTGGAGCGTATACCATGTCTGGGTCTGGCCACCTGCGTGGGTGTGGCGGGGTGTGCGGGATGTGGTTACAGGAGTGGCTGTGGGTGTGCTCGCATTGCTGGTGTGTGCTGTATGGGGGGGGGGGGGGGGTGTGTGTATAGGTGACACGAGAAAGACATGCAAGTCGATATGGATGTCGTCGCTGTGGGATATAGATGCATGCAGCAGCAGCCAGGGCGGAGACACGCGTCCCAATGTCCTACATGTCCGGACATGTCCGTCGTATGCTCCCAGTCCACAGTCATCCCACAGTCCATAGCTATATCATCAGTCAATAGCCATATAGATCCACAGTAACAGCTATATCCACAGTCACAGCCATGGCCACAGCGACATCCATAGCAGTCCTCGCCACTCCACCCTATATACACCCCCTCCCACACCCGCTGTGTGCCCACACACGCCCCGCACAGCACCTCAGCAGCCACCCCCCATGCCCCCTCCCATGCGGAAACAGCAGCGGCGAGGGCAGCTACATGCCTCCGAGGCGACGGCAAAGCATGCATGCAAGACAGCAGAGAGCACAGTGCAGACATTACAGAGCGCCCTCGGCTGTCCATCCATCGCTGCACCCCGCTCCATGACTGCCGTGCGGCTGCTATGACCCCAGCGAGTGCCCCGTTGAAGCACATTCTACTGAACAACAACTAGACACCACTCCTTCAAATTACCAATCACCACTTTGCCTCTACTCTCTTCTCCTCACCCACCCACCCTCCCACCCACCATGCTCAAGTCCATACGCACACAAAAGACACACTCCGCACAGCCAGCCGACAAGCTAGCCAACAAGCTAGCGTCTGCCAGCCAAAGGATCGATACCCTCGACTATGGTGAGTCCCATGTCTTGGACACCGACTCGTTCTCCGACTAGGTATTGTCCTCTGCTTTTGCACCCCCGGCTCCCCTTTCCCCCCCCCCCCCTTTGCTCTAAAAGGCCCCCGTTCCCTCTCTCCCACCCCGCCCTGCCCCCACCGCCATCGCCGCCCGTGGATTTCACCCCGTCCACACCGTCCCCGCTGTGTGCCCGCCCCCTTGCCCCCTTGCGCCGCCGTACCTCCGCCATCGTTGTTCGCCGCATCCGGCGAACAACCCCCTCCAGAAGAAAAGGTCTTTTGGTCGCCGCATCAGGCAACGACGGTGTCATAGCCCGCTATGGGTATATACCTCCCGTTCGTGGGCTACCCGTTCCGGCCTTCTCTGCATCTTCCGTTATTCGTGTTCCTTTCGCATATCTACCCCTTTTGTCCAGTGCCCAACCACTCCCGGTGCCCTTCAAGCAGTCTCCAAGAGATAGTAGCTCGCCCGACATGTCGCTTACTCTGTCTGTCCCATTTACCATCCTCACCTACGATCCACTCTCATCCGACATCTCGTACATAGGCCTCAACAGGGAACGCGAGCGAGAGCGTGAGCTGCACGAGATCCAGGGATACACATCATCAGGTGTGAGAGAGCAGTCTAGGTCGCCACAGACGCATCCCAAGGAGTCCAAGGACCACGAGAGACCGGACAAGACGCCGTCGTGAGTCTCCTACGCGTTTCACTGTGGAGTGGACAGGGAGGCTAATCTTCTCTGTCTCGTTGGGTGACGCAGTGCACGCGCAAAAGGTGAGTAGACACACCGAAGGGTGTTGGAACGTTGGACATGCGGGTGGGATCTGACTCGAGCTCGTAGTCCTGCCCTGGGTGCAAGGGGTGCAGGCTGAGAAGGCATCGATCCCCGACGACATGTTCGGGCCGTATCCATCGAGTGCGTCGTGTTTTTTTTTTTTGCTTTTCTTTTCTCTCAACGATAAATCACACCTGACACAGATCAGGACCCAACTCCATGGCCGGAGTCGCCCAGCACCCAGGACCCCTCCACGCACCCCTCCGCCACCCGTACGCTTACTCGGCCGGCCCCACCCTCCCTTTCGCCGCCCTGGGCCAGTCCCAACCCCCCCCCGCAAACCCCGGAGCTGGTGCAGGCCACCGGCCCCGCCCAGACTCGGACCGTGCCGAGGTCGTCCGCCAGCGTCCCGAGTCCGAGGTACTCAGCCGCGGCGCGGGAATGCGGGCGCTCAATCGCCCGGCGGCAGCATACCCTGGCGGAGAGGGTAAGGCCCCTGCCCCGGGTGATGAGACCCCGGGTGATGAGACCCCGGGTGATGAGACCCCCGGGGGGATGAGCGGGACGAGTGTGGGGATGGGGACTTTTGGGCTCGATGGGAAGGAGCCGTCACAGTTGCCCTTGCCCAAGTCGAGGTTTGACCAGGTGAGCTGGAATCATGACGTTGTGCGATAGCTGGGTAGCTGACGATGCGATATGGGTGGTAGATGGAGAAGACGGCGTCGCCCAAGAAAGGGCAGTCAGCCGTACTCAAGCCGTCCCCCTCGGACGCACCCCCCACTGTCCCCTCGAAATCTCAGTACGAGCCCGCCCAGCCCAAGCCCGACTCTGACAAATCAGCCGCGCCGGGCCCCCCGCCCCACTTCCACAAGCCGCACCATGAATTTCCATTCTCGCAGGCTGAGGCGCAGGCCAAGCAGCTCGTCGCGATGGAGGAGGCACGGGCCGCCGCGCTCGCGCAGCTCGAGGCCGCACAGCACAACTCTGATATCCAGCTGGAGCATGAGATGATACATGCCCTGGGGATCATGGGGAGTGGGGTGACGATGCCCATGGGCGGGTTCGGTGGGTTCGGTCGGGCGGGTGGGATGGGCGTTGGCCACGCGACGGGTCAAGGCCCCCGCCAAACGTTCGACACCCAGACCAGCGGCCCGTCATTCGGCCACATACACCACGCCAACGGCATGCCCATCTCCGCCTCCGCCCGCCCATCCATGCAGCCCGCCCCGCGAGCCGACCTCGACCTCGGCGAGCTGCCCGATCTCCCTTCGGAGCTCACGCAGCGTCAGCTCCAAGGGCTGAGCGACGGCTCGTTCATCCGCATCCCGTTGGGCGTGCCAACGGGCATGTCAATCCCTCCTCCGTTTATGGTCTTGAGGGAAAGCTCGGGAGGACCGGGGGGCCTAGGGTTGGGTGTGGGTGGGCTGCTGAATATCATCCAGGGGAGGGAGCTCGGGCCGGAGGAGAGGGCGAGGGTGAGGGGTCCGGATGACAGGAGCGCGTTTGTGGAGACTGTTGAGGATGTGAGTGGCTCACCGGGTGCTGCTGTATGAGTGCGTCATGCGACATGACGCAAGGGCTGACAAAGCGACACAGGAGGACGAGATCCGTTCAGATGTACGCAGCGAGACCCGCTCGCGCGTCGCATCTCCGCCTGCTCCATCTCCAGTGCAGAGGACAGAAATGGAGGGGCTCACGGCGAGGGCGGAGAGCGGCCTGTTTGGGCAGCAGGGCACGAGGCTGGGAACAGAATTCACTGTAAGCCGACTTGCCCGTGCCTCTGGCTCTGAGCTTCCTTTGTCGTTAGGGCGCACGGGGAGGAAAAGGCCGCATGTGTTGCTTTGTGCTACGAGCGACCTTCCCAAGACAGGAGTGGCAGCTGACTGCTATGCCCTCCCTCATCCTCGAACCGCAATCTAGGCCCGCGCACATACCAAACCCCAGCAGTCCGAGCACCACATTGCTACTACCAACACGCCGTCTATCGCGCCCACCAAAGTTGAGAGCAAGGCCCCAACAAAGGTGCCCCGGGCGGGCACCAGGGCAGGGGACAATTCAGAAACGAAAGCAGGGACTAAAGCGCCGACTGCGAGAGCACCGAGCGAAGTGCCCCGTGTGGCTAGTGGGGTGTCACAGACGCTGAAGGCTCCGACGCAGTACTCGCGGGCGCACCCTCCCCACCCTAGCCAGTACACCCAGGTGGCTCCGCCAACGATGTATTCTCAGGTCCCCGGCGAGTATCTCCAAACCAATCCTCAGACGACCCCCCCGCGCACCCTCATCCCGGAGCCGGACCAGCGCACCATCTACTCTCAGGTACGCACCAAGAACACTCCCACGGTCATCCCGCAGACGATGCACGACCAAGAGGAGTACGTTGGCGCCCAACCCAACACCCCGTCGGTAGCACCTTCCCATCACGAGTCAGTTGCGCCCACGACGATAAGCAATGTCAAGCGCCTTGTCGCGGACAGCAAGTTCCACGACGAGACGCTGTGTCAGCTGCTTGATGCGGCACGGCTGAACCTCATAGGCGATGAGGCCAAAAAGGCGCTGCAGCGCGCGGCGAGAGCGAGGGTGATTGAGCTGAGGGATCTGAGGGAGGCAGGCGCGATCGAGGAGGGCTTTGATCCGGCACAGCTGGAACATACCCGCGGACATGGTCATGAGCACGGGGGTGAGCCCGAGCCGAGGTCAAGCCATTCGACACCGAGGAAGGACAAGGATAAGCGGGCGAAGAGTCGGGAGAAGAGGAAGAGAAGCGCGTCAGGGAAGAGCGATAAGACCGAGGTGGGTTGGTGGAGTTCCAACATCTGGTTTATGAGTGCTAGCTTACAAGTGGGATAGACAGTAACTGCCGGGAAGGAACCACCCACTTGGGCACAGGATGTGAGTTGCAGTCCCTGGGGTGGTTCAGGACGCAGCTGACGAAAGATTCCGGTAGATCATGTCCCGCCTCTCTGCTTTCGACGCTCGATTTGCCGCTCTCGAGCACCAGAAGACTAACCCTCAAGACCCCACACACGAGCACGACGTTGACCTCCCCGTGCGCCAGTCCCAGCTCAGTCAGGACGTCCCGAGCAACCTCCTCGACGAGCTAATCTTCAACGATTTCCCGACCTCTGGGTTCACAAATGGGATCATCATGCCGCAAAAGTTCCCGGGGTCGATCTTGTCGTGGGGGCAGGCGCCGGGGATGGGCGGGATGGGGATGCCGTTTGGTATGCCGTTTGGTATACCTCCGCGGCAGCAGCAACACCAGGACCAGACGGCAGAGACAGGTGTGCCCTCGCACTACAGCCACAAGCCGCTTAGCCACGTACAGACGGGGACGGTGGTGCCGCAGAGCCTGCACGGCGAGACGCAACCTGTGGGGTCACACTATACCCAACAGGCTCCAGGTACTGCGTTACAATACACCCAACACACCCAGCCAGCGCCTACCCAGAGCCCCGCGTCTCACTCCACCATACCAGCCCCGACCCAGGTCGATCCGGGGGCGCAACCTCGCCCGACTCCAGGGAGGAGCGCCGCTGCCGCAGACGGCATGACGTGGGGGTCCGAGGTCGAGCTACCCCACCCAGGAGATAACATCCCCGTCCCCAGCGGTCCGCAGATCAACATCCAGGCGCCTACCGAGCCCAACACCCGGGCACCCACTGCGCGGTCGCGCACCGCCTCGCGCGCGTCGCAGGCGCCCACTGCTACGGGGAGGCGCACACCCGATTCGGTCCGCAACGATGTGGTCACAGACCAGCCTTTGCCCGTTACGACTCCGCCTGATGCGAGGGAGAAGGACCTTCCGCCCCAGCCGGCGGAGAGTATCGAGTCGAACGTGCTGGGTGTAAGCCAAGGGGTGCCCGGGGCGGGTCCGGGGATGCGTGCGGGCACGGAAACGGGGTGGAGTGTAGGGCAGCAGACGATGCCAGCGCAGACTGGTTACGGAGGGTTCCAGCCGGATCAGTACCCGCCGATACCGCAAGGTATACCACCGAGTATGGGGATGGGGATGAGGGCAATGCCGGGAATGTCTGAGATGGGGATGCCAGGGATGGGGATGGCAGTGCCAGGGCCACCTCCTGGGGCTATGCTACCTGCGCCCACGACCATGTACGGTACCGCCAAGCCGCCCACAACGCACGCGTCTTCACAGCACCAGCAGCCGCACGCCCCGCGCAAGACACCCGTGCCCACCACCACCCAGCCCTCCGCCGATACTCTCAGCACCATCCACATGCAGCTGCATGACACGATGACTAGCCCGCGCACCGGTAGGGGCAAGGCGCAGTCCAGCTCCCCTCCGGGCGACAAGGTGCACATTGTTGACCCGCTGCATCTGTCGATGGACGGGTGGAAGCCGTGGGACGTATTGACGCAGAGGCTGTATAGCTGGGCGTTGATATTGGAGGAACAGAGCTTCGTGCGGGCTCTGGAGGAGATCAGCCTGAGTAGGCAGGTGGATGCGTTCCCGCTGAGCGTGTTCATGATGATGACGTACAAGAGGTGAGTTTGCAGCGCGGATGGGTGCATTGGTAGAAGCTGATAGTGGCTTTGGTTCGGCAGATGGGTGCGGAGAATAATGAGTGAGATGCCGCCAACCCCTTGTGATAAGTTGATGGTGCCGCCCAACTTGGCGATCGCGATCAACGTGGCTGTACATAGCGTGAGTACCAGCCTTGATGACTCTTTATGACTAGGACAGGAGAGTTGATACGCGACAATCTGTAGAGACGATACCATGAAGCAAAGGAAATCTTGGTTGAAATCTGGGACTGTGAGTTGGCTTGCCTAGTCTGGTGGCTGGTGTCGAAGCTAATCACTGGTGTTATACACAGGTCTGGGCCAGAAGGCGCCACCCCGCGTCATTATCGCGCTTGCGCCGCTCGGCAACGAGGTGAGCTACCACCTTCTCGACCTTCGCATCGCAGTCAGCTCATGTGTCCTCTTTGTAGACGGACCAGTGGGCGGCACATCGCTACGACCTCGTCGGCAAACGTCTCTCGACGTATCGCGTCTCGCATCTCTCCGAGATACAGACTGACGGGCGCTCATTCTGGTGTAAGCATCTTTGTTGATGAAGGGGGATGTGAGCTTATGCTAATCCACAACTGTTGACAGGGTGGGAGGCTATCAGGCAGGCCTGGCCGCAGCTTCAGGTGCCCGACATGAATGAGCTTGAGCACCGCGGTGGACAGCGAATCATCAACGAGCACCGAGGGCCCGAGTGGAAGCACGAGAACTCGCTGTTCGCGGCCAACATTGCGCGTAACTTGCTCTTGTGAGTTCTAGCCAATCTTTGCTACTTGAGAAGATGCACAGTTGACAAGCGTGTGTGTCAAGGGGGTACCGACCGGAGAGGACACAGGATCTTACAAAGATGAGGGAGCTTATCTGGGCGGAAGTGAGTAGTCGCGTAAGGTCTATCGCGGTGTGTTCAAAGAGCACGCGCTGATTACCCACCCCAACAGGTCAAGCGTCTACTAAACAAGAAGCGTAACGGCCGGCTAATCGTCGAGCCGGGATCGCCCGAGCATCTGTACGATGCATAGACGGGATTCCGGGCTGTGCGTAGCGGGAAATTGAATGGACATCTATAAGCTGAGCAGTGCTATCTAGTATGGAGCAACTCGGCGCGCGTATGAAGGTTACAGAGGTTTATATCGCCACTGTGTATACATCTGTTGGTAGTTTTACAATGCACTTGAGATGCAGATACGACTAATGAGCCCCCGGTACGTATGTGGCATGGGAGTAAAGCGACATGCGGAGTGTAATACAAGGAAGGGCACAGACCCCTTCCCAGAATGCCAGTGAATGTAAACTTTTAGTCCTACCTGCCGCCGAAAGTCCATCATGCGTGTGAATCGTCAAACCCCGGCGTCCCCGCTCTACTCATTGACCTCTGCGCCAACCCGAGTTCGCTCAAGTTCACCCTGCTCGAGTTCCTCGACAGCGCCCCCGCCGCCATGGGCGTCAACACCGCACCCCCCGCCTCCAAAGACCCTCCAACCCCATTCCCTCCAGAACCCAGCATCCCCACCGGTGGATCGTTCCACCCATTTCCTTCCCCCCCGCCCCCGCCCATAAAGTTATGAGAGCTCTGGCGCGGCTTTACAGGGCGAGACCCCTTGAAGCTACTGCGCGGGGGCGGGGAGGACGCGGTCGACGTCGCAGGCGTCACGGACGTAGCACTCGAGAGGCCGGTGTGGGAGGATGTGTCAGGAGATAGGTTTCCTGTGCGGGGGCCAGCTGCGGTGAGCGTGCCGCCCGGGTAGAGGGAGTTGGCGGGCGTGAAGAAGGTGGACTTCCGCGGGGAGCTGGGTTGGGAGTAGCCCCCACCAGTGGTCTGGGAGAGGTGGGCACTGGTGCTTCCTGCGCCTCCACCTGAGGTCGGGATGGGCATCGAGTTGGGCCGCGCGCGGGGAAGAATGCCGTTCATGCTGACGAGACCCAGGACTGATAAGCGGCGGTCCGACCGCGAAAAGGGGAGGTGTTTGTTGACGATGCTGGCGAGGCGGAATGACCACAGGCGTAAGCGACCCGGCATGGCGAAGCGCGATTTTGCCGAAGACGACAGGTCGGGCAATCCGCCGTCCTCGAGCGACATCGTGTCATCCCGCCCTGTACCCCAACCACCGAGGTATGCGCGCCATGTTGCGGGGGGCGAGTACGGCGCCGAGATGCTCGGCTTTCGCCTACGGTGCGACGCCGACGTGGGCCGCTTTCGGTGTGAGAACATGCACCCGATGAGCGCAAACGCGATGAACGCGTACGCCCACACCACTTGGATCCCAAAGTCCTCCAGCTTGTCCTCGAGTGCGCCCGGCAGACGGAGGTAGTCGAGGCGCTCCATCCACGCGTTCTCCATCGCCGACGAGCGCGGCTGCACGGCCTTGCTCGCCTCGATCACCATCTTGCCGAGCGTCCACGAGATAGCGGTCTCGCCGACTTCGTCCATGCTCTGGAAGTGGTGCTTCCCTTTGGCCTCCAGCAGGCCCTTCTCGCGCGCACGCCGCTCAGCCTCTGCGTTGGTGTCGCCAAGTTCGCCCCCGGTGAGAGTGTCGTTGCCGCCAGCATCGACGAGCCGGGGGATGCCGATGCCCTCGTGGAGGACGTTGGAGATCCACGCGCCTTTGAAGCACTGCAACTCGAGCCGGGTGGGGTCCATCTGCATCAGGCGTCAACGCAGTCCCTTCGACACAGATCGTCGCCGCAACTCACGCTCGCCTTTGCCCACTTGCCCTGCCCATCTATGATCTCCGCCCAGTCCTTCTGGCAGAACGCATTCATCCCCTTTTCCCAAGATCCCCAGTCCCATACCCCGCCCACCCCTAGGATATGCTGCGTCGTGTACCAGTACTCGCTGATCCCGATGAAACCCCGCTGGTCTTCACGCTGGAAGTCGATGTGAGGGGTGGGTTGGCCGGCAAAGAGGCAGTGGTCTGTCGGGCACGGCGCAGAGCGTTCCAGCAGTGGTGTAAGTGCAGTGAGGCACTGAGAGAAGGAGCCGGTGCCAATAAAGCCAGGGTGTGAGGATGCTGTCGAGGGGATGTGGAGGTGAAGAGGCAAACAGGGGTCTGGAATGGGCGTGGAGAGATCAGAGCTCGAAGGGCTAGGGTGGGCCTTCACCCAGAGGTCGACGAGTGACTGGGTGTAGCGCTCGCGGGCGCGATTAGTGCCAAACCCGAGCCAGGAGGCGACAAATACGGACCACTCGACGGTCTCGCCCGACAGCAGCCTTAGAGACACCGTCCGCAGATCCTCCACTGGGAACCCCGAGCGGGATAGCTCGCCTGCAGACGGGGAGAATGCCAGCTGGGTCGACGCGCCGCCCATATCCAGGAAGCCGAAGGTGGGGGAGTGGTGGTTGACGTCGACCGGGGTGACGGAGTTTGCTAATGAGTCGGGTGGGGGACTCGCGAGTGGTGCAAGCGGTAAAAGCCCGGACGTGCTGCTGTCTTCTGAAGACGAGGAGACGGTAGGGTCAGGCGCGTGGCCAAACCCGTCCATCAGGTAGTTGACAGCGACCCACCCCCACATGCCCTCCTCCTCGCCCGAGATGACTCTCACGCTCTCCCCGCAAGGCCCCGCGGCTGATGGACCTTCCACAAGGAAAGGGTAGTCATCACGCAGAAGGTCGCAGGTGGCCTTGAGGACAGCGTTACGCCGTTCAGGAGGGAGGAGGCGCATTCCTGCTGTGGCGAGGAGGTAGATGGGGGTGGTGGAGTGGACAGAAGGGGGGATGTGCTGAAGGGCGTGAGAGAGAAGGGGGGCAAGGTAACCGGGGACGTCCTCTGGGGCAACAGCAGATATTCCTGCAGCTCACACGAGTCAGTCTGTACCCGAGACTGTATTGTTTATCGAGTGGCTCACCAGGTTCAACTCGCTTTACCCACTCATCACCGTCGACACCCTTCCCGACGCGCACCAGTCGCCTCAGCGCCCTCTCCTCCATCTCGTGCTCCTTCCCCTTCCCCTTCCCCGTTCCCCTATACCCATCCCATCCACCCCACCACCACCGTCCCTTCCCGCCGCTAGCCGAATGCTGCGCTGCGGAGACCTCGTTGAGGACCTCGGCGCGCTCCAGGTCTGGGTCGCGCCAAGAGTAGATTTGCAGGCGGGAGCCTGAGGAGCCAGCGTCGACTACGAGAGCGTAGCGGGTGGTGAGAGGGGTGGTGGATGGGGCCATGTGAGGGGCGGAGGGAGAGGCGGACTTGCTGGATGAACCGGTGTGGGTTGTGGGGAGGGATGAGCGGTACGTGGAGTATTGCTTTATTTGACGCGTGAAGGATGTGCGTGGAGGGTGAAGATGACAACAGTGACGGCGCGGTTTCTCTTTGGTGGGGACGCGAAGTCAGAGACGCCGTGGGGCAGGGCCTGAGACGCTCGCTTTTGGACGGGACGGGGGGGGGTAGAGGAGAGATGGGGTATGAGAAGATGGAGGGTGGATGACGAGCGATAGAAAAGACAACATGAGAGACGCCCGTCGTTGAGACTTCAAAGAGAAGCGGCCCTGACCCCACGGCGCGCATCTCGTCATCGCGGCGACGATGGGGGCAGGCGAAGCTGCTCTTTCTTCATCTCGCACAGTACATACAGCGAGTCTCAGGACCAGGCCCAGAGCATGCCCTACGGCAGACTATGGCGGGAGAAGAACTCGATCAAGTGCGGACTAGTAAAGTTGAAGTTGGCAGTCTGGTTCGGCCTCCCCGCAAGATCCAACCCCAGCGTCGACGGCCACGCATGGCCCAGCCCCTCCACGCTCAGCGCCCTCACCTCCGCCCCGGGACAGTCCCAAACCTCCTCCCACACCCCCTCATAGATCTCCTCCACCTTCGGCTCTGCCCACCCACCCTCATACGTCCCCCGACATCCGTTCCTCTCCGCCCACTGCCTCCTCCACAGCCTCACATCCGGCTCCGGCCCAAACGACCCGCCCTCGGGCGTTCGCCCATAGAACGGCGTGATCGTATCTTCCACACCGTGTGCATGGAAGATGGGCACCGAGCGGGAGGGCGAGCAGCCGTGGAAGGCGAATGTACCCTGGTACAGAGCGGGGGAGACGGGCGCGAATGCGGCGAAGAGAGAGGATGTGTCGGGCCGGCAGGCGAGAAGGGCCGTGAACCCGCCCCCGTTGGACTTGCCACAGGCGTAGAGGCGAGAGCGGTCGATAGTGTACGTGGACGAAATGGTCTCAAGGATATCGTAGACGTATGCAATCTATGTGGCAGTCTGTCAGACCAGAATCACGTTGTGGGGGAGGGACTCACGTCGTCAACGGTGGTGTTCTCGTAAGGGGCACCTTTCCAGATATGTGTCATGTTCCAGTCCGTGTTGTTCACCCCTTGAGCATAGACTGAGAGGAAGGGTTTCCCGCCGATTAGGAGTTTGGGGTCAGACAACTCGGTTACGCGCTGCTGCTTCTCGCTGAAACCGCCCGCTAGACCGGATCACATCGTCCGTCAGCTCGCACTCGTGTCTCTCCGCCCAGGTGCTTCAATGCCCACCTCCATGGAAGCTGAACACCACCGGGTATTCTTCACCGTGCACATACGCCTCCGGAACGTTGAGGAGGAACGTCCTCTCGGTGGGTAGAATGTAAGCCACGTTGCCCGTGGCGGGATAGGGGGTCGCGCCGGCTGGATCCGACTGGATGACGAGCTGGGCAGCGAGAGCCTGGGTGGCCGCAAGCACTGTTGCGACGAGGCCGCGTGATAGCATGTTGAGCGGTGGCGGCGGAGGGAGAGGGTATGCAAGAGACAAGCAGGAAGAGGAAGGATGTATGCAAGTACTATAAATGCAAGCTGTTTAGCATAGGTATATGGGGGACTTAAGCACGTCATGACCGGTGTTAAGATATCGCGGCGCGTCGACCCGAGAGGTTTCACGGCGACATCCGTCAACATGAAGAAACATCATCTTTCTGTCGCACAAGCCAAAACTGCTTTCTTCCCGAGCCCAGCGCATGGACGATGTGCGGAAAGCCAATGCATGACGCAGCAAGTAACCCCAACCACAGTCTACACTAACAGAGAAATACCATACGTGAACAACCCGCTTCCCTCGAGTACAATCACCGCCGCAGAAACTGACCCCCATGTATACTAGCTAGCAGGACATCACCCTGACAGTCTCTATAAAGAAACCTCTCCCAGGTGCCCCAATAGCACGCCTTAGTACCCCTCGTATCGCCACCCCATGTCGATCTGCTCCTGCGTCACGCCGCGGCTCATCACCTTCTTGACGTCCTCGGGGCTCCCGTCAAGCAGCCTGTTCTCGCGGCGGACGTAGAACATGTACAAGGTGATGGTGATCGCGAACAACACACCCGCGCCGATGACTATCGCATCAATCACTGTCAGCTGAACATTCCTCATTCAATAGGGAGAATAGGGGGAAATATCCTCACAGGTCCCGAAAGCAGCAAAGTACCTAGGCCCAGCGAACCACAGGTAGCTCGCCCAAATGTTGGATGTGCCCCCGATGGCGTTCATGAGCGCGATGGTGGCAGCGCGCTTGGCGATCGGGCGGGGCATGTGGTGGTTGATGGTCTTGTAGAGCAGGAGCTGAGGGCCAACTGTCAGGTGGACGAGCGTCAGCGTATGATCTCGAGGTGGGTGGGGAGGGGGGGGAGGGGTGATGGACAACGTACCACTTGTGCAAGGCATGAACATCATCGCAGTGTATCGTCCGCCGAGGCTCAATGTACACATGGGGATAATATAGGTGATAATAGCGAGGAAGATGCTGACCACGATGAAGGGATACATCTTGTTGTATCGCTGTGATATGTGTAGCGTCAGCACAGCTCAGATTGTCGGCAAAGACTGAGAAGGTTGCAGAAGGACATACGTCGCTAAGTATGGTCAAGCCCATGTACCAGCCAGCAGCGAAAACGTAAGGGGGGGCGGTCAAGAGCAAGGTGATGTTGGATGACTGAGGAGCTGTTAGCTGGATAGATCGGTGAATATCCCGCATCTACTCACATAGCCGAGGGTCTTGACAATGGTGGGGAAGAAGTTGGCGATCGACCCCTGCGCTTGGGACATCATGTTGCAGAAGATGAGAGCATAAAGCTACAACGTATTGGCGTCAGCCAGTGACCATCACTTCCAGATCCACCAGCTTCGCTCACCTTGGGGTCTCGGAAGCTGATAAGGAACCCAGCCCAGTGACTAATCGTCTCGTGACCTTCTGCAGCACCCGCCTCCTTCTCGAGACGATAGACGGCCAGCTCCCGCTCGATAGGGGTGAGGATCTTGGCGTTGTAGGGATACTCCGGGAGGATAAACATAGCGAGGAAGGATACACCAATGGTGATCACACCCTCACTGTTTGAGAGGATGACGTCAGAAATAGGCAGGTATGTGGCTGATGACTGGTAACCTACATGATGAAGAGCCACCTCCACGCAGCAAGATGGCCGGTCTTGATCTGCAAGCACGCAGCAGCAAAGAGACCGCCAAAGGCGTTCCCGATCTGCTGGCCGATGTACAGGAACCCGATACGTTTGCCGAGCTCGTTCTTGGTGTACCTGAGTGAATCATCCGCGTTGGAAACGCATCAGACGCGGCGTGCAGGCGTAAGCAAGTGAAGAGCAGTAACTCACCAAGCGCTCATGAGGTAGATGGCACCAGGGAAGAAGACAGCCTCTACGAATCCAAGGACGATACGAGCGGCGATCAGACCCCCGTAAGACTGGACAGCGGCAGTCGAGGCACTGATGGCACCCCAGATAAATGTTGCGCAGCAGATGTCTAAGATACACAAAGGTGAGTACGCGAAATCTGTAGTGTAGTCGTGTGGTAGAGTGCTTACAGAGACCCGGACGGGAGATGTAACTGATCAAGACGTTTGAGGGGATCTGCATGGGGAGGTACCCGACGCTGGAGTATTGTCAGACATGGCCACACTGTATCTTCAGGAGATGTCTGGCTTACAAGAGGATCGAAACACAGGTGGCGAACTGCTCGGTGGTCATGTTAAGGTCTTTCATGATACCCTGGACCTTAGCAGCCGATAAGTTTTGACGGTCGATGTCTAAGTAGTGATAGTCAGTAAAAACACGGCAGTGCTTGAGGTGCGTGAGTCTACGACTTGCAGTTCAAGATGTACAGAAGACTCATGATAGGCCTGGGGGGGGGACCGTCAGCACTGTGTAGGTAGTTGACCCCCAATAAGGTGGCACTTACATGAGCACATAGTCAGCCTTCCTCACGACCCTCTTCTCCATTGCGGCCAACTCCTCGGGGGTGAGCTCGCGCAAGCTCGCAGGCATCTGGGTGACCTCGTCGTCCACCTCCTGCATCTCGAGCTTGGTTGCATCCTTGGTGTCGTCGAGTTTGCTTTCGTCAGCCAAGGACCCAGTGGGGTGGTGCGAGATGGTGGTTGTCATCTTTGGCGTGTGATTTGGTTGGCACTGGGGTGTACCAATAATGGCATGGCGATTTGAGCTTATAAGTACTTGTGCGGGGGAGGGGTTGGCGGTGGCGGAGGGTCGGCGGCGACCCGACGATCTAGATGGCGAAGAGGTGCTGCAATCACTTATCTGTCGATGCCTGCAGCCATGCGGGTGCTGGTGTTCGAGCAGCAGGCAGCCCTTATCTGAGAGGAGCCCAGGGAACGAGCCCCGCGGAGGTCAGGAGGACGTAGGCAGATGGTGCCGTGGTGCTGTGGCCCTGTTGTTCGGACCGGACTCGGGGCCGGCTTGGTGGGGCTAGTGGGGCTGCGCTGGAGGGGCGAATATGCATGAAGTTCGGGCGAATCGATAGATAGGAATGCTTCGCGTCGGCCAGTGAGAAAAAAAGAGTGGAGGAGTGTCAGGGATCCATGCGCGAGAGGAGGAGGAGCAGGGAGGAGCTCCTCCAGGGCGGATCGCGCGTCTCCCCTGATAACCATCTCGTTTGGCGCCTGCTTGTTGTCTCGGACCAACCACACCGGCGACCAACTCGGTCCAACAGCGGGCGTACCCCCGTCGGCTCCATCGACAAGGCAGGCAGCCATACCGCTCTGGCATATATACACTGGTAGCCATGTGCACAGCAGCAGGCCCCCCAACGAATCAGCCCCATCGCATTTATCCCCCCGGCAGCCTCCAGTCCAGTCGCCCATACCACTGTCACTACTGCCACGCCAATCACCAACATGACCGCCTCCACCGTCCCCACTGCCCACACCACCACTATCCAGAATCCCCGCCTGAGGCTCCTCAACAACCTCAAGGCGAAGGTGCCTGCTCTCATGACCTTCATGGCTATCCCCAGCGTCCGACATGCACAGATCATCGCCTTGACCGGTTTGGACGTGAGTTGTCGACCCCCGTGTTACGTGAAAGGATGCTCGCTGAGTCTACCTGACACCACAGGGCGTCATCATTGACTGCGAGCACGGCCACATCGGTGACGACCAGATGCACAACTCCGTGTCTGCCATCTCTGCCCTCGGTGTTAGCCCCATCATCCGCGTGCGAGGACCCGCCCCCGATCTCCTCAAGCGAGCTCTCGATACCGGTGCCCAGTATGTCCATTCCTCTCCTCCCTGTGCGTATTATACTCGTCCGCTAACCACACCACTCAGCGGTCTCATGGTGCCCATGATCAACACCGCCGCGGAGGCGGAGGCCGTCGTCACCTACTCCAAATTCCCTCCCCTCGGTCTCCGAGGCCAGGGCTCCGCCTTCCCCGCTATAGGCCACGGCCTCACCACCCCCGAATACATGAAGTCGGCGAATGAGACGCTCCTGACGATCCTCCAGATCGAGAGCAAGCAGGGTGTGGAGAACGTGGACGAGATCGCTGCCGTTCCCGGAGTTGGTGAGTTGTCATGCCCGCTTGCTGGATGCTGCCCACCGAGGGTTGACAGTGCTAACCCCCGCACGCCTGTCCCTCCGCCAGACTACCTCTTCATCGGTCCCAACGATCTCGCCCAATCCCTCCTCGGCTACACTCCCGCGAGGGGCGACGAGCCCGTTTTTGTCGAGGCCATCGACAAGATCGTCAAGGCGGCTAGGAAGCACGGCAAGTGGGTCGGGCGTCTCGTGAACGATGGGCCTCTGGCCAAGGAGGCGTTGAAGACGTTCGACAGTGTGGCGATTACTGGAGACACCAAGGCTGTCACCAACTGGTACACTGCACAGATCGCGGCCGTCCGGGAATAGAACAGTACTAAGTACTGTATCATCATGAGCATGTCTCTCACTACTTGGTCTGTCACTACTTGATATTCATCACATGCGATATATGCACCCCACTACTGTACATAATCGTGCTCTCTTGTCTGCCTCGGCGCTCGACCTCTCCTCAGCTAGTTCCCTCGCCGCGCGCGTGGACATCAGTCTTCCACGGCACCACCGACCCGGGTACGCCTTTCCACACCTCCCTGTTACAAAAAAGTAGATGCATACCCACACGACTATGAGAGCCAATGCATGCAAAAAATTCTCCATCAGGGAGTTGAACCCTGGTCTACCGCGTACACGCTCGAAACGAAGCTCGAATCATGAGAAGCGGTTATACTAACCGTTATACTAATGAAGATTTACATGATAAACGAGAAAATTACAACCCCAGGATCTGCCATGGCTATTTACGTAATCCCCATCAGTCATCACATGCATACCAAGGTACGTAGGATGCACCCCACGTAGCAACTCCTACTTCCAGCTCTCCCCGTCATCGACAGCCCCGTTCAACTCCCACCACTCACTGGCGCCCTCTTTGCCCACCCCCTGTACACCTGGTCCAACCACGTCGTTCATAGCCCCAGGCAAGGCTGCACCAGCTTGTCCCTCTCCACGGTAGATCCGGAAATGGCGGGAGGCGCTGTTGTCCGAGGGAAGAGAAACATTTGAGGTTGTAGGAATACATACGCATGCCACCAATAAATGTCGCCTTCTACTCTTAAGCCTGCGCGATGCACTCGATCTCAATGATGGAGCCGCCGGGGAGGCAGCCGGCCTGGATACAGGTCCTGGAGGGGGGAGGGGTGGGGAGGAACTGTCGTGCGAGTTGTATGTCAGCTCTGGATCTATATGTATGAATGGGCAGATGACTCACAGCAATGTAGGCCTCGTTCATGGCGGCAAAGTCCTTCATGTCCTGGAGGTACACGTTGTACTTGATGACCTTGTCGAGGGAGGAGCCGGAGAGCTCGAGCACCTTCTTGAGGTTTTCAAGGACGGTAGTCTGTGCGGGCATGTCAGCAAGATGGGGTACCTGTACAGCCGATGGACTTACGGTAGCCTGCTTGATCTCACCAGTGGCTGTTTGGCCGGCACAGAAGACAAGCCCGGGGACCTTGACGGCGGGGCCTGAAAGAGGGAGTCAGCGGCAGCCCGCCAGGAAGGGTGGGGCGCTCAGCTCACAGTTATGGGGCTTGGGGGGGAACTCGTCGTTGCTGATCAACTCGCGGGACATAGTTGCTGTGGTGATCTGGGCGGGTAGCGGGGTGAAAGGGAGAGCTGACTCTGTAGATGGAGAAGTGCGAGGCGTGTGGGGGAGGGCGTCGATGTGCTGGCACGCACTGCTTTAAACCCCTGGCAGCCCGTGGCCTGTCCCGTCGCGTATATCGCTGCTGCATATCAGCTGATATCGTATTGGTGGGCGGAAGAACGTGCCGATGAGGAGTGAGGCGGAGTGAGAGAAGAGTGAGTGAGGCGGAGGAGGACAAGAGGAGGGAGGACAAGAGGAGCTCCTCCGGCGCTTGCCGCGGCGAGAGTCATTTAGCGCCTCTTATCTCCTCCTCCTCCCCCTCCTCCTCCTCCTCCTCCTCCTCCTCCCCTCCTCCCCTCCTCACCTCCTCACCTCCTCCCTTCCCCCACATGCTCTGACCCAATCATCTGGCTATCTTTAATCATCGACACCTCCTTATCGCAGCTCCCCAGCTCCTCCGAGCTGTCGTCATCGCCATACTGCAAGCATGCCGAACACGGCGCCAAGCACCTCTCACAGGACGCAGCCGGCTCCTCAGTGGTCCCCATTTCACCGGATATGCTTGCTCCCGGCTCGCGACAGTGCGAGCTCTCGGATGCTCCCCCGCCCCCACATGCAGCTCATTACACCGTCGGGATGCCACGGTATCACCATGGCTATAGCATAACTATAAAGACAGCTTGCCTCTGACGGAGCAGACTCCAGCAGCATCAACTTCACCGACTCCATCTGCCCGCTACCCCGCTCAACTACAGGCCCATACCACACCACCACCATGCCCGCCGCTCCTGCGTTCGCCCCGCCCCCCGCCGACCTCCCCGGCAAGCCCTACGTCCGCCCTTGGATCCCCCCTCCTGTCACAAAAGAGACCCACAACTTTGCCAAGCTCAGCAGTATCGACCTCTCGCTCCTGGACTCTGACGACCCTGCTGTGGTCCAGGCACTCGTTGACCAGGTAAAAAGTGCCATCCGCAACGATGGTTTCCTGTTCCTGGAGAACTATGGTATCAGCATCGAGCAGGTACATCTCCGTATTGGCCTTGTGACGAAACTGCCGACGCCTAACATGCCCCGCAGCTTCACAGGCAGTTCGCACTCGCGCAGTACCTCTACGACAACATCACCGAGGAGGACAAGGAGAGACTCCTGTTTTACCCCGACACTGGCAGGTGGGCCGGGTACAAGCACCCTTACGGCTTCAAGGTAAGTCGCTAGTTATTCACGATCATGCTTCTAGGGCGATGCTGACCATCAGTGCAGCGCTTCAAGGGCCCCAAAGACGGCATTGAGCAGTTTAACTGGTACACCGAGCAGTGGGAGGACCACAGCCTTGTGCCCGAGTGCATCCGTCCATTCATGGACGAGATTACGGCCTTCTCCGAGGTGACTTATTTCCTCACCCACAGGCGACGCTTGACCCGTTGCTGACTTGTTGTAACAGTACCTCACCAACTCTGTGAACCGCCGCCTGCTCACTCTCTTCTCCCGTGTGCTCGAGCTCGAGGACGACTACCTCTGGGACAACGTCCAGTCCCACGGGTCGCCCTCGGGCGAAGGCTACTTCCGACACGCGCTCTTCCGTCCGGTCGAGAAGACCACTGAGGAGTCGTCCAAGGGGCTCCGCATGCACGGCCATACCGACTTTGGGATGACCACCCTGCTGTTCTCGGTGCCTGTGTCGTGCCTCCAAATCTGGGGCAAGGACGAGCAGTGGTACTATGTGCCCTACAAGCCCGGAGCGCTCGTGGTCAACATCGGGGAGACCCTCGAGATTGTGTCGGGCGGGCACTTCAAGGCAACTCGTCACCGTGTCTACAAGCCTCCTGCCGTACGTCCCGTCTGTCTTGCCTTTCTTTCCCCTGGCTCGACGTTAACTTTTGTTCTCTCGCCCACAGGACCAACTCAACACCGAGCGACTCTCCCTCGTGCAGTTCAACAGCAGTATCGGTGACCTCCGCATGACCCCGGCCATCAAGTCCCCCCTCATACAACGCGAAGGCTGCGTCGAGGAGCAGGGTGTCTACAAGGAGTTCAAGCGTGTCATGGACACTGGCGTACCAGTGCGTGTTTCCCCCCTCTGCTTGATCTCTGCGCAGGCCTAGAGCTGATGAGCCAGAGCGAAAACAAGGTGCCGACGAACCGCCAGTGGCGCGAGATCCAGATCGCCGAGGCGACTGACCCCACCGACACTGTGCGCAACAGGATCGGGGCCGACCAGGTATTGGTGAACGGCAAGCTCATGCAGACGAGGGAGTACATGGGTGTCAAGGTTCTTTTGCCGGTGTAAACTGTGGTAGCGAGTCTGCTGGTTGTATCTTGTGTAGTCTGGGGAGATGGACTGTTTTGTGATCTGATTGATGGGTCCTCCGAGTCAAAGTTCCACATGACAGCTGTCGGTCTGGCCTACAACAGTGTTTGCTACAGCTGATGTTATCTGGTGGTGGGCGACGACACGTCGTTCTCTGGGGCAACGACAGCCGTGCTTTTCTCCGTCGAGTATATATATCGGTGTCATTTTGTGAGGACATTGCAGCGGCTACAGAATACCCTTGAACAACAATGATCCAGTGTGATGATACATGCAGGTAACGAACGGTGCAACAATGGAATCCCTAATGCGCTCACGAGAAACTATGCTCCTGCAGCTCTCCCAAGCTGTCCAGAGCAAACTTGCCAATTCCCCACCTCTCCCTCTTCCCAAACATCTCTCTCATCCACTGCAACAGCCCGTCGGCATCTGCGACGCCCACGACCGCGAGCGGCGCGGATCCCCCCGATTTGACAATCTGCCAAGCGGTAACGGCAGCTTTGAACGCGTAGAAGGTGAGGAAGGGTGGCTCGGAGCGGGTGTCGGAGGTGCGATTGAGGTAGAGGAGGAACCATATGACGTGCTCTTCTACGGATTTGATGATATGGGCTGTGAGGTCGATGCGATGGTTCGCTCCCAGTAGCGTGCTGCCAAAATAATAGTAAGGTTCGCACTCATTCTGAGAGAAAGAGTTGAGAAGACTCACATGGCAGCCATCGCAGCATCGATCGAATCCTCCACGAGCCCGCCGGTATGCGTCTGCGACCACAACAGCAGTTCCATCATGCTCATGCGCCACGTTGCCTCTGCGGCGGCTGCGGCGGGTGTCTCCCCCGCCAGATCGGTGGTCACCACGAGCCCCTCGAGCTTGGCCATCGCGCCATGGAGCGCCTCGAACCGCTCAAAGCACGATCTCCCCGTCATAGTCGTCCAGCCCGTCATCTCGCGCACGCTCGACAAGATGAAGTGCGTCATGAGGGACGCGCCGACGGCGTCGAGACGGAGGGGTTCGTTTGCCTGGGTGAACATGCCGCGGACGGCTTCGAGGAAGCGGACGCGCGGGACGGCGCCAGCGTTGACGATGAGGGCGCGGTGGGCCCATTCGGCGGCGGACGTGGCGGTCCATGTGTTGTCGCCGCAGGGGAGCTCGTGCTTGATCTCTAGGTGGGAGAGGCAGCGCGGGCGGGACATGAAATGGTACCAGGTGGAGTCAAAGACGTAGAGAGAGTATGCGGTTCTGCATGGCGGTCAGCTGTGTCGAGATTGTTTTGGTCAGAAAACAGGAACGCACCTTTTGTGGCTCTCTGCTTGGACAAACTGCTGCCATAGCGAGTTCAGGTCCTGGGTGTTCGACGGCTGGGTCGGGTACGAGTCCATCAAGCCGCCTTTGCGAGCAAACTACGTAGCAGGCGTGTGAGCTCAGTATCAGGTTACCAGCTGCAGCCGGCTCACCTCGATACACTGGTGGTGTAGCCGCAGCCCGTACGACGTATGCGGCCCGCACAGTGCCATGATTGCATAGTTGCCCAAGAGCAGGTGCGCCTGTATGATCGCCAGCGTCTCTGCCGACTTTGCCTGCACGGTCTCTGTGATTCCCTCGAGCGAGCGCAGGCCTGCGTGGTAGCAGTTGTTTGCTCTCTGGCGGCCCTGGCGCCCGTCGGACGACACGTGCAGGCCGATGCACATCATGCCGAGCAGTAAGCTCGGGTGGCACGTGCGGCTGTCGAATGTGGGGCGGTGGATGAAGGTGAAGATGTGAGAGGTGTGGAGGAAGAAGGACTCTACGGCGGCGTAGATGAAGGCGGGGGACTGGATGAGCTCGGTCTCACTGGAGAGGGGGAGGGACGAGAGGGGGGATTGGGAAGGGCTATGCGTGGTATCTGCGGCTTTGCAGCTCACAGAGCTGTGATTGACTGCCGCTGCCACGAGCGCGGCGGACAGGGGATCGGGATATTGGTAGACGCTGGTGGAGGGGTGGTTGCTGTTTTTGGAGGGCGAAGCCCCGATATGACTGGGAGACCAGCTCGACGACGCTGCGGGCAAGTCGTTGGTGTAGTCAAAGCTCATTGTGCCGGCTGTCAGAGGATGAGGCTCTGGTGGAGGTGTAGGTGTCTCAGCAGCGACAGGCTTTGGCAAAGAGCTGCTGCTGCCTACCAACCCCTCCATGGCCTCGCTCAGCTGAGCGCCGGTCGACGAGGACATGGACCTCCTCGCGCGCTCCCGCACGCCCTTCCCCTGAATCTCATCCCCGTGCTTGCTCGCGACATGCCTTCGCTTCAGGTCTGCGCGTGAAAAGGTCGCATCGCATAGTGAGCACCGGAATGCTGCGCGCTCGATGGACTTGTCGTGCAGCGCCGAGTGACGCTTCAGGTTTTCCTGTGGGGCACGAGCGAAGCTGTCAGCGGCTGGTGACAACAGCTGTGGAGGGATTGGGTGGGCGTGTCGGGAGCTGCTCACCATACGGGTGAAGCGCTTTGAGCAGACGGTGCAGCGGAAGGGCTGGAGGCTCTCTTGGTCTGTGGCCATGGCGTGCGGGGCTGTGGGGTGGATGGAGAGTAGGAATGGACGGCGGAGTATTGGCTGAGCTGCTGCTTGGGCTGCTCTTGCTCTTGCTCTCTTTACGGTGTGCTCTATGGCGGCGGCTGGGAGGAGCTGCGCGTTGTGTGGTCCCGGCGAGATAAGACACGGAGGAGCTCCTCCTTGTCACGTGACTCACTGGCATCTCCCCCTCGGCCAACCGATCCCTGGCCGCCGGCGAGCCCCCGCAGCACTCCACGAGTGAGATCCCACATCACGTGACGACCCCGGCCCTCGAGCCAGACCCACATCAATGCATGACACACGTGGTGTAGACAGATCCATAGAACGAGATGCAGAGACAGATGATACGCGACCAACACGACAGACCCCAGATCAAGAAAGAAGAAGAAGAAGAAGAAGAAGAAGAAAGAGATTGAAGCGACACTGCGACTAGGTTATAAACACTCAGTACAGACATGGGGGCGGGAACGCCACCTCTACAGGGTCCGCCGTACCCCATGCCCATGCAGCCCCACACTGCTCGGCCACACTCCCACACCCCATGGGCAGCCCCCTACGACCGCGGCTGCCACTCGCCACTGAGCTGGATGATGCCCTGCACCTCCTTCGGGCAGTACGCCCTTTCAGACAACGTCCGCGTCGTCCACGCCCTCTGCGATCTGAGCACGCCGGCCTGCGATGCGAGGAACCGTCAGCACCCGAGACGAATGAACCCAAGCCAACACCTCGGAGGAAAGGAAGAGAAGAGAGGGCTGACCTGCTGTGCGGAAAAGTTCCTGTAATCCCTCTCAAACATCTCCTTCTGCGAGTCCATGCCATCGAGCAGTGTCTCCAGATCGTCCAGCGGCCCGCTGAGCCCCTGCATCGCGTACAGAGCCTGCGCCTCGCGCTTCGTCTTTCCCCTTCCGCCCCTGCGCTCCCTCTCGTCCGCTGCGCCGACGTGCGCGCCGAGCCCGTCGACGATTGTCTCGATGATCCGCCTCGTCTCGCGCAGGATGCGGGACGCGTGTGAAAAGTTCTTGCGGGACGCGATCAGGAGCGCGCGCGTGAGCATGTCGCTCGCGAGGAGTTCCATGCGGCGGCGGATGACGAGGGGGTCCGCGGGCACGGTCGAGGGGGGGGCGGCGGCCGGGCGGACAGGCATGGTGAGCAGGATCGGGTGCTGCAGGCGCGCGACGGAGCGGCCGGCCCCGGGGTCGTGGAACGACAGGTCGATCTCGCACACCGGGACCTCGTCCTCGAGCGAGTCTTCGTAGACTTTATCGCGGAAGGCGTACGAGTCGGAGATGGAGAGCATGTCGAGATTGCGTTCGAGCCCGTTTCCCCCACCGCCGCTACTGCTGCCGCCAAACTGGGAGCTGGGCGCGCGCGACTCTTCCATGCGGCCATGGCCATGGCCGTGGCCGTGGCCGTGGCCCGACTCGCTCGACCCCTCGCTGCTGTACCTCTGCTCGTTCCCGCCCTGCGCGCTACCGCAGCCGCTGCCGTCGCGCGCGTCGCGCGCGTCTTGCCCGTCCTGCACCTCAAAGTCCAGCTCGACGAGAATCTCGCGCACCTCCCCAAAGCGCAGCTCGTTCAGCTCGATATCGACGTCTTTCCCCGTCTGGGACACGACGGCCTGTGTCGTGCCCGAGACCTTGTTGACCCTAAACTCGCTCTCGAGACACGCGAGGTGGAGCTTCATATTATCCAAGGCGACGGCCATCATGCCACCCACAAGCCCGGCGAGCGTGTCCTGGAGGTGGTACCACTCCCTGACAAAGGTGTACGTGCCGTGTGTGTGGTTCGTCAGGAGCCACAGCGGGGACGGGTCGTGCGACCTGCCGTACCCGACGGCATGCACGGGCACGTCTGCCGCGTCCAGCCGTGCAGTCACGAGGTCCATCTGGGCGCGCTTGATAATGTCGGACGTGTCGCTCACGAGGATGATGCTCGAGACCGGGTTGCGCGCCTTGCGCTGCAGCACGACGTCGAGCGCGACGTTCATCGCCGCGACCACGTCCAGCCGCTCCTCGGTCCCGACAGGGACGACAAATTCGTCCGCGTCACTGCGCCCTGCGCCGATGGCGTCCACGAAGCCCTCGAGCCGCTTGCGGCTCTCGTACCGCGCAGCGGAGAGGAACGGCGTCTTGCGCACGAGGCCGCTCGCGCCCGTCTCGCACGTGACGAACGAGACGCGGTCGCGCAGGCCCAGCAGCGCGAGCACAAACGCGAGTGTCTGCTTGATGAGCTTGACCTTGAGGCGGATCTGGCCCGTGGGGGACGGCGGGATCGGCGGGAGCGAGAGCACGAGCACGAGGTCGATCGGGGTGTGCACGGGCGCGAGCGGCGCGATGGAGGCGAGGTCCCCGGGGCCGGGCTCGCGAGTCGGGCTGGGCGAGCGCGGCGAGTGTGGCGTCTGCGGGGTGTGCGGGGTGTGCGGGGTGTGCGGGGTGTGCGGGGTGTGCGGGGTGTGTGGGGTGTGTGGCGAGTGCGCCGAGTGCTGCGAGAAGGAGGACGAGGCGCCTGTCACAGGCACGGTGGACGGGCTTGTGAGATCGGTAAAGCTCATCCCGAGCGCGGACGCCGGATCTGCCGTGCCCAGCAGCCTGGCCGCGCGCGACGGGATACCGCCTAGCCCACCCGGGCCGGTGCCGCCTGCCGTCCCCCTGATGGCCTCGCTGAGCCGGGTGATGGTCCTGCGCCAGGTCTCAAAACTACCCCTGTCCTTGAACACGAGCATAAACTCGTCAAACGAGTCCTGCTCCATCTCCACATTGATGGCAAACTCGCTGTGCGTCGAAACGTCGTGCAGCCTGACGACATGCTTGAGGTAGATGCGGCCCTTGAGACGGAGGTACGACCTGTGGCTCCCACCTGAGCGGTTGCTGCGCGTCGACGAGGACGAGGACGAGGACGACGAAAAGATCTTGCCGCGGAGCGTGGTCTTTTCCTCTTCCGAGACGCAGATGAGAGCCTCGCTGAAGAGGTAGACGTGGAACTGTCTGTCGGCGGTGCCCTTGCGGATCGTGAGGATGTCAAACAGCTGGAGCTTGCCGAGGGTGTCGAGCCCAAAGCTCTTGTAGTCGTGCGCGCGGGCGCGGAGATCCTTGAGCACGTGGGCAAAGGGGTCGGCGTCGGGGACGGGCGACGACGACGACGGCGGCGGGTGCAGGGTGGGCGGCACGGTGGGGGGAGAATGGTGGTTGGAGCTGGGCGAGGGCGGGAGCTGCGACGAGGGCGACAGCTGGGCGTCGAGGCCGTAGGCGGTGGTCGCGGGGTACATGCCCCTGTCTGGCGCGGACGGGATCTCGACCGTGACCATGGCGGTGACGGTCTGCCTGCCTGTGCGGTGGCCGCGTGTGATGACGGGGAACTCTGAGCGGATAGAGACCGAGGGGACGACGACGTCCCTTGTGTCGTGGGGCGCTCGCGAGGTGTCTATGGGATCGTCGGCGGCGGGGTCGACCGGTGAGGGGGAGGCGCGGATGGAGGGCGCTGAGGAGGCCGTGTTGCGCCCGTTCTTACCGGGCTGGCCCATGATCATGGCCAGTTCTGTGGGGGGGGGGGGGGGTGAGCGGCCGCGTATAGAGTGACAGTGGGTAGGTAGAGGGGGTAGGCATGCAACTCACTGTCCCGCTTCGACACACCCTCGGCGAGCTTCATCGGCTGCCTGCACATCCCGCAGACGCCTCCCTGTCCGCGTGCGATCTTCTCTGGCGAGTTGTCGCCGTACACTGCGAAAAAGCACTCCTGCGGCGGCCACGACGCGTCAGCGCTGGGCGCGACCACCGGCCGAAACAAGGAGGACCCACCTCGTGCAACGCATGGCCACACTCTGGGACGATATGCGGTTTCTCGCCCGGGAGCCGAAAGGTAAAGTCGAGGCTCTCTACGCAGATGGGGCACTTTGGGTCGTGGCCCCTGTCGTCCTCTGTGGAGACGAGGGCGACGGGCTGGGACGGCTGGGTCATGGTGTAGGTGTCTGCGAGGTTGGGCGTGGAGCGCGAGTGGGCAAAGGGGTGGACTGGCCTGGACGTGGGCGAGGCGGCGGTGATGGTGCGGGCGTGGGCCCTGCTGGGTGCGCGGGTGCTGGGGGCGTGGCTGCTGGGTGCGCGGGTGCTGGGTGCGCGGGTGCTGAGGACGGTGGAGGCCGAGGGCTGGTGGCGGAGGCGGCGGTCTGGCCGCTGTCGCGCGGGGGGCTCTCTGGCGTCGTGGTCTGGCGCGTCGTCGTCCTCCTCGAAGACGGTGGCGATGTCTGCCTGGTGTGTGCGGTCTGGGAGGTGGGTGCGGCAGGAGGCGGCGTCTGTGGTGGCGTAGGAGTAGAGGGAGGAGGCGGCGGAGGAGGAGGAGCGGGTGAGGGCGGTGTGCTTGGAGGCGCGCCGGGAGGAGGCGGGGGTGGGTGGCGCGT
>JANBXI010000086.1:0-62073 GCA_024271845.1 Cryptococcus sp. VH57_BW
CGGTTATAACTTCGGGCCTCCTAGCACTATTCCGGGATTTGGGACCCAGGGCAACCCCGCGGTCGCGGACCTTAGCTGGGATCCCACCCTGACCGGTTCTTTCCAGTACTCGGCCTCTGGTGTGGGTTCAGCGCCTGAGGAGGGAAGCGGAGGGGTCACAATAAGCGTGAGTCATGCAACATAACAATCTGGAACGCATGTTTCGGTACGTTAGTGTCTATGCTGATCAGCTTGTATAACTAGGACGACGCAGAGGCTGGTCCGCCCTCTGTTGGCTCGGGAGTCACCGCCAGTGTGCTCAACCCGCGCGAGCGCAAGAGAGAGGCCGATAAAGGTGACCCATCATTTTCAGTTCTCCTATTGTCCTTATTCGGTTTCACAAACGATGTTGACACTCTGCCATCATCCAGCGTATAGGGAACGCCGCCTTCAAAGGCTCAAAGAGAGTCATGACTGGCAGAAACGGGAGAACCCGAATGAGCCTAGCGACTATGAGCGATTTACAGGTGAACCATCATTTCTGCTTCTCCTACTGCCCTTCTTCAATTCTATCAACCCCACTGACCTCCAGTGATAATCCAGAAACTCAACACAGTGTCCGCGCCAAGAAGAAGGAAAAGGCCGCTGCATTGAAAGCAGATGTAGAAACACAGACCAGAAGGCTCGCATCTGCACGGACTACGAATCAAGAGCTGCGAAGACTGGTGGAATCGCTGCACAACGGTACGTAACACAGAACGTTCGAGATTGTTGGCTGGGAAGACCCGATGACTCTCATTGCTAATCCCGGTTTGAAGGCCTGGATCTGTCAGGGAGTGCACTGTCCCCATTCCCAGAGGTGACCAGCACCGCACCTGAAAATCACTCAAAGGAGAGGGAGAGGAAATTTGTCAAAAAATATGAGAATGAAGCAGTGAGTGGAAGGGTCCAGTGTGGTGTCCAGCTTTGCCACAGCGGACTGACAATGATATGGATAACGTGTAGGATCGCAAGAAAGCTCGTATGTAGATATTCCGCAGAGACGGGATAGTAGAGGGCATTGCTTACCATAATCAACGTCATTCTCAACATCGACGATTTGATCTATCGACATGCAGTCAAAGAGACGAGTAAACGCCACTATAAAATGAAAATAGAAACAGAACTTGCCGAAACAAAGCACCTGGAGGCTCTCACCGCAGAGCTCAACTCCCTCAATGATCAAAATAAGCAGCTCCAGAACACGGCGGATGGGCTCCAGAACACGGCGTATGAGCTCCAGAACACGGAGGATGAGCTCCAGACGCAGAGGCTCCAGCTTGAGGCGGACATAGACGAGAACTTCAATTATATGTCACCCCTAGAAGAGGATTATCCGTATGGCTTCTAGGTATAGCGGCTGGTTCGACGGCTGAGAACCCTTTGACAACCAACAGAACTAGCACTACGATGGATGGGAAGGGGATACGAACTACAGATGGGCTGTGATCAGTAGTGGTGGAGTAAGGGGTATGTGAAGTACGATAAGCGCAATGTATATATTCCATCGTACCCCTTCTGTGCCATGGATGCCCTGCTCTGCATGGTTTGGTGTTTGTGGGCAGCTCAGAGATGGGGAGCTGATGCGACCCGTCCCGGCAGGACGCTGCCACCGAAACAGGATGGATAAAGGTCGATTATTCGGTGCTGGCCATGATGTGTGCGGTGGGGTGGAGTGAGTGGGGCTCGCAGGTATATCGGCGGAGGCGGGGGTGGAGGATGCCTGGATGCGTGGAAGCCGAAAATGAGGAAACAGCCACGTGGCACGCACGTGCTAAACACCGACGGCGGTCGGCTATCGCCCCGATTATGCCATCTCGCGCGGCGCCGGCGGCGTTGAACGCCGAGCACGATAAGCAGAGGCCAAGCACGGTATATGTTGCACGACTTGAGCGCCCCTGCCCTACCTGTAACCTACCCTTGGCCCTTCGCTCGTGCATCTCACACCTTTCAAGCTCACCGCAAGCTCACCGCAAGCTCACTGCATATATATACATCTCTCTCTACCACCATGCCCGTCATCACCAAAGGCGACCTCGTGCTCGTGACCGGCGCGAGCGGCTACATTGCGTCGCACACCGCCAAGGAGTTCCTCACGCAGGGCTTCCGGGTGCGCGGGACGGTGCGGTCTGCGGACAAGGGGGACTACTTGAAGACGCTCTTTGAGGGGTTGGGCGAGTTTGAGTATGTCATCGTGAAGGACATTACCGAGGTGAGCCCAAGTCCAACCAACGCCAGGCGGCCGTGAAGGGGGGAGGGGGGGGGATCGCTGACCGAGCGAGCGATGCTGGGTGGGTGGGCAGGACGGCGTGTTTGACGAGGCCGTCAAGGGTGTCGACGCCGTCGCGCATCTCGCGTCTCCGTTCTACGTCTCCGGGGTCAAGGACCCGCAGGAGCTCATCCGCCCCGCTTTGAAGGGGACCACGGGGGTGCTCAAGAGCATCCAGAAGAACAAGTGAGCATGCGCGCGGCTTACCAGTGCTGGGCGCTGATGCGCGGCTTTACGACGTCAACCTCTGTCCGTAGCGCGAATGTCAAGCGTGTGGTCATCACTAGGTCAGTTTGCGCTGCGCTCGACATGCTGTGCGGAGTTGATGCTGACTGACGGTTTGACGGTTTGGGCCGCGCGCAGCTCGGTGGCAGCGATCATGAACATCCGCACGCGCAAGCCGCCCGTGATCTACACCGAGGAAGACTGGAACACGGAGTCGATCCCGCACGTGGAGAAGAACGGGGTCAACTCTGACCCGGGGGACGCGTACAAGGCGAGCAAGACCCTCGCTGAGAAGGCGCTCTGGAGTGCGTACCTGCGTGACTGCGTGACTGCGTACCTGCGTACCTGCGTGCTGGATCCGCACGACTGTCTTGTCGCAGGAAGACTCGCTGACGGCTGGCGTGATGTGGCGGGTGCAGAGTTTATCGAGGACGAGAAGCCCGGGTGGGAGGGCGTGGCGATCAATCCGCCGCTCGTGCTTGGCGAGGTGATCCACCAGGTCGAGGAGCCGTCCAAGCTCAACACATCAGTCGGTGAGCTCTCCCTTTTTTCTCGCGCCCTCGCGCCTGTCGCGCCCGTCGCGTTCATAACGACAAGGACAGCAGCTCACGCCGGTCGGTATGTACGTATAACACAGCCAACTTTTGGGCGTGGGCGACGGGGCAGAAGACCGAGGCCGACCTCCCTGCACAGACGGGCAACTGGGTCAGCGTGAAGGATGGTGAGTACCTTCTGGCTGTGGCGACGTATCTTGCCGCCAGACGCCAGACGCCAGACGCCAGACACCATACGCCAGACACCAGACGCCAGACACCAGACACCAGACACCAGAGAAACAGAAACCAGCTGACCCGTATGCCTGCGTCTCCCCCTGCCTGCGCCTCCCCCTGCCTGCGCCGACTCCCAGTCGCCCTCGCCCACGTGCGCGCTCTGACCGTCCCCGAAGCCGCCGGCAACCGGTTCATCGTCGGGGCCGGCCCGTTTGCGGGGCAGGACTTTTGCGATGTCCTGCACGCGCGGTTCCCCGAGGTGCCGAACGTTCCCGTGGGCAAGCCGGGCACGCACGACGAGATCTGCAAGAACGCGAATGTGTTTGACGGGGCCAAGGCGGGCAAGGTGCTGCTGCTTGGGGCGGGGTACCAGACGTTTGAGCAGACGACGGTGGAGATGGCGGAGAGCTTGAGGGTGAAGTTTGGCAAGTTTTAGAGCGGTGTGGGGGGGGGGACGAGCGTCGGCACGAAGTGGCGGCGCGAGTGAGGTTGGACGAGGAGGGCGGACGACTGGTTATGAACAAGATGCACAGTGTGCGGGTGCTTGACTCGGAATCATGAACAAGCACTCGGAATCGTTCACAGATGCAGAGTATCCGGGGCTCACTCGAATCATTCACAGATGCAGAGTATCCCGGTGCCACTCGGAATCATTCACAGATGCAGAGTATCCCGGGATCACTCCGAATCATTCACAGATGCAGAGTATCCCGGCGCTTCACTCCGACTCGTTCACAGATGCAGAGTATCCCGGGCTCACTCGAATCATTCACAGATGCAGAGTATCCCGGGCTCACTCGGAATCATTCACAGATGCAGAGTATCCCGGCGCTTCACTCCGACTCATTCACAGATGCAGAGTATCCCGGGCTCACTCGACCACGACGCCATCGCGCACAACGACCCTGCCGTCCTTTATCACCATCCTGACCCTCCTCAACGCGCCGACATCCTCCCTGAGATCCCCGTCGAGCACGACGAAATCGGCACTCCACCCTGGCTGCACACTCCCAAACCTAAACCCACACCTCTCTGCGCCACAGGCCTTCCAGCCGCCGAGCGTCGCGGCCTGCAACACGGTCTCGAGCGGCACGCCGGCCTCGAGCATCAACTCGATCTCGCGGGCATTGTCGCCGTGCGCAAAGGGCCCCGTGTCGCCGCCGCACGCGAGCACGACGCCGAGTGTGGCGGCGGAGCGCACCTGGGCGAGGGCGGCGCGCCAGGCGGCGTCGCCGATCGCGGGCTTGTTGAGCTCGAGCACGGAGAGCGTGGGCACGAAGATGGTGCCGTGGTCGCGCATGGCGGCGAGCGCGCGGTCGGGGTGGAGCGGGTCGGCGAGGAAGGCGTGCTCGATGGTGTCGACGCCGGCTTGGCTCGCCATGACCACGGCGGTCGGGGTGGTGGCGTGCGCGGCGACGGGCGCGTGGGCGCGCCGCGCCTCGGCGACGATCGCGTCCATCTCGTCTTGGTCGAACAGCAGGGAGTTGGGGTTGGCAGGGTTCTCGCCCGGGGGGCCGCCCCCGCCGCAGCAGGGGGGGCGGAGGATGGGCTCGGCGCCGGGGAAGGTGGGGGGCGGGAAGCGGAGCGTCCTGCGCCTGTAGTCTGCGTAAAACTTGATGACGTCGGCGCCTGCGCCGATGCGCCTGCGGACGGCGGCGCGGACGCCGACGGGCCCGTCTGCGGCGTCGGCGAGGCGGGGGACGCGGACGCCGCCGAGGGCGTTCTCGTGGCGGAGCTCGTAGCCGGCGGAGCTTGCGAGGGCCTCTGTGGCGACGAAGAGGCGTGGGCCGGGGATGAGGCCGCGGTTGATGCTGTCGCGGACGCCGATGTCGGCGTCGGCTGCGCCCTCTGTGCCGAGGTCGCGGTAGGTGGTGTAGCCGGCGCGGAGGGCTGCGCGGCAGTGGGTGGTGGCGCGGACGATGCGGGCGACGAGGGACTCGTCGCGGATCTGGTTGGGGGCGGGGGCGTGGGCGTAGGGGTGGAGGAAGAGGTGGGTGTGGGCGTCGACGAGGCCGGGGAGGAGGGTGGCGTGTGCGCGGAGGTCGATGCCGGGGGGGGGGACGGGGGCGGCGGGCGGGAGGGGGTCGGGGGCGAGGGCGAGGACGGTGCCGGTGGCGGGGGAGACGGTGATGGCGAGGGGTGCCTCGTGCCACGCGGCGTCCTGGGCGCTGAAGAGGAGCGAGGTGTGGAGCGTGTAGGGGGGTGGGTCCTGCATCGGGTGAGTGGTCGAACGAGCGTCGCCACGAAGTGGCGGCGCGAGTGAGGTTAGACGGGGGAGTGGGTGGGGGTGGGTGAGTGGGTGGGGGGGGAGTGGGTGGGGGTGCGTGCTGGGTGCGTGCTGGGGGTGGATGGGTGGAGGGGTGGAGGGGTGAATGGGAGTGAATGGGTGGTGCGGCCGGAGAAGACCGGCCCGGGTATCCACCCCCTATATATAGCCAGCCCCGCGCACGGTCCCACCCCACCCCACCCCACCCACCCCACCACCCGCCATGCCCGCCGTCCAGCCCGGCTCGCTCGTCCTCGTCACCGGCGCAAGCGGCTACATCGCAGCGTCAGTCTCCCCCGGCCGGCACCGGCACCCCCCGCCACCACTGCACCACTGACACCCCCCGCAGCCACACCGTCGCCCTCCTGCTCCAGCACGGCTTCCACGTCCGCGGCACAGTCAGGTCCAAGGCCAAGGGCGACTACCTCGCCGACCGCTTCAAGGACGCAGCCGCACCCTTCCACTACGCCGTCGTCCCAGACATCGCACAGGTGCGCCGCAGCCGCAGCCACAGCCGCAGCCACGTCGCGCCGCTGCCCGCTGACCGTTCGATCCCCGGCAGGACGGCGCGTTCGACGACGCCGTCAAGGGCGTCGATGCCGTCGCGCACATGGCTAGGTGAGCCCCAGCTGTCCCTGTCCCGACGGGGAGCGAGCCGACCCACTCACCCCCCCCCCCCCCCCAGTCCTTACCACTTTGACGCCGTGGAGCCCGCCGAGCTCTTCGAGCCCGCCGAGAAGGGCACGCTCGGTGTCCTCAAGAGCCTCGTCAAGGTCAAGTGAGTGCCCCCCCGCGATGGCCCTGCCTGCGCCTGCCTTCGCCTGCCTGCGCCTGCCTGCGCCTGCCTTCGCCTGCCTGTGCCTGCCTGCGCCTGCCTGCGCCTGCCTGCGCCTGCTGACGACACACGCCAGCCCGGACTGCAAACGCGTCGTGATCACCAGGTGGGCCCCAGCCCCTGCCCCCCGCGGCCCTTGCACCCACCCACCCCGCTGACAGGACGTGGCCGGTTCGCTCCAGCTCGGTCGCTGCCATCGTCGACTCGAGCATCAAGCCCCCCCACACGTGCGTCTGACGGCCGCTGATCGCCGGACGCGTGCGTGCGTCCGGCGGCCGCTGCTCGCTGCGAGCTGCTGACCCGGCGGGGCGCAGGTTCACCGAGGCCGACTGGAACCCGATCAGCATCAAGGTGTGCGAGGAGAAGGGCCGCGATGCCGACGGCGTCAACAAGTACCGCGGTGCGTCCCGCCCCCGTCCCCGTCCCTCCCCAACCCCCATGCATACACGCTGGCGGATCCAGCTGACCCAGAGCGGACGGGACGGACGGGACGGCAGCGAGCAAGACCCTCGCCGAGAAGGCGTTCTGGAAGTTTTTCGAGGACGACAAGCCCGCGTTCGACGGCGCGACCATCAACCCGCCGCTCGTCCTCGGCCCGATCATCCACGAGTGCAGCTCCCCGGACTCGCTCAATACCTCGGTCGGTGAGTCCGTGCTGCCCTTGCTCGCAATTCGTTGGGCTCGGCGGTAGACCAGACGTCCAGACGCGCATGCGGCTGACACGCCGGCGGCACGCGGCACAGCCAACTTTTACGACTGGATGACCGGCCACAAGACCGAGAAGGACCTCCCCGGTGCGGGGGGCAACTTTGTCGACGTCCGAGACTGTGCGTGGCTGGAGACGCCCGTTCGCCCGTGGCCGTCGATGGCCGACCCGAGTGGACAGTGGCTGACGACTCGCACGCACGCTCGCTGACAGGTGCGCTGGCCCACGTTCGGGCGCTCGCCGTGCCCGAGGCTGCCGGCCAGAGGTTCATCACCGGCAACGGCGCATACAGCGGTAACGACTTTTGCCTCGTACGTCCCTCCCCCGCCCTCCCCCGCCCTCCCCCGCCCTGCCCCCACCCTGCCCCCGCCCTCGCCTCGCTGACACGCGCGCGACACGACCTGGCCACCCACGCAGAGCATCGCCAAGAGCTGCCCAGACCTCAAGGGTGTGCCCCAGGGCAACGCCGACCCTGCGTACGTGAAGAAGCTCATTGACGAGAACAACTACATGGACGGGTCCAAGGCAACCAGGGTGCTGGGGATAACGTACAGGGCGGCGGACGAGACGTTTGGGGATATGGCGCGGAGCTTGCGGGAGAGGTTCAGCTTTTAGGCGCCGCGTGGGGTTCTGTAGGCAGTAGGCAGTAGGCAGTAGGCAGTAGGCAGTAGGCAGTGTAGGCAGTGTAGGCAGTGTATGCAGCGCGTGGGTGCGTGGCGGCGACTACCGGGTATGCATCCGAGGCCGGTGTGAGGGGTGTCCATGTACAAGTCCAAGGCAGTGGAGAAGGAAAGACGCCCGCGCACTGGCGTGACCCCGCGCCCGGCCCAGACCACGCGAGACTGAGACACGATAACGTGCTCCCCCAGCTGCCCCTGACACTGTTCTTCCCACTTGCCGCACCCACCCTCTCGCCCCCCCCCACCCCCCCCCCCACCCCCCCACACGCCCCCCCCATGCCCCCCCGCTAGAACCAGCCCCGCACCCGCCCGCCCCCAGACGTCTCCGCCGCGGACTCCTCTGAGCCTCGGCGACGTCCGCGACTGTTATCGACCGTGACCGCCCCACCCCAGCTCCGACCCCAAGCCGAACCCCACCGTGCATCCGCCGTCATCTCATCCTTTAATCTACTCGTGCATCACGCCCGCAGCCTCCTCCACCCCCTCCTCCCCCGCCACCCCAGCCGCCAGCAGCAGGGAGACAACTCGACAGGGGACATCCAGCTTCTCCCCCTCGCGCTCTTCGGCCACGCTCCTATCCGTCTAGAGGAGGAGCCACTGGAACTCGGCTCTCGGGAGCAGCAGCAGCCTTGGACTTGGCGAGAAGCGCGCAGGGCACCGAGACACGGCGACAAGATGAAGTTTGGGTGAGCCCCCCGAGTCATCTGCGGGGTGAAAGGAGCGACAGAAGGCTGACGGTGACGGCTTCGCTGCAGTACGCTACTGGAGCTGAACAGCAATATCGAGTGGTGGGACTACTATGTCGAGTACGTTGTTTCTCTGCTTTGGCCTGGTACTCGACACATGCCCTCCGAACCCGCCGACACCCCCCCGCCCCCCGGCGACGCCCCCCCGCCCCCCGTCGACGCCCCCCCGCCCCCCGCTGACACCGCCTGGTCTCCACGCAGCTACGACGCCCTCAAGAAGCTCTTCCCCTCCACCCCGCTCGATCCCTCGTACCGCGCCACCCAGCGGGATAACGAGTCCACATCCATCCTCCCCACCCGCCGCCCGTCCACCCGATACGCCTCCCCCGAGGAATTCCGCCAAGCGCTCGACAAGGAGCGCACAAAAGTCACCGAGTTCTACAATACCAAACTCGAGGAGCTGCTCAGGTCGTACAAGCTTCTCGAGACGGACGTCGCCGGGCTGGAAGAGCGCGACCTCGGCGCAGACGACACCATCAAGGAGGTCGACGAGGAGGACGAGGACGCCGCCGCGGGCGCGGGCGCACGCGAGGGTGACGTCCAAGTGCGCGAGACCGACGCCCTCATCAGCCCTTCCCACTCCCCCTCCCGCTCCCGCTCATTCGGCCGCGCCAACCCCCCGACCCTCACAAGCCGCCTCGGCGCCTTCCGCCTCGGCCGCAGAAAGTCGGGCGCCATCACCGCGCGCGCGGACGCCGACATCCTCGAGGCCAGCATCCCGCCCACCCTCCGGGGCGCGGGGGGGCACCGCAGCCCGAGCGTGAGCCGCACCCACCGGATGTCGGACTCGATGACGAGCTCGAATGTCGAGGATCCGTCGTCGGTCTCGCCCGCGCAAGGCAGGGTGCCGCTCCCCCGCCTCGGCGGCGGCGGCGGCGGCGGCGGGGGTAGGCGCGCGTCCGACCTCGAGTCCTCGGTGGACGACATCGCCAGCCACGATCGCCGAGCCAGCATCTCGAGCCTGTCCTCGCACGAGGGCGACTTCCACTGGCCGCGCAGGAGGTACCACTCGCTCGGGCTCGTGCAGATGGACCCTGCGACCGTGCCCGAGTGGGCGCGCAGCGCCGACGGCGGTGGCGGCGGGGGCGGCGGGGGCGGCGGGGGCGGTGGCGGCGGTGGCGGCGGCGGCGGCGGCGACGACGTGGAGCAGGGGCTTGCCGAGGCTGCAGCCGGCGCGGCCAAGATGCCCGTGTACGTGTGGACGGCGAGCAACGATTACGCGACGGTGCTCAGGATCGGGTTCAAGAAGCGCATCAGTGCGGTGTGGCTAGAGGCGTATGCACTCAAGCAGTATGTCGAGTTGAACTTGACGGCCTTTGAGAAGATCTTGAAAAAGTACGACAAAAACACAAACAGCAAGGTGGGTGGCCCCCCCCCCCCGCGTACATTTAGGATTCATTGGCAGAGCTGACACCTCCGCAGCTCAAGAAGCAGTACGTTTCCGACGTCGTGCTCAAGTCCAGACCCTGGACGGACGAGAGCAAACACGAGATCGACGAGCTGCTCGCCCGCATCCTCTTCCTCTACCGCCGCGTCGCTGCCGGCGGCGACGACGAGCTTGCCAAAGACCAGCTCCGCTCCCAGCTCCGCGAGAAAGTCGTCATCGACCGCGAGACCGTCTGGTCCCAGATGGTCTCTGGACGAAATCGCACAGCCGGGTTCTTCAGGAGCGTCACCCCGGACCACCTCGTGTCGTCCTACGAGCCCGACAAGCACCTCGTCAGGACGCCGCTCGGCACGATCCGCGTGCCCGCGTGGCTCTCTGCCAAGGGGTGCATCTTTGCTTTCGCGCTCGCTTTGATGATCGGGGTCGTGCTCGTGCAGCCGTTTGAAAGAGTCGAGCCGAGTAACTGTGCGGCGATGCTCGCGTTCTGTATCATTCTGTGGGCGACAGAGGTGTGTGGCCCCATCATTTTGGATCAGAGAGGCGTCGGTCCGCTGACACCCAACACAGGCTATCCCTCTCTTCGTCACATCGCTCGCAGTCCCGCTCCTCGTCGTAGTCTTGCGCGTGCTGCGATCATCCGACGGAGAAGACACCAGGCTCGACGCGGTAGATGCCACAAAGTGAGCTCATAACGACTGCTCATCGTACCGCCCGCAGCTCACCCTCGCTCCACAGATACATCTTCTCCCAGATGTTCTCTCCTACCATCATGCTGCTCATCGGCGGCTTCTCCATCGCCGCCGTTCTCTCCAAGACCCGTCTCGACGTCATGACCGCAACCCGTATCCTCAATGCTGCTGGCTCAAATCCCAGCGTTGTGTTGCTGGTGCTCATGTCCGTGGCCACCTTCGCTAGCATGTGGATCAGTAACGTGGCCGCGCCGACATTGTGCTATGCGTTGATCAAGGTGGGCCCTCTCGGTTCTCGCCCGCCCGAGGAGAAGAAACAATGCTGACACGGAGCAGCCAATCACGGATGAGCTCCACCCTAAATCGATGTTCTCAAAGTGCTTGATCGTGAGTCTTGGTCTCCTCACAGATCACTCCTCTGCCGCATCGTCGACTCATTCTCTCGGTTTCATCAGATCGCGATCGCCCTCGCTTCCAACATCGGCGGCCAAGCCTCCCCCATCTCCTCCCCGCAGAACGTCATCTCCCTCGGCTCCATGGACCCGCCTCTCTCCTGGCTCCAATGGTTCGCCATCTCCATCCCCGTGTCCTCCCTCTCCATCGTCGCCATCTGGGCCTTCCTCCACATCAACTACCGCTGGGAGTCCGACCTGCGTATCCCCAAGATGCGCAAGAATACCGACTCGCTCACACTCACCCACTACTGGGTGTTGGGCGTCAGTATACTGACAATCACCTTGTGGTGTGCGGAGAAGAGCATGGAGGGCCTCGTGGGTGATATGGGGATCATCGCCATCCTGCCGTTGGTCGCCTTCTTCGGGACTGGGATCTTGTCCAAGGTGCGTCCGTTAGCCATTGCCCGAAGGCTTGAAAGCTACGCTGACAGAACCTGAATACCTGCAGGAGGACTTCCACTCGTTCCACTGGTCGATCGTCTTCCTCGCGATGGGCGGTATCGCCCTCGGCAAAGCGACCCTCTCGTCGGGACTACTCGACATGCTTGACCGTGTGCTGCAACAGTTCGTCGAGGGCATGGGGCTGTACTCGATCTTGCTCGTGTTCTCCGCTCTCGCGTTGGTCATTGCGACTTTGTAAGTTGGCACTTTACGTGGTACTCCCTGCAATCAGAGCTGGCAATCAGAGCTGGCAATCAGAGCTGGCAATCAGAGCTGGCAATCAGAGCTGGCAATCAGAGCTGGCAATCAGAGCTGTCAATCAGAGCTGACGTTCATGTACTCGTAGCATATCGCACACCATCGCCGCCGTCCTGCTCGTGCCCATCGCCACGCGCATCGGCGACTCTCTGGACGAGCCCCATCCCAGTCTCTTGATCATGGCAACCGCGCTCATCTGCTCGGCTGGTATGGGTCTCCCCGTCTCGGGATTCCCCAACATGACCGCGTACGTCCACGTCCATCCATCTTTGAGGCCTCAGCATGAGTTGCGGCTGACAGTGCGGGCACGGGATGGGCTATTAGGATCACGCAAGAGAACAAGCTCGGGCAGCGGTTCATCGGCGCATCGGATTTCCTAAAGAACGGAATCCCGGCGTCGATATTGGCGACTTTGGTGATTGCGACCATTGGATATGCGATCATGCGTGCTTTGGGGTGAGTCGTCGCGCTGTTTGGTATGGGGAACTGGTCTAACGAAAGCGCAGGCTGTAAGAGCAGGCGTGCGATAATAGTCACGGGGGAAAGGGTGAGCCCTATCTGATAGACGGGTCACCGTCATACAATATCCATGGTAGCTAGTGCAAGATAGTGCAAGAATGAATCAGACGTATCAGTTCGTATCTAGAGTACATGTGTGACACGCTAGTTCTCAAAGAGGCCTGAATTTCCTTTATTGCACCCCAATCACGGCCAGACAAGGTCCACCACCTTGCCCGTCAACATCATCCAAACCTCCAACCACTCCACCCTCTTCCCCTTCCCCCTCCCCTTCCCCTCCGCCTTCAGGACCTCTTCCACCGCACCCCCAACTTTACACGGATGCACGCTAAACACCAGCTCGCCTGTCGTCGGGTGCTCGGTCGACTGCACAAGCGGAAACTCTCCCCCAGCGTCCGCGTCCATGTCCAACTCGTCCCCGCCCGCAGGGATCGCGGCACGCTGGGCGTGAAGCATTATCCGGTCGAGGGCGGCGCCAACTTGGCCGAATTGGAGAGGTTCTTGGGATGGAGGGCAATCCGAATCGGGGCGGACAATGTTGAGGTCAATGAGAGCTTGGGAGGTGATAGGTGCGCCCTCTGCGTCAAGTCTGTCAGTAGACATTGCGCAAAGCGCTGGCGGATAATTCAACTCACGCTCGTCCCATGCTCGGAAGCAGTACATCGGCACCCTGTACGTCTTGGAGAACACTATGTGCTGGTCGACTTCCACCTTCACACGCCTCCCCCCATCCAGATGTTGAGGGTGTAGCGGCGGCAGCAGTGCCGCTTCGTCGTCATCTTCTTCAAGATCCTCGTCTTCGTACCCCTCCCTTTCGCCTTCTGGTGGTCTGTCGGCTGGCTTGATGGTAGAAAGCTGGGATGCGGGGAAAAAGCGGGTAGTATGGCGGTAGAGGTAGCCTTGGTGCGGGACCAACTGCACAATTTGGTCAAGAACGTCAGCAAGGCGGTCGACCAACAGCCCCCCAGAAACAAAGCTGACCTTGTGTTCTCTCCACTCCCACCCCTTGTTCGTCCTCCCTGGCCCCAGCTCGTCCTCCCTTGCCCCACTATATTTCTCCACCATAGCCTTACATGCCTTCTCAAAGTACTCGTGGGACGGGAATGGCTCGTTGCCCTTCGGTATCGGCGTCGGCTCTTCGTCCCTGTCGTCGTCATCTAGTCGAAGCAAGAAGAGTATAGGAGCATAAGCGTACGAAGTCGATACATGGTGCTGGGGGGCTGAATCTTGTAGACTAACTCCTCTTCGCACTGGCTCCGTCCCCGTTCGTAGTCTTCCCCTTGCTCTTGTTCTTCTTCTTCTTCTTCTTCACCACACCGCCGCTACCGGTACTACTGTCACCGCCGTGGCCGTTCGCCCCAGCATCGCTGCTCGCTCCACTTTGAGTTGCGCCCTCCGCGGGATCCGGCACCATCAGGCCATTCTTGGCCGCTACGTCCCTTACGCCGCCGGCCTTACCCTCCTCGTTAACCTCCGCAGCCGTCTCTGCCGCATCCAGCGCCGCAATCTCCGCTGGCGTCGCATGGTCGATAAGGCTCGCTCCAGCGTTCTCATTTCTCCCGCTGATGACTAGCCGCCGGTTCGGGTCGGCGGCGATGACGACGTCGTTCTCAACAGCGATGCCGACAGGCTCGGCAACAAGGGCGCCGTTGTCAATTTGAACGAGGACGCCGTCGGTGGTGCCGGTGGCACGGCCGCTAGCGTCGGGGGTGGGGACACCGCCGAAACCTTGCGAATCAGAGTGCTGCCGATATGGAAGGTATGTTAGCGGTGTATCGGGTACAGGCAGCCATGGAACACACATACCGAGGGTCGACGGCTGAACGCACTGATGACGCGACGACGCTCTATAATACCACCTGCCAAGCAAGAGATCAGTCGTGTACTCGTGGAGGCCACAGGTGGCGAAGGCCTCACGCATTACTGCAGCAGTCCCCGATCGCTTGACTACCTTCTTCGACTGGTTATCCTCATACCTGTCAGTCTCATCAACCTGTACAAGACGTCAGCGGCTGTCTCAGAATGTACCATTTCAACCTACAATCTCCTCGCCAATGATCCTGCAATGATGTGTGGTCAGCTTATCAGTGGGACATTGCCACATCAAATCTCGCGCTAGCCGCTTACTCTTCGATCAGGTCCTCCACTAAAAACGCCAGTCGGATCATCAGCCGTGCATCCATAAGCCATCCATCGCACCGCATACTCACAGCTGACTATACCCAGCGCGCCACCTTGCCGCCCAGGGGTGCTGCTTATAAGTAAAAGGTGTGCCCTCCCTGTTTGAAAGTAGTCGAGCGCCTGGAAGCAGTTGATGTCGGGTTTGGCCTCGGGGAGTGGTAAGAGCGGGAACCTGGACACGGGCCACTCGTCGTCCGGGTTGTACGTGATCAACTGGACAGTCACATGTCAGCTGAGATGAATCCGTTGGGGAGATCTGGCAGCTTACCCTCTTCACAAGAAGCATCCCGACAAAGTTGTCGTTTTGGCCCGGCTCGTGCACGGGTATACGTGAGAAGCCCGAGAGGAGAATCTGGTCGATGGCGTCGTGGTTGAGAATCTTGTCGGTCGGCAGGGTGAGGCAGTCGGCGATGGGGGTCATGAGCTCCTGGGCATGCTTGTCGTTGAGGGACAGTACACCGTTGAGAATCCCAATCTATACCGTGTTTCAGTGGTCATGTTCGGAGGCCGTAGACCATGTTCTGCACACACCTCGTCGTCGCGGAGAGGCTCCTCGCCCTCGCGGTGGAACTGCAAGAAGCTCTTGAGCTCGGCCTTCTTGTACCTGTCGAGAAGTTAGCTCAGCCACTAGAAAGCGACATTCTTGAACCAAACCTACGTGTGACCCTCGTCTTTCCCAAGGACGTAGTCCAACAATTTGGCCGTAGGCCACGCGATAGGAGAAAAGATGACCATAAAACACCAGACCAAGGGGGCACATGCACCTCCAATGGCAAGGCCATACCGCACGCATACCTGGCAGAAATCGCTTATAGTCAGCTACGTAGCTTCCGAAGAATTAATGGGCGAATAGCTGAGTTGTCGACTGACAGCCTGGGGGATAATTTCGCCAAAGATGACGATCATGGTGGTCGATGCGATAACAGCATACAGCCCACCTCCAAGCACATCATCCAAAAATATGGGCAAGCTCTCGTTAACGATCTGTTCAAGTAACGCATCCAATTAGTATCAACGCCTTCTTCATCATTGACTTCTCCATCGCCACAAACACCTCTGCCGCCTCCACCGACCCCTCCCAGACGCCAAGACCGCTTGACCCGCTCTGACTCACAACGTTAGACAACAGTAGCACAACTAGCACCCAATGTCTGCCCCGTCCCAGCAGTTTCAGTACCTTCCCCGCTGCTTTCCTCTCCTTGGGGTCCGAAGATGAGGTGGCGAGTACTCGGAGGTTGAGGTCGTCAGAACCCATCAGAGCAAGGGTCAAGCTGTTTGGTTGTCAGTGGCTATAGCTGAGGATGTCCCGTGCGCCTCTAGCTAGGCCTGAAGTTCACCGCCCATACGATAAGGACAGAGCCGACTTACCCAGCAAATACACCTCCTGCAAGCACCAAACACATGCTGAGACCAAGCTTCCACCAGAACATGGGGCTACCGGGCGGGTCCTCGGGCTCCATGGGAGGGGACGCTTCTAGGGCGGTCCATTGCGACGAGCTGCGGGGAATGAGATGTACGAGCTTTGTGAGGGAGAGGAGGGTGGGGATAGAGGCCTGGGTAGCACGCCGTATTAGTGGGGGCATCTCGCCGAGATGGGTTTGAGTGCTGTCTTGTTGCTACTTCAGCTAAGAGATCATAGGGAACGCTCGGATCATGCGCGCGCCACAGGGTCGCATGCTATTCATAATTACGTAACATCTAACCATCTAGCTCACACCACACACCTCAAGCAACCTTCTGCAGCAGACTCATCACAGCAGACGGTGTCATGATCGCCGCCGCCGTGGAAAAGTCGTACTCGGCACGGATAAGATCGTGGAACTGTCTGTACGCATCCACTATGGCGTTCTAAGACACACAAGACGTCGTTAGCGATGGTCGACGCGCAGTTGGTCAAGGAAGACTCACCAATGCAGGCGGAACCAACACCCCAACTGCTTCCTCATCAAGGAGATACATCCTCAGTTCCCCCTTCCAGCACTCAAGCTCCTTCACGCACATCCCTTTAAACTCATCATGTACCTCCTTCACCTTTGCTGCCGTCGCAAACTCCTGCGCAGAGAGGTCCGTCTTGTGCGATGCCGAGGCTGCGGATCTCGAGAGGTACGCGGTGCAGCGCTCGAGGTAGCGCCGGATTGGGGACGTGGCGCGGGACGTGATGAGGGATATGAGGTCCTCACATGCGAGCTTGAGGGCGCGGTCTACGTCCTGTGATGGTTGCCCAGATGTCAGCCACGGGTACAGCATAGATAGAGGTCAATCAGACTCACTGCTCTGGCATCTGGGGCAAATTCTGAAGCCCTGTTGACAGGGCCTCTCTGGTAGCCAAGTAGCACCGTTGCATTATCCAGCAGAGACTTCAGGAAGTCTGCTTCCCATCATTAGTGTCAGTCACTCTCGGCATCCCATCAGCTGAATCTTAAACGCACCTCCAATCCCACTCCACTCCTTCCGTCTACTCCTCCCCAGCTCCAATCCCGCCGTCGTCTCCTTCAGTATCAACAGATGCCTGACCAAGAAAAGCTTCGCGTCCATTCCCTTCTCCTTGCCCTTCTTGCTGGCGAGCAGATCTGAGGCAGAGGACAATGACCTCCGGCAGGTAGTCACAGCTTCTTGCGCGAGGTCCTCAAAAACGGCGTTCTGCCAATCCGAGTGATTATCGGTCAGTTTTAGCGAAAACACAGACATAGTACTGGATGCTTACGTCGACGTAAGTGTGCAGGCAAGAGAGGATCCAGAGAGTCACCCGCAAAGACGGGTACCACGTCTCCTGCGCTTCAGGAGGTGGGAGCGCGATAAATGCGGGGTCGTCGTCGTCGTCGGCGTCCAGCGATACTGCCAGCTGCCGCGGCACGAGCTTGTCTCCTCTTGGTCCTGCATCCAATTGTCAGTCTTGTAGGCTTCCCCTTCTTCTTTCAAACTCACCAATCTTGAGCTTCTCTGGGTAATCCAGATCGCCCTCTTTCGGTACATAATACTCCACATCCGCACTCAGCAACGCCTGCGCCCTGAATACTAACCTCGTCTGCGCATCCTGCAGCACCATCTTCAGCAGCACCTCAATGTGCAGCCTGCCCAGAGGCTTCCTTCTCCGCCTCTTCTGCACATGACCGTACCCCTGCCCGCTCTGGAGACCACCCACGATCGTCCGCGGGGACGTAGATAAGCTCCCCGTGCGTGAGCCGGCGTAGCTCGCAACTGACCCGTGCCGCCCGTGGCCTGAGCCATGCGCCGAGACAGAACCCGAGCCGTACCCATTCCCTGGCGAAAAGCTCGAGCCCGACCGGTACATTGCCGGCCTGGAGCCAAAGTAGTCGTCCCCCGAGGTAGCGCCGTACGCTGACCCGGGTGTGGAGGAGGGGGAATAGACCGCCGATTCGTGCTCGTCTTCGTCCAAGATGTCTTGGACCATGAGGGCTTGGAGGACGGTGCAGACACCGCAGAGGACTTGGAGGGAGGGCTCGTGCAGTATGCGAGGGCGAATATGGTCGTAGAGGTAGTCGCAGAGACCTTCGAGGTATCCGCTGTGAAAGAATAATGGATATGAGCTTGCGCCTCGACAAGGTGGTGGATCGTTAAACTTACTAAAGCTGGGTCTCGCCCGAAAGAAAAAAGTGCTTGAACAGATTGAACTCGTCCATGCAAGTCTGTTTCAAATAGCTGCACCCCGCTCTCGTCTGTATCCTCATCAGCTCTCATGACATCCATCAAGCCGCGTCAACCACTCACAAGGTCAACCAAATCACTTCCGGTTGGGTTCATCCGCATGACCTCCTCATTCACTCTCTGCCCCATTAGCCCATGCCTTGTCGTCACCCAGGCCTGATGACACTCTGCCAGCAGACTCATAAGCTCATCGGGGTTGAACGACACGCGCTGCTCCAACTCCGCCAGGAGTGGCCGGAGCGGCTGCGAGAGGGAGACGAATTTAGTGTATATGAGAGCCTGCGTGGCAGTCTCGGACAGCGCCTTGGGTGGGGGGCGAGTCAGCTGACAGGCATGGGTGGCAGGATAGTCACAGGGTTGAAAGCAGGACGCACCTTGTCCGCAAGACGTTTGCCTACTTCTTGCCCAAGAGATCTGAGAGCCCCGACAAAATATAACTTAATGAGCGTCATGCTTCTCGTCATGCACTGCTGGTACCGAATCAAGTACAGCTCTGCGTCTTTGAAGTCGCGCTACCAAGTGTCCTTTTCGTCAGCACACAGATCCGAGAACAGATAGGAGGCACTCACGTGCTCTCCGAGATACTCAAGACACTCCTCCAGGCGCTTCACCATCGGCAAAAAGTCTGGGTTTAGCACGAGGTTATTGCCCGGGTTGTTGAGCATCCTTGTCGCCGTCTCGAGGAAGGTGAAGAAGGTCAGCCGGTGAGCGAGTTGAGACGTGTGCGTGAGCAAATGCGTCTTTGATCATCTCTGTCAGCTCCATGAACGTCCAACGTCAGATGAGCTGTACGCACCTGCTCCTCCAGCAGATCCTCACACGCCCCACGCAGACTCTCACTCCTCTCCTCCACATACATCAAACACTTCAGCATCTCCTTCACCTCCCCCTCCCCGCTCCTCAGCAGCTCAATCAGTCTATCACACTTTTCCCGTAGCCCCACAATCTCCGCCAGGTGATCCCAGTACAGCGAGTCTTGCTCGTGCTCTGTCGACAGCGTCAAAGCCGTGAAATGGTCGAGGAACTGCTGCGGCGTGGTGATCGCCGAGGGGTGGAGAGGGTCCGTCACAGGCAGGGTGAGTTGCGATCTCCCGGCAGCAGGGCCAAAGGTGCCAGAAGTGTTGGAGGGAAAAGTAGCGGCTTGTTGGGTGGAGGGGGAAGCGACGCGGGATCGCTGGGGGTCAGAGGGTTGGAGATGTGCGGTGAAGTTGCTGCGTGCGGGCGTGGAGGGTCGGGAGGGGTCTTGGGCGGCGATTGTGAACTGCTCGTGTGGTCAACTGACAGGTCACACGCCTCTATGACTACCCGCTATTGCCCTTATTCCGCCCTCCCCCTGGTCTATACGCTGTGGGCGCCGCCTACAACGACGACCCATCCAGTCTCTCGCCAGACTCACCTTCTCTGGTAAACCCCTCTCCCCAAACCTCTCCCTCACCACCACGATACTCCCCAGGTGCTCATCGCTCAGCTGACTCTTCCTCTCCCACTCCTCCAGAGATATCACCGTCCTTTCTCCAAACGCAGGCGTCCCCGCCCTCGTAGTCGACGCGGAGCCTGCTCCAGAGCCCGCGGTCGCGGTGAGGTGGGAGGGGAGGTTGGGGGCGGAGTTGTTGGCTGTGAGGCCTTGACGCCGCATTTGGAAGGCAGGGGTGGTGGGGCGGGACATGGCTTGAACAGGAGGGGGCTAGGGTTGAGGACGTAGCCCTTTTGTGGGTTGGATGGGGGAGTGCAGCAGGGAGATAGGAAGACGTGGATCCGTCGAAGACAGGCCAGCCACGACAGACGCGCCCGGCCAAGAGCTCCCCTTCCACACCTCCACTTTGCTCCCGGCAAAGAGCGCCAGTCAGTATCTTAGTAGATAGTAGGTAGTGGTACAATTCGTCTGGATTGGGCCGGTGGATGCTTGGATAGATGTATGATGTACAGTAAGCTTCCTCGTGGGCTGCAGCCACGTCGGTACACATCCCCTGCATGCGTGATTGTATCTGCTTATGACTGTTTTCCACCCCGGCTATCTCACGAGCATCTATCTATACGAGATACTGCTGAGATACTGCACCTTCTCCCTCCCTCTCAGCCCTCCTGCATCCACCCTCCAAGCACAAGTGCATTACTTCTAATCCACACCTTTCTTTGATTTGATTTTCACTAACACGGAAGAAACAGAATGACATAACGCGGATCCGGGGGTATACTGTATCTGGAGAAATAGATTGGTCGTAAACGGCTAATGAGGATGATGGCGGCGGGCGGGGTGGGAGATTAGAGGAACTGAACGAGAGCATGTCAACTGATGTCCATCAATTGCACCCAGCTGAAATACTCACGTAGTCTGGAGGTCTTCGGGTGACCAGAGGCTCTCCAGCCCTAGGCGCGGGGTCGAATTGGAGGCTACAGCACACACACATCAGCTCTCAGTATCCCAACTACGGCCCCAACAAACTGAAGCCTAACGCACAAGGTGTACTTGAGCGCATCGTCCACCTCGAGGATGGCCGCCTGGTTACCACATCGGTAGCAATAGTTGGGCGCCGAGAAGATGGTTACGACGTTTCGCTCTTGCGACCACGAGAAACCCTCCATGACCAGTTGGTGTGCTCGCGCAACCAGTGTCAGGCCGTTGTTGTGGTCTAGCATTGTGGTCAGTCTCCACTGCATTGCTTGAAAGAGGAGAAAATGAGGACTCACTGAAAGCCTCCGAAATGTCCTGCCCGAAAGTGTACCCCGCACCACGGGGGCTGATACCCCAACCGCACCTGTCGTCGGGGTCCGACCAGAGAAGATCGCACATGGGGCCCTCGTGCGGGACCTCTTGGATACGGTCTATGGAGCGGATGTGGTCGAGCGTGTCGATCGAGGGGGAAAGACCACCGTGAAGGCAGAAGATCTGATAGTGTGATTGCGTGTGTCAACGTCTGCCCTTGAGAAAGAGAGAGGTTACCAAGGACCCACCTGGTTGTCGATTAACGCGGTCAAGGGCAAGTAGTCAAACAGGTCGGTGAAGAACTTCCACACGTTGGCGTTCCCGTACTTCCTCAAGCACTCGTCGTAGAACCCATACACCTGGGTGATCTGGCGCGACTCGTGGTTCCCTCGCAGGATCGTCACTCGGTCCCGGTATCGCAGCTTGAGCGCGACGAGGAGAGTGACAGTCTCGACGGAGTAGTATCCACGGTCGACATAATCACCCATGAAGAGGTAGTTGGTGTCGGGAGAGTTTCCGCCGATGCGGAACAGCTCAGACAGGTCATGCTGCGGGGAAAGCAGGTGGTCGTCAGATTATGTCCGTGCGCAGGTGAAACGAAGAACGAGAAAACTCACGAATTGACCGTGGATATCACCACAGACTGTCACGGGGCATCGCACCGCCTGAACGTTGGACTCCTCCATCAACACTTCTCGGGCCTGGTTATCGATCGTCGCGGTAGGTCGCGTGGGGTGACGGTGAGAGTCGCGTAGTGACGTGTCGCGTGGAGGGGTGAATCCAGAGTGAGATGAGGGAAGGAAGGGTAAACAGTGGTCAGCGATGTGTACAGCCACGGATCCGGTGCCCGAGGCGCACGCAGAAGTATCGCTTCGACGACTCGAAGAACCAAAAGTCGCGATATGGAAAGGAAGGGGAAGGAGAAGCGATAATGGAGCGCGACACTGTGGACGAAGAGCAAGCCTCTCTCGCATATCCGCCATCGACCGCACCCTCTCACACTTCCTCCCTCCCACTGAACACACCCTCCCCGCTCTTCCCACTCCGCCCGCTCCCCCCCACACCCCACTGCTACCAAACGCCCCATACTATCATACCCGACCCACAATCCCCACCCTAATCCCGCCACAGCACGCAACCACTCACCTTGTCGCACAGCTTCTTCACCTCAGGCTCACTCAGCGGCTTGCACTGCATGAGTTGCGCAATCCACGCATCCACATCATCAGTCCCGGACATCTTGTCCTTGTATGTTCTCTCCTTCTAAGCCTGAAAGGGAGGAATATGCGCAAGTGAGGGAAGTGGAGTGGGCGTATTGGCTGTTGGGTCGGTAGTTGGTGGTCTTTGGGGATCCGGACTCGGGCCTTGGTCGTTCTCCGGGTTGGTTGAAGTAGGGGTGGGGTGGTGGTCAGTTCTCTGTAGATCTAGGTGTTTCCTTTGTGTGTGCCCCAAGGATTGGTTGGTGTGGATGAATAAGGACGAGTCAGTCTGCTTGTGCCGAGAGAGAGCACGAGCATGAAGCAGCCACTCAGTGACGATCGTCATAATGCCGACTATCTCCGGGCGAGGCACTTCCCGTTCATCGCTCATTCAACACCGCCGGAGACGTCGCGCATGTCTCATGCATACACGCCTCACGCTTAGTCTACTACTGCACTGTACTGTGCTGTGCATGAGCATCCATCGCCGCAAGACCATACAGCTCATCCACTATGCATACGCTCAGATCCCTCCACAACCAGTCTACGAGCTGTCTCCCCGCCCTCAACCACTCAATTCACCCGTTTCACTCTACCAGCCACCGACACGAGAACAAAGGTCTCCCGACTCACTCACACCGCTCACAATCACAGCACCGCAGCTACCTCACCCGACGCACCGCCCCTCGTTCCCCCGCGCCCGCCGCGTCCGCCCCTTCCACCCCTGGGCCCACCACGCGGGGCCCCTCGCCCCCTACCGCCCCGCATCGCCACTTGCCTGTTGACTTGGCCGTTCACCTCGCCGATCGCCTGAACAGCCGGAGTAACGAGCACCTGATCCTGGGACTGGCCTGCACCGCGAGCCGGGACTTGACCCTGGGTATGTGTGGCAGTATGCGCCTTCGGGCCCGTGGCCACTGCCGTCGGCGGCACAGCATGCCCTGGCCTTTTGGCCACATGCACGTGCGCCTGCGCCTGAGGCTGATACGGCTGATGCTGCACCGTCTTGACTCCACCGAGCAAGCTTGCTAGCTTGTCCGTGTGCGTCGCCGCCGCTGCGCCCTGCTGCTGCTGTTGCTGCTGCTGGGGAGGGGGTTTCACGCCTTTGGTCGCGCCAGCGTACTGGAGCTGCCCGTCGGGGCCGACCGTCAAGCCCTGCGGCCCGGGGCGCGCGTTCCCATGCGCAGGGTTACGCAGGATGCGCGGCTGCTGCTGCAGCCCGTTCGAGCCGGCGATCGCCGCAGGCACGGGGTTGCGCCCCGGTACAGAGGGCTGGAAGTGCTGCATCGGGAGCGCGGGGCGGGGGCCGAGCTGGGGTTTGAATGCCGGGGTCTGGCCGACCGTCTTAGGTGCGCTTTGCTGGCCGACGACGAACTGCGGGCGGGTGAGGTTGAGGCAGGACGAAAACGGTACGGTGGAGCCGCGGTACTTGGAGCACCTACATTCGTGTGCTGTCGTCAGTAATGCTCATCGGCAATCCCAGCTACTTTAGCGCTCACCTGCCCTGCAGTGTCCCGCCGCCCATGAACTCGACATCCCAAAGAACATCTACATCCCTCATCCCCAAGCCGACCACCACCCCCTTCATCGCGAGCGGGACCCCGCCCGCCGCCGGGTCCTGCACCATCATCACGCGATCGCCCACCTGGAACTTTTGTCCCTGGAGGCGGTATATCGAGTGCGCAGGCTTGAGGACCGCCTGGCGCGGGATCCCCTTGAATACGGCGCGCTTTATCTGGCTCGCGTTGCGGTGCGCCGTAAGCTGGTCCGCCATCTTTTCGATGATCTCGCAAGTTTCCTATCACACCGCGTCAGCCATGCCCCAGCTGCCCTCTATGTCGCTTCCGCTCAAGCTCAACTCACCTTCTCGAGCTGCTCTGCAAACAGAGAGACAGTATCCAGATCCAGCAGCTCCTTCTCCTTCAGCCACGTTTTCATCTTCTTCACCACCTCATCCGGCTTCTCCGCCGACGGGCAGAGCTCTCTGCTCTGCACCAGATCCCCTCCTCTCCTCTCCAGGTTCCTGAAAACCTCGGGGAACGCCCTCTTGTACTCCTCAAGGACACGCGCCGTGCGCTCGCTAAACTCCCATCCGCGGTCGTTTCTGCGCGAGTAACCGAGCACCTTGAGGCCCTTGGACTCGAACTTGAGGGACAGGCCAATGTTGGTCTTGGACCCATCCGAGAGCTGGACGAGGAGGGTAGAGGTGATGCGCGAGAGGGCGAGGGCGGAGAGTCCAATGCGGCGGCAGAGCTGAGGGGAGGGATAGTAGATCCCCGTCGGGCGCTGCGAGACGACGTTGAGGAAGTAGCCGTTCTCCTTGGCTTCGGTCGGGAAGTACTGATTCACCGTATCTGTCAGTACTCGGTTATGTACGTCTGAAACAAGACAAGATATACTCACAGCAAGACCAATGTCGAGAGACTGGTTGCCCGACGTCCTGATCACCTGCGCCGCCATCCCGTACGCCATGGCGCCAAGGAAGACGACCTTCTCGCCGGGAGGGAACTCGTCCGCCAAGTCAGGGGCGGCTTGTTCCTATAATATTCCCGACATATCATCAGCTTCGCCAGTCTACAGAGACGGAATAGATCTCACAAGGTATCGCTCATCCTCGAAAGTCACTTGCGATACCGCCATCTGGTACCCTTGCAGAATTTCCTTGTCAGACTCTTCGTAGTCTTTAACGAGTGCGCCTGTGTCGAGCAGCTTGAGGCCTGTAAACTCACAAACCGTCAGCATCGTGTCAGAACGTCCACACCAATAAATGGTCGATACTGACCCTTGAGTGGCCTCACATGCAGGATCACATCCACACTCCCCGTGATCACCCCATACCTCTTCGAGTAATGCCTCTCGATATGGTCTGCCTGCTTCCTCCACGTGATCGCGTTGTGCCCGCTGTGCGGGTTCGCCACGACTTTCGCTTTCCCACCCACTTGATGTGCCTCGTACCTAAACATATCGTCCGACAACGCCACCACGAGCCCCTCCTGCAAGTAGGGCCAGGAATGGTACGTCCTCTGCCCGATCAGGGCCTTGGCCACATCCGCGGTGTTCCCGCGCTCGTGCTTGCTCGTGATCGAGATGATCATCGACTGGTTCCGGCTATCGCTCTGGAACACATTCACCCCGTGGAACCCGAGTGCCCCCTGGTGCGGCAGCGTCTCAAGCGACGGGAAGCCGGCAAGCGCCGACGCGCCGAGGTGCACGCCATCGAGCAGGCCAAGTATGAGCTCGACGCCATCCCCGAGGGTCGGCAAGTTGAACGGCTCGGCCTTGCAATGGGAGTGGGTGAGCTCGGGGAAGAAGCCGGGGAGGGATGAGGGGTAGCTATCTTCGATGGTGCCGTCGTAGACGAATTGGGTGCTGAGGACGTTGCCGCGGTTGCGGATCTGTTCTTCAGGGGTGAGGCGCACCTCTCGGGCTGGTGACGGGTGTGTCAGCTGGGCCAGTCAAATTTGCGCTGTAATGGAAACTCACCGGCCATGGCGCGCAACAGCCTGTCCTGGTCAATAAAAGGGATCTTGACGACCGCCTCCCAGTCCTGCTTCTTGCCATTCATGTCCAGCTCAAAGTCGTGAGGGTAAAAGTCGATGATCGGGGAGGTCTCCTCGTACATCAAGTCCTGCACCTATCGTCAGCTGACATCCTAACGTTCGGTGCCAAAATCAGGAGCTTCATCTGACCCTGTACGCCAAGGGAACATGCTCCTTGCTCTCCTCGGGGAGCACACCCATCAACTGCTGGAACGGCGTGAAAGGTTTACCGAGGTCGAACGTAAACTTCATATCCGTGATCCCCTTGAGATCTACCGACCATCATCAGCCACCGTCCTCACACCAACTCAGCCCGCGCTCGCCAGCACTTACCAGTGATCCTTGGCGAGTAGTGGTGCTTGTAGAACCAGCCCCAGCTCGAGACACCCTTGTAGTAGTAGTTCAAGACCCACTGCAAACCCTCGATGTAGTGATGCACGAGGTCGTACATCTGCGCCGGGTCGTTGTAGTTGATCTCGAGCTTGTCCTGCACCCCCAAATTACTCCATCAGCGTGCGACCCCACAACACTTGCAGTTGGCACAACTCACATGGTAGTACTTCTTCTTCCACGCATCCATGCTCTCCTTCACCCTGTCCTCGTACGACTCCTCAAAGTCCTCCGGAATGTCATCCACCACCGTCGCCTTGGCGTACTTCTGGAACACCCTCTGGATCGCCAGATCCCCCTCACTCTCACTCTCCTCGCTCTCCTTGCTCTCCTCGCTCTCCCACTCCCCACCCTCCTGCACTCCTTCGCCATCCGCACTCCCGTCCTCGCTCACCCCTTCCATGTTGAATGATAATACGATCAACGACTGCCCATACTCGTCGACCTCGCCCCACGTTGTGTGGAGGTGCAGCTCGTCCGCGAGCTCCTTGATGAACGCGTTATCGCGCGCGATCTGCGTGTCCACCAGAGTTAGCCGGTCGGCCGCGCTCGGCTTGGATTGGTGTTTCTGCACGAAGCTGCGGAGCTCGTTCAGAATCTTCTGCTGCTTCCTCGTGATCACTGTGGTGTCCACCATCACGCGTCAGGGCATGTCGTGTCGCTCCCGCCACAGAAGCATGCCGTTTCTCAAACTCACCCTTCTTCCCCTTCTTTCGGGCCTTCTCCATAGCCGCAATGTCCTTTTGGTGGTTACCCTTGTAATAGTTTTGGTCGGCGAATTCCTCTTCGAATCTGTCGACCTCGAACTGGGCCAGCTTGTCGAGCATGACCTGCAGTCGGGGCAGGGAGATAGTCCCGTGCTCGTTGAGATAGCCACCTGCGTCCCCACCACACACACGCCGTCAGCACCTCCCCCCTTCGACCCGACTCACGCCAGAAGAGGAACACAACTCGAGGACGTACCAGCCGCTGGCAGCATCTCCTTGTATATTCCCCAGATCTTCTCCAGCGCGCCTTCGTTGATATGCAGATCAGGCAAGTGGGGCAAAAAGTCGTTCCCGACAAAGATCGCCATGAGGATGAAATCATCAATGATGCGCTCCACGTCGTACTTGAACGGGAGCTGCGTAGCCAGCGACGAGAACTCGAGGTCGAGGTACTCGCGCATGAGCGACAGGTGGAGGAGGAAGAAGTTTGTGCCTTCGAGGCTGCCCAATACAACACAAACGCCGCCACCGTGGTCAGCTCGGCCCGTTTGCCGGGGATCCGAAGGAAGCGGGCGATAGCTCACCCAGTGTTTTTCTTGGGTTTCCTCCCAAAAGTGACTTCCTCTCGCAAGAGACAGAAGTGCGGGTCATGGCTCAAAAGCCCGAGCATCATCAAGTCGGCGTCCAGACCGTACAAGCAGTGCCTCGTGTTGGGGTTGTAGTTCGGCTGAGCCTTGCTCAAGCGAATAAACTCTTGGATTTTGTGCTCGCCCTCCCCGGGCACCTACGCACGGTGTGTCAACCAGCTGAACGAGGGGGGAGGGGGGGGCAAGGTATGACTAGGGGGGTTGGCTGGACTGGTGAACTAGGACTCACGTCGTGCCCGCTGAGGATAACCTTAACGCCCTTCCAGTCGGCGTCCTCCGAGATCCTCTTGCGCACATAGTACTTCAAGTGTGCGGACAACCGCGCCATGAACGGTGTTCCTGAGTGTGTGCATCCCGTCAGCGTCTTCGCAACCGGCACCGCCCGCCGCCGTGCCCGCCGCAGGCCCCAACACAACCTTGCCACTCACCAGGCGTGATACAGTTCGAATCAAACGCCTTCTCCTCTGGCAGTGTCTCCCCCTTCTTCTCCGCCGCTTCCCTCTGCTCCCTCGCGTCCCGTGCCGTCCTGAACCTCCTGCTCCGCTGCTGGTTCATCTTGGCGCGGGGCGCCACCCCGTCAATCGCCATGAAGAAGACTTTCTGGGGCTTGATTTTCGTGAAGAGATGGTCGATGTAGGCAAAAATGGCGAGAATCATTTGCTCCTCTGTGATTCGGAAATGGGGGTCGTTCTCGGAGGAAGGGGGGTGCGAGCAATTGTGGACGATACCGTTCTGAGCGGGAACATCCAGGTCAGCCACCGGGCTCGCGTCTCGGACGTCAGTTACCCGAAAGCACACACCATGTCCAAGCTACGAGCGGACCCCGGTCAGTATCTAGCACTTGGCCTCATGTGAGTCGTTCTGCTTGACGACTCACTAGAGATTGTCAAATGTAGGGATGGAGTTGGGGGTGATCAACTGGGAGGTAAGAGGATACCTCTCCGAGATCCACCTGAAGAACTACAATGAAGCAAGGGATCAGCGGCCGTGCCGTACAGCACATGCGCCTGTCCCCCATGTCAGCAGCACCAACCTTAGGAATACCTATATACACCGCACCCGTCAGCCACTGCCCTCTGTCCACCGTGCGTGTCCCAGCCCCCGATCCGGTCCAGCTCACCCATGATGACTAGTGTACAGTCGTATCTGTTCTGCGGGGTATCGTCAGACTATCGTACAGACAAGAGCCGAGACTTGCGGGTCTAGTGGTGTGTGGGGCGTATGGGTAGGTAGGGAGGGTGGATATCTGATATGGTGGTATCGCTAGTGGGAGAGAGATGATGAGCAGGACGGGGACGGCTGGCAAACGCTTGCCACGAGTCGTGAACAGTTGCGTGCCTATCGGTCATCACATAAATATCATATAGGCGCGCGTGTTCGCTCTAGAAGCGAGTGTGGCGGCTGGCGACAGCCCTGTATACATACAAGACGTGGTAGTGCTGCATATGGCATCGCAGCTACATCCATACAAGACAGTCTGTGCAGACATACGGAACTCAAGCAAATACTCGTTACAGTTTGACTCTTGCTCTCTTCTCTGTTCTCCTGCTTCTTCTCTGTTCTTTTGCTTCTTCTCGTCCTCCTTTCCCCACTTGATTCCTCGGCCTCTCCTCCTTGCCAGACTTCTGACCTCCGGTACAACAACGAGACAACTTGACCCCCCTGCCCCCCTGTACCCTCCTTGCCCCAGCCCATCCCTTTTCTTTTTTCTTTCCTTTTTTTTTTCTTCGTCTTTTGATCATCTCTCCTCGCTTCGTCCACCTATACCAAAACCCCAGCGAACACCCCGTACCAGATGAGCAGAAAGAAACAGGTCCTCTGAACCATGCTATGACACAGGCACGCGGTTGGTTCGTGCGAATGTGAATTTATCGGATGATGTGTGCAGATCAAGAGATCGGGGGATCAAGATGTGGTGAGATGGTGTGCCAAGATCCAAAAGCGTCAAAATAGGATCGTGCGGGAACGTTCAAAAGTGTCCGTGGTCACGGAGGATCCTCTCTCCCATCTGTCTCTGCAGTCAGCCCCACCGTATCGAACGAATACCGGGCAGCAACCAGAATTGCAAGAAAATACTCACCGGCGACACTCCCCGCTTCTTCCCCACCCCTTCACTGTACCTCCTCCCCCTCCCCTTGTTCATCCCCGCCGCAGCCGCGGCGACATGCCCCGCCCCAAGAGCAGAGGACCGCTCGATGGTTGTGTCACCCAAGGAGCCGACGGAGGGGGGGAGGGGAGGTGGAGAGGTGGAGGCGGTGGAGGGAGGGGAGGCGGGGAGACGGGAGGCGGTGAGTGGGGGGGAGAGGAATGGGGGCTGGGAGTGGGTGTCAGTAGTGAAAGTATAGAGAAAGGACGATGCGTGATCGGTTGGACTCACGCGATACCCTGCTCCGCTCAAGCTCAGCCGCCTCAGCACCCCCTGGCCCTTTGCCGCCTTATCAGCCAATACCCCCCCACCCGCCAATATCCCCGCCCCAGTGCCCGCCCCCGGGGCGGACGCGAGCCCTTCCCCCCGTGAATCAGTGGGCGACCCCCCACTCTTCATCATCGCCGCAATCCCGCTCTGCCCACTCGCACCCCCCGTCATACTCATCGCCCGACGGCTTTTCACCCAGCTGCCCGCGAAATCGCCAAATTCGAACGAGTCGTGCTCGCCGTGTTCGTCCGTCTCCACCCCACCCGGGCTGGGACTGACCCCCAGCCCCCGCCCTGCCCCGCCACCCACACCCCCACCTGCGTCTGCACCAGGTGAAGCCCCAGCAACAGGGGGCGACCCCTTCCCGAACGACGCGGCCCACTTGAAGAGCGATCCCGGCTGGGCGGGGGTCCCTCCCATACCCGGAAGCGGGACAAACGGTGTCTGCGGGGAGAGGGACGTGGGGAATGCCGGCGCATCGAGCGCGCCGTGGCCGTTGGTGTGGTCGAGCTCGTGGTTGTGGGCGTGCGGGAGGGTCATGTGGTCTGGCGCGATGGGGATGGGAGACGCCATGGCGGGGTTGCTGAAGGGGAGTGGGGTGTGGGGAGTGGGGTGTGGGGAGTGGGGTGTGGGGAGTGGGGTGTGGGGTGTGGGGTGTGGGGAGTGGGGTGCTGTGAGAGGAGCTCGGTGGTGTATCGGCGGAGGCGGGGGTGGATGCCTGGATGCGTGGAAGCAGTGTGGGGGCTCTGCTGTGACGGGGATCGGACTGGGGATGGGGATATACTGTAATACTCTGTATACATGCCCCCAGTTACCCCGCCCCCGGGGCATTTCACATCCGGGAACGGGGCCTCGCCAAGCCGCCAGAGGTGCCGCCGGCCCCGGGGAGGGAGCGGGGGACAGGCGCACCGTGGGAAAGCGGCGGAGGGAGGGGGAGGCGTCAGAGGCATAAGCTTGTGTGGATCCAGGGGGGATTGTGTACAAAGGATTGCCCAGTCTGCTATCAACAGATTGATTGCCCAGTCCGCTATCCACGGTTTGATTGCCCAGTCCGCTATCCACGGCTCAATTTCCCAGTCCGCTATGTACGGTTCGATAGCCCAGTCCTCTAACCACGGCTTTCGGAGTTTCACGAGTCATGGCCATCCTCCGAGTATATATAGCAGCTACAAACACCCATATGTGTCGACACCATCATCTTTGCACAGCAACACAGTCCGTCCCCACAGCCCCCACCATTCCCACACAGGCACAGACACGAACAACTGTTAACCTCCTTCCCGTTGCACAAGAATCTGGCCTGCCCATAATGGAGAACAGCAATAACTCTTTCTATGACGTCTCGTCTGATGGCGGGTCCATCCGTGTGAGCCGACAAGGATAAGCATCAGCTGCTGGGAGACGATACGATAGCCATGCCCTCCCTGCACGTCGACGCGTCACATCAATTGACCACCCACAGCACAGCCCTCTTACAAAACATACCCCCCGCCTCCCCTCTCCTCCTCTCTCCCCCTCTCTCCTCCTCCTCTCTCGCCCTACACCCCCAGCCCTCTCCGCCCAAGCCACAACCCCGGAGGTTAGTTTACGTAATATCTACATTGGCGACCTGGTGGCAAGCTGCTCGCTCCGGGTTCGATCTTGTCAACAATAATACTTAAAGCTATCGCCTTCTGGCATAGCGTCATAAATCTAAACAGACAAGGACCTCTGATCCGACCGTATGACGTCCCTCGCTGGGACTTCGCGCAAGGGGGAGAGCAAGACAGTGCCGACGTATAGGTGAGTATCCCCACGCGTCGTCTCAGCTGAGGATGTTGCTGACTAAGCGGCCAGGCATTTGTTGAGCCCTCAAGCTATGACACCAATGTAAGATAAAAACGGTGGTAGCGTGTAGCTGTGAGCCCTGTAGGCTGACGTAGGCGTATCTGCTGTAGGAACCCTCTCCGGTGTATCGCCCATTGCGATATTGACGCTGCATTCGCTCGTGAGCCGCATTGCCCTACGTTGTATCACTACTTACCATGCTGACAAGGTTGTGCAGAGTTCGAGCAGGTTCGGCTTGGCATTCCCGATGATAAACCGTTGATCTGTGCCCAATGGCAATCTATCATCGCCGTCAACTATCCAGCGAGGAAGTTTGGGATCAAACGGTGCGTCGTCGACCTGCTCTTGAGAAACCTTCGGTGGTGTCTGATCGTGATTTGCCGACTGTAGCTTCACGACGATAGCAGAAGCAAAGAAGATGTGTCCTGAACTTATCGTCCAACACGTCGCTACCTACCGCAAAGGGGACAGCGAAGCAGGTTATTGGGGGGAGGTTGACCCGCGGACGCATAAAGTCAGCTTGGACCCGTACCGGCGGGAGAGCTTGAAGATACTGGCCGTCTTCAAGGAGATGGTGCCCCGAGGAGAAATTGGTGAATACGTTTCCAAGGGATCAGACGGCTTGGCTGACCATTATGATAGAGAAAGCGTCGATTGACGAGGCCTTTCTCGACCTCACGCCCATGGCGATCGAGAGACTTCTGGAAGTTCATCCTTACCTCGCCATAGTCCCCGACGATGCCCCCCATGGTTTGGACTCTCCTCTTCCTTCCGCACCACCGATAAACTGGAGCAAATCAGGGAACGTATTTCCAGTAAACGGTGAGAGTGAGGGAGACACAGGCGAGGGGGAGGTGGAGGTGGGGGATAACAGTGCATCAGGGAGTCAGGATGAGGAAGGTACGGAGTGGGAGGGCAGTCGGAGAGAAAGGGATACCTGGGGAGATTGGGCGCTGTGTATGGGCGGAGAAATCATGTGGGCTGTGAGAGACGAGGTGTTCAAGAGGCTGCACTACACCTGCTCCGCGGTGAGTGCCTGCTTCTTGCTGAGTGTTTCCGAAAGCTAATAGACAATCTGGTGGTTTATATAGGGCGTTGCTCACAATAAATCAATGGCAAAGGTGAGTTTCTGACTCTACCACGGGTCTCTGTAATAGGCCGACTCACCTTCGTTCCAACAGCTCTGCTCTGCATGGAAGAAACCCAACAACCAGACCATACTCAGATTATCTGCCGTGCCAGCTTTTTTGCGGGATAGGGAGTTCACAGACGTGCGTCACTGGATGTCTACGCTCCGCAGTTTCTCTCTCCCGAAGGATGTCATTGATGCTTTTGTCGCAGATTCGCTCACTGGGTGGCAAACTTGGTGCGGCCATGGCGAGTGAGTTCAACGCGAAGACTGTAGGGGACATGCTGTAAGTCTATCAGCGAACTACGTTGTAGGTTTACAAATCGAGCTGACGATTCAAATAGGTCTGTTTCTTTAGAGGATATGCAGCGGAGGTTTGGCGAGGAGAGCATCTGGGTGTACAACGTACTTCGGGTTAGTCCGTATACGTATCTTCCATCTCATATTATGCTGAAGCTGATGACACCCCAATGCAGGGCATCGACCACTCCGAGGTCAAGGAACGCGTCTCCACCAAGTCTATGCTGGCCTCCAAAAACGTTCGGCCGGCCGTAACCTCCCCGGAACAAGGCCACCAGTGGCTTACGGTTCTAGCTGGGGAGCTGAATGTGCGGTTACGAGAGTCGAGGGAGACAGTTCCGGGTCTATGGCCAAAAACGCTTGTGCTGAGCCATCGTCAAGGTAAGCTGCCCAACCCAATACTGTCTGCATTATGACATCCTCTGACGAGTGCTCGCTATACCACAGGTTCCGAGCCCTCTAGGTCAAGGCAATGTCCCTTCCCGTTCACACGAGATCTCACGACCGAGTACATCGTGAAGTTCGCCCAGAAGCTGTGGGACGAAGCTACGCAGCCCATGAAGAACGGGATTATGAAACTTCACAATGTATGTAGCTCGACCGGAAGACCTCGCGTCGCTGACAATTATCGTGCAGATCGCGATCGGGTTTACCGGACTGGAAAAGCTCGAGGAAGGACAGAAGGGAATCGAGGGCTTCTTTGCCAACCCAAAGCCAGCTGTACCTGGCGTATCCTCTGACAACATCTCCACTTCGAAACCCAAGCGTCCGTTTTCTCCCCCTCCCTCTGCCCTCGATGAAACCACCAAGAAACCGCGCCTCCCCACATCTAGCACCACCATACCCGCCAACCCCCAGAGTGCTCTTGCAAGCTTCTTCATCAAGCAGGGGGGGTCCTCTTATTCTCGCTCAGTGTCTCCTTCCCTCCCACCTGCAGAAGTCTTATCCGCGGAAAGCATCCCCTCTCTTCCCTCCCTGACTGGGGATGCCTCGCGGGAAGAGGATTTCGAAGTCGACGAGGCGTGGGTCTGTCCCAAGTGTCGAAGCCGGTTTGCCGTACCGGCAGGATTCGGGCTGCAGGACGAGCGAGCGGAGATACTGGCAGGGCTGAAACAAGAGCATGAGGACTGGCACTTTGCCATGTCGTTGCAGGACGGTGGTGGTACCGGGGGCAGCGGCTCAGGTGCTCGCGGTGGACCTAGTGCGGGGAGTAGTGGAATCGGAAAGGTGAAGAAGAAGATGCGGAAGGCGGAGGGTATCAAAGCGTTTTTTGGGCCGAAACCGCAGTAGTGTTTTATAATCACCTTCTGGGTTACGTTGCTTGACTGTTGTGATGCATGTGTCCTCTTGGTCGTGGACGAGCAGTGCTGCAGTTGATTAGGGAGCTAAGATCTGACTGCGCAGGGTGGGGGTGTCAGTTGGCGCTGCCTCATGGGCGAGGCCTTCACATGACAACATAAATCGATGTAAACAGAACTCAGAACCATACAATCTATGTGACAAAACTAGGATACACAGAAAGCAACGAATGTAACAACTACACCCTTCAAGGCTCAAAGACGCAGGTAGATGTTGTGAAGCACCATCGGGCCGCTCTCCCCCCACACATCCTCTCGTACCTCTCGGATACAGCGCAAGAATGTCGGAGACAGTTTGACCTCTGCCCAATGGTCGACCTGAAAGTGGGATCAGTCTATATGCAGTGATGCCGGGCGTACACGCCTTTCAGGAATTGGCTACGTACCACGAAGTCCAGCACCTCATTGTGCAGCTCGTCATAATTGTAGCTCGCGAATCTAGCATGTTGGTCAGCGCCCATACGGACTTGACTGCCGTTGCACTCACACTATCGGCATGCAGTTCTCGCATGTCATGTTCTCCAGCATATGCTCCTTCGCCAACCCCTTCAACACATCCAACCGATATCTGTCCGATAGCATGTACACCTCCAAGGCGCTCGCCGGCGAAGGTCGCTCAGCCGGGTGCGCATGAGGGTCCGCTTCAGGCTGGATTTTGGCCAAGGGATAGTGTCCGCCCATCGCCACTGCCGCTTTGGGAGAGGTGGCGTGGGCGGCGTTGGGGGAGGTCGCCGTTGAAGATAAAGAGGCGGATGAAGGAGCCGGTGCAGGTCGGGCTTTCGAAGTTGGGGCGGTAGGGGTGGAGATGGAGGAGGCGTTCGCGGATATGCGAGTGCGAGTAGGAGTGGGGGTGCCGGTGACAGACGCCGGTCGGGCTGTTTTATCTCGAGGCCCCGATCTCGGTGGTTGACGGAGCCTCGTCCGCCCAGATGCGGGGTCCTTGTCTCCGCCAACAGAGCTGGGCGACCAGGCAGCGTTCACAGGGCGACGGCTGACGCTGGTCCCCACACTCGACACGCTCCTGACAGCCCAGGACTCCTGGTCCAGCGTGCTCGCCGCGTCGTCCATCTCGCTCTCGTAGGGAATGCGGTGGAAGCTCCACTCTGCGGGACCGAGGTAGTCGATGGACTTGGCGGAGAGGAGCTTGGTGATCTCGACTTTGTCGAGGCGGCGCTGGTCCATGACAAGGTGAACGTCGTCGATGGGTGCGAACTTGAGCTCGTTGGTGTATACAAAACTGTCGCCGTGTTTTGTCAGTCTGGGCTGCTTATAATGGGCAAGTATGTAAACTCACCGTAGCACCCAATACAGAGTAATGAACGAAGCATCGTCTACCACCACCGTCCACCGCTTGCTCTCCAAGAACCCGGATGTAAGCATGTCCTTGAAATAATCCGACTTCTCCTCCAGGATATCCGAGTGGGCGTACAGCACTCGCTTGCGCGATCGGATCACCGGCCTAGACGGCGTTACAGTGGTGTCAGAGAGTGACATGCCCCCTATACCCGGAACTGCATCGTCCACCTCTGCGGTCTCTCTTGTCTGAGCTGAATCGACAACATGCTCGAGACAAACAAATCGAACATCTCCCGTATCTCTGTCCAGCAGCCTCCCTAATCCCCTCATTGTGCTACTGAGCATCGGGTCCGGAACCTTGAACTCTGGCCTGATAGACCAGCAGGACCCCACCCAGATGCACAGTTTGAAGCCGTCATGTTCCTTCACCTCCTTTGACTCGAGCAGCGCAGACAACAGGGGCAGCTCCACCGGGCAGTATTCCCCTGTCCCGCCAAACTGGTGCTCCGTGGAGTACGTCCAGATATATGGCGTTTCGGCGTAACGCTGGCCGACGTTGGAGTGCATCGGTGTGATGCCCACAAAGATGCCCGCCGTGAAGGGACATTCTTGGGGTGGAGGGTTGTAGGCGCCAATGTAGAGGGAGATACTGTTGGAATACACAGCGGAGGGTGGAGCTGGATCTGGTGTAGGGGATTCGCTTGGGTGAAGAGGGTTTATGGTGCGACCTATTTTCGATGAGAGTAGGCTGGTCAGCAGTGTTTCTTATAATATACGTAGCGAGTTTGGGTGGCAAGTCTCCTACCTAGATCAAGTCTGAACGACCCCTTTTTCGTCATCCACCCTTGCAGCAGCACGTCGGGTACATCTTCCAAGTTCTCCATGTCTTCCCCGCCTTTCCCAGCTCCCAATGGCGTATCCTCCGCAAATACCTTGAGGGCCGCTAGCCCCTCTATCGGCCACTCAAATGTCTCGGCGTCAAGCGACCGCCTGCCCGAGTTGCGATCATCGAAAGATGACAGCGAGGAGAACGTGCTGCTCAAGTCATTGGACAGAGATGGGTGATTGTGATGTCTGGAATGCGAAAGGAAGCTCCCCGGGAGGTTTCCAGAGGTGACGAACTGAGAGCGTCGTGGTGTGCCGCGAGGAGGGGGGGTGCGAGTGGCAAGACTGTGCTGAGGGGGGGCTGCGGCGCGCGAGGAGGGTAGAGACCGAGAAAGCGGGGTCTGTGGGGAGTGGGACATGGTCAGACACAGGCCAAGGCCCTGTATATGGGCCGGGGGATGGCTGTCGAATGGTAGTGCGGTGAGGGGTCAGTAAGAGGCGATGATGGCGTTGTTGTTGATCACGCATCCGATTCGCAAGGCGAGGCGCGGAGATCGTCCGCCAACTCCGATACTCTCGGTCGGCGAGTAACGGAGATCGTCCGCCGACTCCGATACCCCACGGTCGGTAGTGCCAACCCGATACAGCTTGGGGTAATAGGTCCACGGAGATATATAGCCTCTCCCAAATTAAGGCTCACGGTGTAGTTTGGAATCACGACTCAATCACGTGATGCTCTGTACAGCGCCCTCGTCCGTCCAACACGCGCAGGACGACGATGCTCCTTCCTCTTACTCGGTTCAGTAGCTAGCTCCCACACACCTCATCTTCTCTCGACTCCCATATCTGTCGCAGATGTACTCCCCCGCACCCTCCCTCCCTGTGACACTACAAGCCAGCCACCTCACCATCCGTCCTCTCCTGGCGCCAGCGTCCCCGACGACGAACGCGCACTTCCATCCCTCCTTGAAGCTTAAGATCGTCCCGCACCTTTTGGTCCCCGCGGAGCTGGTGTCTCGGAGGATCTTCGGAAGGGGACTTGAAAGCTGTGTGGAGGTGGTGATCCCTGTGGGAGGGAAGGTGGTGCTCGGAATAGATGTGTGTGCGGACTATCTGAGGGAGTGTGGGTTTACCGGGGCGGGAGAGGACGGGGTCGAAGTGGAGGATACTGTGAGAAGGGTGCTCAGCGGTACTATCGCGAAGGCGAGTGAGATTTATTTCTTCTGGATCGTGGAGACGATAGCCGTGCTAACCTCTTCCAATGTCCTTGAAGAACCACGCACTCTTATCACTGTCCCCATCTTGTCCCATCACTCGCTCATCTGCGGAGTTTTCGGCCTTCAATCTACATCCCACATCCTCAAGCCCTAATTACAACCCCGCCTGCAACCACCTCGTTTCTTCCGGGCATCCAACCGCGTACCTTCAGCGAGTGGACGTCCACTTCTCTTGGGTGACTACGCTCGGCGGAGGTCGGAAGAAAGACCGCAGTTGGCATCGGGATGCTGAAGGGGAGGGAGCAATCCTGAACGAAGTGGCGGTAATTGAAGATGGCGAGGAAGAAGTAGATGAGATGACCGTCTCTGATAACGATAATGATATGGAGACGGCACTCATGGACGACGAAGATGATGCCGGTGGACCAGGTGAGTCTGTGAAGACCTGGGGCTTTGAATGAGTTATGGCTGATGCCTATGGCATACCAACGTCATACCAATATCAATTCGGATCACAGTCGAGACAGCCAGCAAAAACAACGACGACCCGACAGTTTGCTGTCAAACCCTCAATTCAAATTGGGCGGCTCTGCAGATAAGGCGGTCCATTGAGCGCCTGCTCGTCAGGCAATTCATCCAGTATGTACTGGTGACCTTCGTGCCCGTTTTTCTATGCTGATCACGTACACACGTTAGGCGTTTTCCCCTCATCTTTGATGGCTGCCTCGGCGACGCACGTGTCTTTTCAATCTATTTCACTTTAGCTCTGACGATTCACCCCGTTCCACAGTACGCCACATCCCTCCAAACTTCTCGAAGCTTCGCCTCATCTATTGCCTCCATACTTCGTACGGCACACTCTACCCCTTCCGCTTCAATTTTGCAGTCCCAACTCTCAAGACTATGCCTTGAACAATCCAAAACACTGGAGCGTCGCGTCCACCAAGCAGCCAATCTCCCAGCAAGAAAAGAGGCGCAAAGCGAGATCCGCAAGCGCCGGAAGCTCCTTATCGGACGCCAGGTCAAGAATACAGGCAACACGCAACCTCATCATCTTTCACCCGGCGATGCAGACCTGGAGGAGGACGGAAGACTGGAGGACGAAGTTGAGAGAGAGCGGAGGGAGCAGAGATACGTGGCGGGCGTGAGAGAAGACATCGCAGCGACGGAAATCAGTGTGCAGAGGCCGCAGGAGACGATGCTGTTTCGGGTCTTGGGCGAGGCTATTGCTCGAATTGGGAGAAGAGAATGGGAGCAGAGAAGAACCGGCAACGGCAATCTAGGATACGGAAGAATCAAAGTGCGTGCTTCTTCGCCTGAGGAGTGTGGAACTCGCAACACTGACTCGTGTGCTGCCATCAAGCAGCTACAGCATCTAGACAGCACGGATACTTACAAGCTGACATCACCTGCGACCTCCTCGTCACCGGATGAGAATGATCGTGAATATGACGACGACATCGTCGACGTTGTGGCAGAGTGCGATTTCTCAGAGGACAAGGGGGGGAGGAGAGAAGACTTTGCGGTTGATGGGACCGGCAGCTGGGATGGGTGGGTGTAGGACTGTGGCCGGTGCTTTATTGTCATCACGCTGGCCTCATCGTGGTACCTCATCGACATACGCTGAGGAGCCAGATCATGGTTGTGATGGCACCATTGCTTACTTAATTTAATTTCGCAGCAGAGGATGAGACGTCACGACAAGTACTGCAGGGCATACTTCCCGACGGCTCGAGGAGGAAGACATGCTTCGTGCACACGGCAGAACTACGTTAATTGCGAGCCAACACCACAGATAGACCTCGTGGAAAATCCGGCTATCGCCTCTCGTTTCTCTCTGCAACTTTACATGTAGATGCATCGATATGTGTTTAATCGGAAGCAGTAATGTGTTGATCTCGTTCATGCATCTTTGCGGTTAGGTAACGCCGGATGGACAAGGCAAGAAGGAAACCAACGCCGTTGTAGGGCGGCGAGCGGGCCGCGAGGGCTGGTTTTGTCGTCATCTGGCGGTGCTATGCGATCACCTCCGCGTACCGCCCTGTACCGTCGCGACAAGTCAAACGATGCGATGGCGTTCGAGACTTTTCATACGCATCTCTTCCCGCACAGCATATACACCACACCTGTAGCCCGGCCATGATGGCATGCTCCAGCAACACCGCCCGAACGGGACAGGCGGGCAGGCAGCGACACTGAGCAGTCCATCTGTACCTTCAGCCTCCCGCTCTCCCGCTGGTTGCCTCCCGCACAGACACACACCGACGCTTGCTTCTCTGTGTATTATCATCGTGAGTTTATCGACCGTCTTGATGTTATCTCCTCTCTTCCCGTTATCATTCAATCATAGCTCGATTCTACCTCTTCATCCCTACCTTGGGGCTCGATCCACTCCCCTACCTCCTTTGTCCAAAGCCATTTGGCCACCGGCTTTGTCGCCCCTCCTGCAGACCGTTCGCGGCATTACATCTTCCTCCCGTTCGTCGCACGGGGAGCGCCCTCCCTTGCTCCATTGACAGTCTGAGAACATCATAGCTGTGCATGGACGCGTGCTTCAAGGCAGCAAAGGTCTCTTAGCCTGAAAGGTCTTCATCACAGCAATAAAGTGCTAACTTTATCCCCCCCCCCCCCATCCCCAGGTAACAGCGCACGTCTGCACCGTCCCCTTCTCTCCCAACACACCATGGGCTTTTTCACCCGTCTGCGATCATCGTCCACGGCCAATCTCCCATTAGGCAGCCCTTCCACCGCGGACCTCCACGACCGCCCGCGCCCCTCCACGCCCGCAGCCTCCTCTGCCCACCTCTCCCCCCATCTGCCATCCTTTAGCCGCTCGTCCCACCCACCCTCATCGCCCTCCGCTAGCTCGGTGGCCTCTCGGATTTCCAAGCGACCATGGAAGTGGAGAGCTGACGACAGCCTGAAGGGGAGCCAGAAGGGCAAAGGCAAGTCGAAGGGCAAGGAAAGGGAGGAGGCGGTAGCCGAGGACGACGTGGCTGGCCCGCGTTATGATGACTTCTCCCCGGTACCGCCCGTGTCAGCGTTGTCCCTGCCGAGAGTGAAGTATTCTGGCACGCCAGATACGAAGGGCAGCGTGACAAATCCGCCGTTGCTCAATCTCGGGGAGGTATCAGGGAACGTCCAGCCCAACTTGCCGTTGTCGCCTCTGAGCAGGCTCGAGATGCCTTTTGGGGAGAACGAGGAGATGACCCAGAGGCTAGAAAACGAGGACGTGATTAAGGAGATAGAGAGGAGGCGAAAATCAAGGCTGTCAAGCGCTTTCGGGAAGGAGGGAGGGATATTGGGGAAGCTCAATTTTGAGACTGGCGGGAGGGAGATTGAAAGCGGTGGTGGGGACGGGGACAACAACATGCTGGGAGAGCCTTGGAGGGAGCGAAATGAGATGGCCGGATTGTCGCCTGTTCCACTGCGCCAGGCAGCCTCGTTCAACGACACATGCGCCACGTCGGATACCACGGAGTCTGCTGTCTTCGTGGACAGCGGGAATGAGACACCGGAGAGGACGGAGGAGGTCAGAGTGGGGACGCCGTCGCCTGGTAGGTTTGAGGCTGCCGAGGAGGACCCGATGGAGGTCTTGGAATCAGCGGAGAAGAAGACCAAGTTCTGGAAGTCCAAGGGGAGGGGTAGGAGACAGTCCAGGGCGACGAGCATAGGCGATATGACAGAGTTTGAAACGGTGAGTGGGCAGATCCACTGTTCTGCTGTAATGAGGCAACGCTGAGATGTCATCGCCTGGGTCCCCTACTCTCCACAAGTTCACCACAAGCACAACCGCCATAGACATTCCCAACTCCTCGCGCAACTCTGTCGATATCGTCCACCCCAGACCTCAGGCCCTCCGCCGCCCCTCCTCCTCCCTCTTCATCAATACCTTCAACCCCTTTACTCGCTCAGTCTCGCGCGCGTCCGAGAGGTCGCCGGTCATAGATGACGGATCTTTCCAGCTCAGGGGGTTCCGCCACGTCTCGGGCATGTCGGATGTGGAAGGCGCAGGCGAGCTGGAGGGGTATCTCACGCACGTGAAGCGTGAGTCGGTGTTGGCGCTGGATAAGCCGGGCACTCCCACGCCGGGCGAGGCTGGCAGCCCGCCTGTGGCGCACACCTCGCAGATCAGGACACCAACGAAGGGGCCCATCCCCCGACCGGCCAGTGCAGCAAACTCTATCACGTCGATGGACGAGCTCGTCTCACAGTCGAACCGCATGAGCGTCGCGGCTTTCAGGCGGGGGATCAGGCGGCCGAGCGAGGGGGTGGCGACGATGAGTGATTTGGGACACGGGATGCCGCCGGGCCTGGATGATGACGATGTCCCGCTTGGGGTGCGCAAGACGTCATACCCCTTGTCGAGGAAGCAGAGCTCGCTGTCCCTGTCTAGCGGACCCCTTGAAGCGGAGAAGATGAATAAGGCGGGGAGCCCAGGCTTGAAGCAGTTGGGGGATGGGATAGAGAGGAAGGACAGCCCGCTCAGCTTCCAGGTAAAACCCTACCGGAATCCTGGGACTGGATTCTTTGTCAAGAGGGGGAGCCCCCAGAGTCAGCAGGATGTTCTGCCCCCGGACATAGGGTACGCCTCCCCTGCGGCGGCGGAGCCGGTCAGCGAACTTCGACCGGCGTTGTTTGCTACACCTCCCTCTACTCGGGGGCCGTCACCAAACACGCAGGCGATGGGCGAGAGCGATCAGATAGCCGCGTCCCCTGTGGACCTGTCGCCCGTGGACAGCTACTTTATGGGCAGCGCTCCTGTGCAGAGCGATAACGTCCGCAAGACCCCTGGACCGGTGCCGCTGAACCTGCTCAGGCCTCGCCCCGACTATGGCCAGCATGCTTTTCCTTCACCGCTCTCTACCGGGCAGCAGGCGCCAGGTCGATACTCGGACAGTCCCAACACCAACCACACTCCAAGCCCTGTGTCCAACATCACTCGCTCTCGGGACCGCCCACCTCCACCGCCTGTCGCTCCCCTGAACCTCCCAAGCGCAGAGGACCCCCTGTCGTCCCTCGCGCTCAACCTCCCTCTCCCTCCAGACCAAATGCCTGACACCCCTCCCAAAGCGCTCAAACCTCTCAGCGAGCTCCCCTCCAGACACCCGGGCTTCAGCCCCGACGCGAGCACGTCCCCCAACTCTCGCAGAAAGCGTATGTCCTTACTGGACGAGCCTATGCGGATCATCTCAGGCTTGTGGGGCTCGCCCACAGGGGGGGAGGATGGCTTTGATCCCGCGCTGGTCGTCAGCTCGATGCGCATGTACGGGGAGGACGCGCCGGCGTTGACAAAGGATAAGGAGAAGGAGGAGCAGGTGGCATTGCCTACGCCGGCAACAGGATCGAGTGGGACGCTGGAACACCAGCGTTCGCCCTCGACGGTGCCCGATATGGGGACGGCGACGTCGCTTGAGAGGATACGATCGCCCCTATCGGAGAGGCTGGCGGGGGTGGCGAACTGGGCGAAGATGAGCAATGTGAGCCCGTTTGCGTTTGTGGACTTTCAAACGCCGACGTTGGATAAAATCCAGACGGAAAAGGCGGGCGCGGGAGCGGGGGCGAGCGCGGACCAGGACAAGACGCCTGTGGGCGACTCAACAGCTGCGGGACGAGCCGGCCCGATCTTAGGCTCCAGTTTCATCCCTCGGGCGTCGATGCCGTCCAAGGAGTTGTCGAGTGAGAGTGAGAACGAAGGGAGCGATACAGAGGGCGAGAACAACCCTTCTGCGAATCACCAGCAGCACCTGCGGCAGCACCAGCAGCCGCTCTCCTCCACACCGCGCAACTCGAACCGTCGCGTCCCCAGCGGCCCGCGCAAGCCTTCCCTCAGTAATCGACATAGCCGCATTGTCTCTATGCCCAGCATAAACTCGCAGAGCTTGCAGCCTGGCCGCCCCTCCGCTCCGAAAGCAGAGAACAGTGACAGCGAGGATGACCAGCCCCTCTCGGTGGTGAAGACTCGCTCAAGGTCATTCCTCACTGTCCACACCACGACCAAGTCACCACCTTTTGGGCAGGCGGCGCTCCCCAGCCCGGCCATCAGCGCGGTGACGACGACGAATGTCAGCAGCAAGTCGTCGCCGGCCGTGGCGGCATGGGGTGATCCACGTATCGCGAGCAGACCGCTTGTCGAGATGGGACGGGTCGTCAGCTCAAGCTCGCTAGCTGCGCCGCGTGACGGCTCGATCCTCGAGTCGCGCTCATCAACGACGTTGACCTCCTCGTCTGCAACATCCACTCCCGCGTCTGCCAAGGCTTCACTACCGTCGCCGGTGACGAGGACGCAAGTGCGTTTCGCGAGCCCCGAGAAGAGCAAGAATGCGAGGAAGAAGACGGCGAGTCCTGAGAGTGTGCGGTCTGGCACGACGGGGGGGAGCGGGTTCTACAGGCCGTTGACGCAGATGAGCGGGGAGATGGGGCTGGGGCTGAGGGTGGATCCCGGAAATTCGCAGGTGGGTCTCCTTCTCCAGAATTAGAAGATTACGCAGTGTGCTGACAAGGTGCAGAATGAGCAGCGAGGCGACGTGAAGTCGATGCGCCAGTCCCAAGGAAACATGCCACCGACGTCGCCTGTCCACTTTCCGGCCCAGCTGGCAATGCAGCAGGGCCATCAACAGGGCATGCAACAGAATATGCAGAATGTGTCGCCCGAGGCCATGCAATAGTGAGCTGTCATGATCGCTTCATTATTTAAGAGGTGCAATCGCTTATACAGCTCAATTGCAGCGCTATGAAGCAACAGTGGCAGATGAACATCGTCGCTGCAGCCCTTCGCGCCTCCGAGGAAGAGTGGGAACGCCAGTCTAGCACCTCGACTGGCACGAGCTCCACCACCCCGAACTTCAACGGCGCCTTCCCGATGCCCCTTATGCCCATGTTCCCCCCAATGAACATGGGGATGATGAACCCGAACGTGATGGGGTTGGGGATGGGCATGGGCCTGCCCGGGGGCTACGGATACACTCAGCCTCCAGGGTGGGGGTGGCAGCCGGGAATGCCTGGCATGCCGGGAATGCATGGTATGCATTTCGGCGGGATGGGGATGGGCATGCCTGGTATACCGGGCCCAGGTGGCGGCAGTGGTGGCGGCGGTGGAGGGTACACCTACAGCCTCGGAGCGCAGTCTGCCTATGGGGGCAACTTTGGTCCACCTTTGACCACACCGTCACAACGACGCCATGCAACCCACACATCCTCAACATCCACCGTACCGCACTCGCAAGGTGACACCGTCCCTGCACCGTCTTCGCGTATCACCTCGACCTACCTTCCCCCAGACTCGCACGAGCGGGGAGGAAGAGAAGTGCTCCGTCAGCGAAGTGCGTCAGCGATGGGCACAACTGACGGCCGAGCGGGGTTCACTGGCCTGCTAGCTGAGCGGGAGAAGGCAGAGGTTCGGGAGATGGAGGAGGCCCAGTGGAGAAGGGATAGGGATGAGCGGGAGTTGCAGAGGCATCGTGTGAGGGAGAGGGGGGTGCGCGGGGATGGAGAGGCCGAGGTAGGGGGAGGAGGGAGGAGGGATAGAGGGGAGGTGAGCCCACCGCCGTCGAGCTGGGGGAGGGCCGGGAGGACAGCGTCGGGCGAGTGGAGCGAGGAGCAGGGGACGCCCAGGAAGGCGAGGCCGAGGTCTCAGTTTGCCAACTGACGTCTCGGCATGGGAAGGAAGGTAGGACGAAAAGAGAACGAGGGGACGATGTCTTCACGTCTGTGACGTACGCACGAACAATCACACGCCCCTAGTATTTCATATATACACGACACCCTTGAACAGCATTGGTCCTTGTCCTCACGTACTTTACGATACTACCCCAGCCGAACATTATTCAGTAGCATAGCATCCATACTTCTCCGTCCCAGCTGGAAGAGTAAAGTGGGGCAACAACAATCATTTATTTCCAGGTAGAAAACATTGCATAGGGGATGGACGTTGTGCGTCCCATAAACCCACCGGCGAGCTGAAAGATGATGAAAGTGGACAGACAGCGCAAAAGTACGTTCAGTTGAGTAAAAAAGACATAGACATGGCATGGTATGATGCTTTTGCTTTTCCATGGTACAACCGCTCCACAACATATTTATATGCTCACTGCCCCCGCTACCTCACAGCGAGCGCCTCAGCAAAACACTACTCCCTCCGTCCCAACACTTCACCCCATTCCACCACCTCATCCAGATCAAAGTTCAATCAATAGGGCCTCCTTCTCCTCCTCCTTCTCAATCCCCTTGGGCAACTCATGCGGCGCATCCGGGAAGAAGCTCGTGGCAGGCAGGGCCTGCGGGAAGGATGCGGCCGTGTAGACGCCAGCAGGGAGAGTTTGCGGCTGGGTCTGCTGATACTGGGGCTGGTTCTGCTGGGGCTGAGGCTGCGGGGGGGTGGGGGTGGGGTGGGTGAGTTGGGGTTGGGGTTGGGCAGGCTGCTGCGAGATAGGCTGATACAGCTGTGGCTGGTGATGCGGCTGTGATGGCGACCCATATATCTGCGGCTGCCACTGGGCCTGCCCCTGTCCCTGCCCTTGCTGCCCCTGAGCCTGCGCATACCCGCGCGAGGGAGACCCTGCCACCGCGCTCCCCTCCACATACGAGCTCTGCTGACTCGATGCCGACAGCGCAGGCGGCGCTGACGGCACTCCCACCGCCATTGGGAGAGTGTCGGAAGCCTTGGTAGGTGAGGTAGGGTGGCTGCTCATGTCCACTGGTGGCGGTGCGGACGGAACTCCCACCGCCACGGGGAGAGGGTCGGAAGCGATAGTAGGTGAGGTGGGGTGGTTGCTCATATCCACTGGTGGCGGCCCTGACGTGGCAGGGGCGGGGGCCTCCGATGGGGGAGCACTGGGGAGCTCCACATCAGGGGTTGGTCCGGAAACGTACGATACCGAGGGCTGGCGCTGAGGCGCCGACGGGGCCGACGTAGGAGGTGCAGACACATAGGCAGGCGCACCATACTTGATGGGATGCTCTCCTTGGACGGCCGCCGGCGCCCAGTCCGGGTGATACCCATTCTTCTGAGGCCCGGGTGGAGGGGACGAGACGGATTCGCGGTACGCCTGCTGGGGATTCTGGTGGTACTGGCGCTGGTGGTAGAGCTGCTGCTGCGCGAACGCGGGGTTGGGCGCCTGGGAGGGCATGGAGGGATAGAGTGAGGGCGCGGTGGGCTGCGCCTGGTGCGGCGGGGTGTACACCGGCTGATGCACCGGCGGCGCATACTGTGGGTACCCATTCTGTGGAGCGTACCCCTGCTGCGCGAGGTACGGATAGCCCTGCTGCGGGTAGTACATGCCCTGATGCTGCTGCTGCTGTTGCTGTTGTTGCTGCAGGTGGTACCGCATGGCCTGCTCCTCCTGCATCTTGCGCGCAGCGTACGCCTGCTGGCCGTCTAGAATCTGGCCGTACAGCCCGACAGCTTGGGAGAGCTTGGCTTGCATCTCCATGAGCATCTCTGTTCGTTCCATTTCGAGTACCCGGTCAGCCTTCTGCTTTCGCTACTCAATGCGAGACAGTAGCGGAAGCAAGACTCACGCTGCTTTGTGCTCTTCTCCTCCATATTCCGACGTAGCTTATCCCCCGTATAGTACGCCTGCTCCGCCAGCGCTTGTGCATGCGGGAACCGTCGTAGATCACGCTCGCCGTACGCCGCCATCTGGTCCATGGTGTTTGAGAACGTCAGGATCGTCTCTGTCTCGCGTGGGGCGAGGTCGAACGTCGGGAGAGGCTGCTGGGTAGTCAGCTTCCTGTTGAAAGTCATGCAGGGCTAAGCGGCACGCACCTTGTACTCTGGCTCGTCAAGTCCTGTCGGCGCGCTAGGTCTCGCCCTCTCCATATCTCTCAAGCTCGCCTCAATAGCCAAGCGCATCTCCTCATCGTCATCTTCCGCCGTGGCGCCCCCGCGTGCGCGCCCGTTATGCTGCGCAATAGGGGGCTCAGAGCCGATGAAGTTCGTGCCGCCGGGTTGGGACTCCGCAAGAGACAGTTCAATGGCGCGTTGGAGGTCCGCGTCGACGTCGGCGCGGGAACGGGGGGTACGGCCCGGCACGGCGGGGGCCGGTCTGCGTGGATAATCAATCATCAGCTTATCCCCGGCACATTCCGTGAGGGCATCTGCCAGCTACCCAGCACTCACCCCTCCACCTTTCCCTTCCCCGACTTAACCCAACAGCTCTCGCAAACCCGCACCTCCTCCGCTATCCCAAATCTCGGCAGCGCCATCGTCTTGCTCGAGCACGCCTGGTCATATACCAACCCACAGTTGCGGCAGTGGTGCTTGCGGTTAGTAAATGTGAAGGCGGTGCGACATCTCATGCAGACGTCCGAGTCGACCCAGGCGGGGGCGGTGGTGGTTTCGAGGAGGTGGGAGGGGAGGGGTGCAGGGGGTGGGGGGAAGGAAATGCCTGAGGGGTGGACGTCAGCTAACAATTACCAATAATGATTAGGACGAGAATATAGCGTACCGGAAGTCTTGAGCTCGTTGTATACGTCCACGAAGAAGCTCAAGTCCGGCTTTGATTGAAACGCAAGTGCCCACTGCTGAAAGTACTGCAGCAGCATCTGCTTGACCTCGGGGCTCACAGTCTGCGGTCGGTCATGCATCAGCTCATGTCTCATTCTCACCTTCACGGATGGGTGAAGGAATCTGGGCCTGTCCAGATTGTACGATACTCACTTGCCCACGGATAAGCCCCGCCATCTCATCGACAAACTCCTTGCTCGCAATCTCTGCTAGGAAGTGGTCCCCACCATTCTTGATACACGTGTCCACCAACTATGCCCCCGCCCATCAGCAGCGATTCCTCTTGCTATAATCCTGCAGCTGGAATGAGAAACACGTTCAGCAAAGAAACCTGGCTCACCCCGATCGCATACATCTGCACGCGCCCGTTCTTACTCGCGATCCGCCGCTTGAGGCTCTGCATCGCGATCTTGGGAAGCACCGCCTTGCTCCGAATCATGTCTGCGATCTCGAGGGCAGTGACAATGTCATCAGATTGGGGGTAAGGGAGGTTGAGCGGGGAGCATGCTTTCTCTGTAGTAGTGGGGTGGTCAGCGGTGGTCCGGGCAACGCGTAGGGGATGAATGGAGTGCCACGACGGGAGCGGGAGGGTGAAGGCCGGGCGGCGGGTGAGTGGCGAAAGATAGGGGCGTACCTGCAAGCTCCTCGAATTGGGGGTTCGTGCTTGCACCCCAGAGCCAGGACATGGTGGATGAGCTGATGTGGGTCGGGGAGGGGGGGGGGGGGGGGGTCGTCGTCAGCCAGGTCGTGAGGTGTCTGGACTGAGCCGCGCGGCTGACAAAGAAGACGGGCCGGGAGGTGGTGGAGGTGATTCTGGGGCAGAGATGGGTTGAGTAGTCAGTAGAGGAGTGCTGTTCCCTCGTATGCCCCAGTACTCTGTGTATAGATGCGAAAGTGGATGAGATACGGCTCTTAAGATGCTGATACGGTGGCGGATAGAGAGAGCCGTGACGAAGCGGGGGAGAGCGACTGAGGCAAGGGACAGCCACGTGGCTCCGGTGTCAGCTCTCCCACGGTGCACCATGCGGCGTTTCGGAATTATGCCACGCCATCGCCCGCTCACTCATCCTTCCCTTCCCTCGCGAGGAGAGGCTCATAACACTCCAGGTCTATACTCTTCCTCTCGACACATCTACTCTTATAACCCCCCCCCTCTGTCTCTCTCGCAGACACACCAGAGAGGAGATCCTCCCGTAGACTAGGACACAAGTCGAACCAACCCCTCAGCCTCAAAAGTCGGGCACGCGAAAACCCGTGCTCCCCTCCCCTCCCCCCTGACACAGTCATCCTCTTCGGTTCCCATTCCTCACCAACATTATCTCGTGCCTCGCATCGATACCCCCGACAGGAAAGGAGAAAACAGAGTGTATCGACAGGCAGTCGAAAAAAAACAGTGGGCAACAGGGAGAAGGGAAGAAATATTGTGGAGCCGGATTGTTTCTAGTCCAACGACAGTACCTACCGACACCCTCTAGCCAAGATGACGGTTTCGTTCCCCTACTCCTCGGCGCCTGTTAAACAGGTCAAGGAGATCCAGTTTGGTATAATGAGCCCGGAGGAGATTGTACGTTGCAGCGTCGTCTTGAGGGGTCATGAAATCCAACTGTATTCATCCGCTGACATGTCGCCACCCACCCCACAATCGCCTTTCTCCTGCAGAAAGCCTTTTCTGTTGCCAAGATCGAGTTCACCGAAGTGATGGATGAGAATGGGAGGCAGAAGGTTGGAGGTCTGATGGACCCCAAGATGGGCAGTAAGTCGTCCCGCCCCTGCGGCGCGTCGACGACTTGTTCACGCTTGCTGCAGCCATCGACCGCAACTTTAAATGTCAAACCTGCCTCGAGGGCATGTCGGAATGCCCGGGTCATTTTGGTCACATTGAGCTTGCCAGGCCGGTCTTTCACCAGGGGTATATCGTGAAGGTCAAGAAGATCCTCGAGTGTGTGTGTTATAGCTGCGGGAAGCTGAAGGTGGATATGGTGCGTTACTTCTTCGTGTTTCTCAATGATAACGCGCCGCTGAGAAACCAACCGCTCGCAGCGAGATCCCATGGTCGGCAACACCGTCCGCCGGATCAAGGCGCAACACCGTCTCAAAGCCATCTGGGCCATCGCCAAGGACAAGAAGATCTGCGAACCCGACGAGATGAACGAGAACGAGGGCGGAGACGCGACATTCGAGGACGACTATCTTGCTGAGCAGAAGCCTGAGCTCAAGGGTCACGGAGGGTGTGGGCACGACCAGCCGCTGTGGAGGAAGAAGGGGCTCAAATTGACGGGCGTGTGGAAGCCTACCGACAAGGGAGATGTAGGCGGATTTCCGCCCCTTCAAACGCTTTGGAGCATGCTGACATTAAGCTACCGCAGGAGACGGCCGAGCCTGAGGAGCGCAACATCTCCCCGGGCGAGGTGCACAACATTCTCAAAAAGATCACCCCGGAAGACCTGCACATCATGGGCCTCAACGCCGAGTACGCCCGCCCAGACTGGATGATCCTCACTGTGATGCCCGTCCCGCCGGCGGCTGTCCGCCCCTCCATTGCGGTTGACGGTGGCGCCATGCGCAGCGAAGACGATTTGACGTACAAGCTCTCCCAGATCATCAAGTTCAACGCTGTCGTGCGCCGAATGGAGGCCGAGGGAGTACCCCCGAGCGTTGTCAACGAGCAGTTTGACCTGCTCCAGTACCATGTGTGCACGTACATGGACAATGACATTGCGGGCCTGCCGCGGGACCAGCAGAAGGGTGGGAGGGCCATCAAGGCGATCAGGGCGAGGTTAAAAGGCAAGGAGGGGAGGATGCGAGGAAACTTGATGGGGAAGCGTGTGGACTTTTCGGCGAGGACGGTCATCACTGGTGACCCCAACCTCCAGCTAGACCAGGTTGGTGTGCCGAAGAGTATCGCCATGACGTTGACGTACCCCGAGCGAGGTGAGACGAAAGCATCCAAAGAACAGACGCTTCCAAACTGTATGCTGATTCATGGCATCCGCAGTAACCCCGTACAACATTGTCTACCTCCAGACGCTCGTCAACAACGGTCCCGCGACGTACCCCGGCGCGCGCTACTACGTCAAGGACACTGGAGAGCGCGTGGATTTGAAGTACCGGAGGTCGGGCGAGCCGATCAGTCTACAGTTCGGGTGGATCGTCGAGAGGCACTTGAAGGATGGAGAGTGAGTCGGCTGTCCCTTCTGTCCCTTCTGTCTCAAATTATGTGGAGGCAGGTGCTGATAAAATGGTATCAGTTATGTGTTGTTCAACCGTCAGCCCAGTTTGCACAAGATGTCGATGATGTCGCATCGTGTCAAGTTGATGAACTACTCCAGTGGGTTACCCGTCTCGTCCTCTTTTATGATAGCACGAGCTGACCTGTTCCCCCTCATCTAGCCTTCCGTCTCAATTTGTCGGTGACATCGCCGTACAACGCCGATTTCGATGGTGACGAGATGAACTTGCAGTACGTTCAGATGCGAAAGCTCAGCTGTAGAATCGTGAGATTCAGCCGTGAAATTGTCGGCTGACAAGACTTGTAGCGTGCCGCAGAGTGAGGAGACTCGCGCCGAGCTGAGTCAGATCGCGTGGGTACCCAGACAGGTGAGTTTTTATGCATTGGATAGAGCTGGACCATTCTGACTCTCCACGTAGATTGTCTCGCCGCAAGCGAATAAGCCTGTGATGGGTATCGTGCAGGACACTCTTTGTGGTGTCCGCAAGTATACTCTGCGCGACAACTTCCTTGACTGGAACCAGGTGCAACACATCCTGCTCTGGGTCCCCGGATGGGACGGCAGCATCCCCGCGCCGGCCATCTTCAAGCCCAAGCCGCTGTGGACTGGAAAGCAGCTCTTTTCGATGACGATCCCCAAGGGGATCAACATCACGTACAAGAACAACGAGAAGCCGTCGCCGATTGACGTGACGGACGAGAATGTGCTCATCGACAACGGAGAGCTCATCCACGGCACGATCGTCAAGAACATGGCGGGCAGCGCTAACAACGGTCTTGTGCACGTCATCTTCCGCGAGCTCGGGCACATCGCTGCGCGTGATTTCTTCTCGGCGTGCCAGATGATGATCAACTTCTGGCTCCTCCACTTCGGTTTCTCAGTTGGTATCGGAGACACCATCGTGGATAAGGCGACGATGGCGGGGATCACCAACCGGATGGTGGAGGCCAAGGAGTCGGTGCAGACGTTGATCACCGAGGCCGAGGCGAACCGGATGAAGCCCAAGCCGGGTATGACGATCCGTGAGACGCTGGAGGCGTCCATCGCGAACGAGCTCAACAAGGCGCGAGACTGGACGGGTAAGACCACCCAGGACAACTTGAAGGACGACAACAACGTCAAGCAGATGGTGGTATCGGGTGCCAAGGGGTCTTTCATCAACATTTCGCAGATGTCGGGTGTTGTCGGCCAGCAGTTCGTCGAGGGAAGGCGTATCACGTTCGGGTTCAAGCACCGCACGCTCCCGCACTTCTCGCGGGACGACTATGGGCCCGAGTCAAGGGGTTTCGTGGAGAACTCGTACTTGCGAGGACTGACCCCTCAAGAATTCTGGTTCCATGCGATGGGAGGGCGAGAAGGGCTGATCGACACGGCGGTCAAGACGGCCGAGACGGGGTATATTCAGAGGAGGCTGGTAAAGGCGATGGAGGATTTGAAGGTGGCATACGATGGCACGGTGAGGAACTCTGTGGGGGATGTGGTGCAGTTCCTGTATGGTGAGGATGGGATGGACGGTGCCGCGATGGAGAAGCAGGTGAGTTGTGCATTGGTCTCGAATGCCGGCACCGCTGACAAGTTGTGCAGAGTCTGGACATTATTCGTCTTTCTGACCGCGCATTTGAGCGGCGCTACCGCGTCGACGTCATTGGCGCGTCAGGCGGCTTCTCCCGCGGGACGCTGCAGGCCGACATTGACCAAACATCGGTGTCACTGCAAAAGCTTCTCGACGACGAGTTCAGCCAGCTCTCGGACGATCGCGAAGTTCTGCGGTCCAAGATCTACCTCGACGGCACGCCCGGCCACCCTCTCCCCGTAAACCTGCAGCGTGTCATCCAGAACTCGCAGCAGATCTTCCACATAGACCCGCGCGTGCCGAGCGACCTGGACCCTGTGTACTTGCTCGAGCAGAGGCAGGCGCTCTCGGACAGGCTGGTGGTCGTTCGCGGGGACGACAAGATCAGCCGGGCGGCTCAGCGTAACGCCACACTGGTGTTCAACATGCTGCTGCGGTCTCACCTTGCGGTGCGCCGTGTGCTGGAGGAGTACCACCTGAACAGGGAGGCCTTCGACTGGGTGATCGGGGAGGTGGAGCAGATCTTCAACAAGGCGGTGGTGAACGCTGCTGAGATGGTGGGGACACTTGCGGCGCAGTCGATCGGAGAGCCTGCGACCCAGATGACGCTAAACACGTTCCACTATGCCGGTGTGGCGAGTAAGAGTGTCACGGGTGGTGTGCCACGTCTGAAGGAGATCATTAACGTCGCGGTTAACATCCGCACGCCCGCGTTAAACGTGTATCTGGACCCCGAATACAGCAGGACAGAGGAGGACGCGCACCAAATTATGCGCAAGTTGACGTATACCCGGTTGAGGGACGTCACGGCCTCGGTCGAGATCTTCTACGACCCGAAGCTCGACTCGACGGATATCGAGGAGGACAAGGATTTCGTCGACGCATTCTTTGCCATCCCCGACGAGGACATCCGCCTCGAGTTGCACTCTCCATGGCTCCTCCGTCTGGAGCTCGACCGGGCCAAGGTCCTTGAAGGTGGGTACGAGATGTCGCAGATTGTAGACGCGATCGCGAACACGGTTGGCAAGGACGTCTTTGTCATCCACTCGGAAGACAATGCGCCCAAACTCATCATCCGGTTGAGGGTGGTCGCGGAGAAGGAGGACGAGGAGCTGCTGGGCGATGAGGACATGTTCCTCAAGCGGATCGAAGGGACGTTGCTCGACCAGGTCGAGCTCGGTGGTATCACGGGCATCACGCGAGTCTTCATTTCGGAGGGCAAGCAGGTTGTACTCTCCCAGGCGGGCGAATACGACCAGGCCAAGGAATGGTTCCTCGAGACGGACGGCATCAACCTCAAGGAGGTAATGGCGGTCGACGGTGTCGACGCTGTTCGCACGTACTCGAACAACAACTACGAGGTGTACGAGACGCTCGGTATCGAGGCGGCTCGTAACGCGCTGTACAAGGAGCTCAACGGCGTTATCGAGATGGGTGGTTCCTACGTCAACTACCGACACATGGCGCTGCTATGTGATCTCATGTGCAGCAAGGGCTCGCTCATGAGCATCACGCGACACGGGATCAACCGGACGGATGCGGGCGCGCTCTCTCGCTCCTCGTTCGAGGAGACGGTCGAGATCCTGCTGGAGGCGGCGGCAGTCGGAGACGTGGATGACTGTCGGGGTGTTGCGGAGAATGTGCTGCTGGGGCAGATGGCGCCGATGGGCACGGGCGCGTTCGACGTGTCGCTGGACATGGCGATGCTCAAAGACGTGATTGTCGACCACCGTCTCCCTGTGCAAAACATGCTCGCGGGCGCGATGCAGGGCGGGATGACGCCCGGCGGAGCCATGACACCGTACGACAACTTCTCGCCCCAATGGACAGGCGACAAGGGTGTGCTGGGCGGCGCGGCCTTCTCGCCGATACAGAGCTCGACGAACGACGAGGGAGGCAACTTTGCGTACATGGGCTACGGTCAGTCGCCCATGCACGGCGGCATGTCGCCAGCGGCTGGTTACTCACCGTCCTCCCCCGCTGGTTACTCGCCCACCTCGCCCTTCGCGGTCACGAGCCCGACGTACAGCCCCACTTCGCCATTCGCGGGAGCTGCAGGAGGCGCCTCCCCCTGGGTGGGGCGTGGCGGGTACAGCGCGACTTCGCCAGCGTACTCGCCGACGTCCCCGCAGTACTCCCCTTCCTCCCCGCAGTTCTCCCCGTCCTCGCCCTCCTTTTCCCCCTCGTCGCCGACGTACTCGCCTGCGAGCCCAGCGTACGGCGGAAAAGGCGCAGGCCATCGCGCGTCACCGTACTCGCCGACGTCGCCAGCGTACAGTCCCACGAGTCCGATGGGCGTGGCGACCAGCCCGCAATACAGCCCGACGAGCCCGCGGTACAGCCCTGCGAGTCCGGCGTTCTCGCCGACGAGCCCGGCGTACAGTCCCACGAGCCCGGCGCCGTTCCAGGCGACGAGCCCGAGGTACTCGTGAGTTTCTCCTCTCCCGAATGGCTTTGGTGCAACGATAGCTGACATGCGTGTAGACCGACGAGCCCACAGTTCTCACCGACGTCGCCGACCTACTCGCCCGCGAGCCCTGCATACTCTCCTACAAGCCCTCAGTACTCGCCCGCGAGCCCCGCGTACAGGTGAGCACTTACTCCTTCTCATTCCCTCGCACACCTAACCGAATCTAACCGAATCTAATGACACTCCCTCTACAGCCCTACATCTCCGCAATACTCCCCCACCTCCCCGGTGTATATTGCCCCCTCAGCGAACGGCGCGGCCAAAGGTGCACACCAGCAGAACGGGCAGCCTGGTGCAGCGGGGACGAGCAGGTCGGGTGCAGGTCAGCAGGCGAGGCCTGGATGGGGGCGCGGAGCGGGTGGGACAGGTGGAGGGTATGGGACGTCGCCAAGCTGGAAGAGCTAAGGGCTAGGTGCAGTGTTGGCATGGGCGTGAAGTGTGGGTTGTTGTATGTGTGGAGTAGAGTGGATAGGCGAAGAAGAGGGGGCATACATAGCATGGGGTAGAGACGGCTGATAAGGCGGCGAGGTGTGTGCCCGGCGTGCGACTGCAAGGCGGGCTGGCGTACGAGAAAATCAATAAATCAACTATTATATCTTGGTCACAAGACAGTAAGATGTACACCAGTGCTCATCATCTCCTTTCTTTTGATTCAAGCGGTCCATGTGCTGGCGACTTTGTTTCCTTGAGTCGGCGACACACAACGAGCAGACTACAACTGGGCGTACGGCAAGTCGCACACCTCGTGGAGGGTGGAGACGAAGCTGTGCACAAGGGTTGACTTGTATGGGCGCCACATCTGTCGTCCTCGCTGCCCATGTACGTAACTTCCTTCAACGTGCAGAACTGTTCGGCGCAAGACTCTTTACATTCATTCGCTTTCCAGACTACAAACACATCGCCCCCTTGCGCATCATTTCCTTGTATTTTTCTCGTGTAAATTTCCTTGTATTTCTTGAGCAGTGGAAGATAGTAGCTATGAAAAAGAAAAAGAAAAAGGTTGGGGAGAAGACGAAATGGAGGGTGGTGTTGCGTGAGGGTGGGGGGGGGGGGGGGTGGTACAACTTACAAAAAGTGAAAGAGATGAAACTGACAAAAATGGCTACTTGATAGACAACGGAAACTGCAGTGAGGAACCATCCTCCCCCCTACCTCCTCATCTCTCTTCCTACACTCGGCGCACGTCGCAGCCAAAACCAACCCAGCGGCCGGCAGACGAGAGAGAGAAGCCCGCTCAAAGCTCATCAGCCGTCAGCTCATCCCCACTCTCCTCAACCACCTCAAACTCTTCCTCACTCCCCACCTCCACCTCCTCCCCCTCGTCGTCGTACAGGTCCTCATCCTCCTCGCCCTCCTGTCGAGAAGACACAGACACAGTCGTGTTGGTGCGCACACCCGCGACGTCGACGAACGAGTCGTACGAGACGTACGAGACGACACTCGCGTCGTCCCTCACGTCGGCATCGGTGTCCGAGTCCGAGTCCGTCTCGAACTCGGTGACAGAGGCTGCGTGAGAGACGTGCAAAGGTGCAGAGGCAAATGTCCCGCTCGACGCCAAAGACGCCGCTACCTGGTCCTGGTCCTGGACCTTCTCCTTGGCGGGTGTGGTGGCCGCGGCGTTCGCGTTGTAGTCACGGTAGTGGTGAACGAGGTCCTGGCACGCCAAACCGGCCGCCTCCTTCCCGTCGGCGGCGCCGGGAGCGTCCTTGAGCTGCTGCTCGACGGCGACCTCGCTGGCGGAGGGCATGATCACGCTCGACGCGCTCATATCCGTTTGCGTCTCCTCCTCAACGTTGAACCTATCCCGCATGTCAGCTTGCCGCTCGCGCTCACCGAACCGACATCAATCCACGGCATGTCCTCCCCACGGCCCATGACCCACGGCCAACAGCCAACGGGGAACGAACGACGCGCGAGACATTGACGGCACTCACCGAAGGCGGAGGGGCTGCCCGTACTCGACGCCCTTGTCATCCACAAACCTCCACCACTCGAGCACCTCCGCGCCGCGCCTGTCGGGAACCTTGAGCCCCTCGATCCTGACCTGGATCTCATCCCCGTCCAGCACCTCGTCCCGCGTGAAGCTCACGTCCACCCCGCAACCCTGCACCCCGCCGCCGGGTTGCCCAGCCGTCTTGTGCACGAGGCGCACGCGGTCAAACGTGTACTCGGATCCGGGCGCAAAGTGCTTCAGCACCCACACCTTTGTGAAAACCGTGCCCGCGGGGAGGGTCGTGCCCGGGGGGATGGTGAGGTGGCGCACCCAGGAGAAGATGTCGAGCGGGGTAGCAGGGGTGGCGGGGGTGGCAGGGGTGGCGGGGGTGCAAGGCGCGGCGGTGGCGGCAGCAGGGGCACTAGTATCCTCGGGCGTCTCCACCTCCTTCTCCCTGGTACCCTGCACGACATACCCCCCTGGCACCCTCATCTCCTCCTCCTCCCTCTCCTCCTTCTCCTCCCTCTCCCTCCCCGCCAGCCTCCCCGCCTCAGCACCAGCACCAGCAAGCGACACATGCTCCCTCCTCGTCCCTACCGGCCCAGGGGACAAACTCGTCGTGGGCTTCTGCCTCCAGTGGCAGCCCCTGCGCGGGCCGAACGCGTCGCCGTGGGCCGTTCGGCCGCTGCGCTCGGCAGCGGCGGCGGCGGCGGCGGTGGCCGAGGCCTGCCCCGGAGCCAACGTGTGCGCGTGAGCACCGTGAGCGGGGGCCAGGGCGATCGCCCTAGGCAAAGCGATCTGCACCCTCTCAATCCCGTGCACGATCTCCACGTCGTCCGCCCCCGCACTCGCACCCGCACCCTCAGCGTCTCCGACACCGGGCAACAATCTGCTCTTCCCGCCGCCCACGCTGCCCACGCTACTCCCGCAGCTGCCGGCCGAACGCGCAAAAGGCGAGGGCACCCTGTACCTGAGCGGGAGCTTTGTCTTGAGCATCGGGTGGTCCACCGGGTGGATAGCAAACGGCGAGGCCTCGCAGGCTTCGCAGAGGTCGTAGTCCGGGCAGGACGGGTGCATGCACTTGTAGCGGACGCCGCGGATGCGGCACTTGCAGCCTGCACGGGGGAGGGGGGGGGGGGCGGTTAGCTCCGTGTCAACTGTTGCGTACGAAGCCACGCGATATGTGATATCGCGACGACGACTCACCGTCACACGTCACATGCGGGTGCTGGACGGCCTCGTCCTCCACCGCGCACCCGACATAGTCTGTTGCCTTGTAGAGCTTGACAAACGCGTGCCCGGGGTGGACGTCCGCGAGCGCGGGCGCACACCCGTTGCAGGCGTCCCAGTCTGGGCAGTTGAGGCACTTCCACCGGATACCCACGATGGACTTGTTGCACAAGTCGCACGCGGCCGGGTGGACCTCGGAGCCCGAGGCAGAGGTCTTGCCTTCCGGGGTGAGCCTGATGCGCTCCGCGAGGTCGCGGTGCAGCATCGCCTTGAAGGTGTGCGTGGACGGGTGGAGGTCCGAGGTGTGCAGGAGGGGAAGGCACGATCCGCACAGATCGTAATCGGGGCATTGCTATCCCGCGTAAATGTCTGTCAGCGTGGTTGGATCCCCCCGGGATATCACGACTTACCTCGCACTTGTACCTCATCCCGCGGATCCCCTGCTCGCAGCCATCACACCAAATACGCTTGTGGCGGAACCCGCCTCGCCCAAGCCTGCCCGACGGCGTCGACACCTGCTCTGGCTGCGTCTCCCCCGTCTGCGCCTGTTCGCCAGCAGGGGCGGCCGGCTCGAACGCCCCGGGGATGCTCCCCTCAGTCATCTCCCGCGGGGTTGCGGGGTTGGAATCATCACCGGAAACGGCCGTCGCGGGCGTCGCGGGCGTCACGCTGATAGACGAGAACCTCGACCCGGGCGACCGCTCAAACGTGTCGGCCAGCTGGGACGTCAAGTTTTGCAAGAACCCGTCAAGCATGGACTTTACCTCCTGGGCGGGGACGAGGCCCGCAGGGTTGGCGGGGTTGAGCGAGTCGGTCACGGTCTCAAAGAGGTTGCGGAGGCCGCCTCTGGTGGTGGGGTTCGCGGGCGCCGACGCCGACGCGCCGGGGATCCCGGGGATTCCGGGGAGGGAGGTGCGCGGGTGGAATGCTGGGTGGTGGGCATACATGCCGGGGGGGTAAGGCCCGGGAGTGAAGCCCGCGGCGGGGTGCCACCCCTCGTGAGCCGGGTGCAACGAACGCGCCGGGTGCGCGGGATGTGGGGGGGGCGGGTGGTGCGGGTAGAGTGGGTGGCTCGGGAATCCGGGGGGGTGGCGACACGGTCCCGGGTGGGGGAGGCCTGCTGTGCACCCTTGCGCCCGGACATGAGTGTGGGCGTATGCGGCCGGGTGCCATGGGGCGGGGTGCCCGGCGAGGACGTGCTCGAGCGGGGGAAAGATGCCCTCGCGTGCAAACTCTGTTGCGGCCTTGTACGCGGCGAGCTCGTCCTCTGTTTGCTGAGCGCGGATGGCTTCCTCACGAGACTCTGCTTCTGCAAACTGCCTGAGGGTCTGGTGCGGGAAGCCGTCGGGGGATGGGACGTTGTCGAGCTGATCCTTGAGCGCGCTGAACTGTTCCTGGCACTTTGCGAGGACTTTCTGGGTCTCGTGGATGCCCTCGTTCTTGTCGCGGACGCGGTCGCCCCAGAAGGCGATGCCGAGGGCGTCTTGGTCGCGCTGGCACTCAGAGAGCTTGAGCTCGAGGGAGCCGAGGAGGGAGACCTGGTTGGTGAGTTCCTCCTCGATGCCGGCGATGTGGATGGAGAGGTCGCCGGTAGAGGCGAGGAGCTTGTTTGCGCGGTGGAAGCCGTGTATGGCGTTCAGGCGCGGGTCCGAGGTGAGGAGGACGGTGAAGACCAGGGCGGGGCTGGAGCCGAGGCTCTGGAGGAAGGGGATTTGGGCGGATTCGTACCTGGGGGGGGGGGACGGGGCCACTCACTCGGACGAATCACACACATGCTGCTTGAACATGATCCTCGCATCGTGCGAGTCTTCAGGAAAGTAGAGGGCGTTGACCCAGTAGGTGTGGGCGGTGGAGGGGAGGGTGAAGATGGCGCGGAGCTGGTGGCGGCGATAAGGGGGCGGGGCGAGGATCGGATAGGGGGGGTGGAGGGGGAGGGCGGTGGCGGGGGAAGAGGGGGGGGGATAGCGGGGGTGAGAGCAGGGGGGGAGGAGTGGGGAGGGGGATGAGGGCAAGGGGACAGGACGTGTGAGCGCATGGTCATGGGATGGACAGAAGGGACGACGGGTGTACGGGGTGGGAGACGCACCTTCTGCTGGACCTGGGAGTAGGGTGGGAACTTTGTGCTGTCGAACGTGAGACGCCTTGTCTCGTCCTTGAGCGTTGCCTTGATGACGAACATGGCGGGGGGAGGGGAGGGGAGGGGAAGAGGGAAGAGTCGTCGGAAGAGAGGAAGAGAGAAGGAGGAAGGGATGTGTATGGTGGCGCGAGAGCGGGCGGGGAGGAAGTGGCGGGGCGGGGCGCAGCTGACGCGGGCGCGGCGGGTGCTTATCGAGGATGCATACGTAATCAGGGAGGCGCGTGGGGCCCCTGTGGGAGAGTGTGGCGGTGTGGGGCAGTTACGTAATGTGGCGTGGCGGGTGACGTGCGGGTCACATGATGGGGAGTCGCCTGTTGATGGTCTGTGCGCCTGCCGGTTCTCCCTCCTCTTCTGCGCTCTTCTGTCTCGTGCTGCCACTCCCACCCTGCCGCTCTCGCCGCTCCCGCCGCTCTCACCCCCCACGCCGACACCCACCGCTGGCGATCTAGAGAGGCCCCGGCTCACCCACCCCACCCCCCCCGCCCCCACAGTGAGTCCCCCCCCCCCCCTTCCGCCGGCCCGCGCTGACACCCCCGAGCAGCGATGTCCGCCTCCTCCCCCCCGCCCCCGCCCCTGCCCCTTCCCCGCCCCCCTCCCCCGGCACGGGACCCCGCGTCCCCCCCCAGCCCCCCTGCACAGGCCTCCCGCCCCTCCCCCGCCCGTGCAGCCACCCTCGCCGGCACCACCTTCCAGTACCAGTACAAGGGCCGCGCCGCATCCCAGCCCGCCGGCGAGCGTCTCCCGCCGCCCGCGCCCGTGCCCGCACCTGCAGCCCGCTCCGCGTTCGGCGTCATTGGCGGCCCGCGCACCCCGGGCAGGTTTGGGAGTGCCCTCGCCGCGGGTGCGGGGGCGGGAGCCGGCGCGGGCACTGTCACGCGCGCAAGCAGCTTTTCCGCTGGTGAGCGACACGAGCCGAGAGTGAGTTTTCTCCCCCTTCTCTCTCTCCCCTTCCTTCTCTCTCCCCTTTTTCTCTCCCCTCTCCCCTCCCCCCTCTCCCCTCCTCTCCCCTCTCCCCCTTCTTTCTCTCCTTCTCTCTCCCCCTCTCTCCCCCTCTCTCTCCCCTCTCTCCCCCTCTCTCTCCCCTCTCTCTCCCCTCTCTCTCCCCTCTCTCTCCCCTCCCTCCCCCTTGTCTCTCACTTCTCTCTCCCCTCTCTCCCCTTCTCTCTCAGTTCTCTCTCCCCTCTCCCCTTCTCCCCCCCCCTTCTCTCCCCCCCTTTCTCTCGCGCTGACCGCACGTCTCCTGCCCGCCGCCCCCCAGAACATGTCCCTCGCCCGCACCCTCTCCTCGCACACCGAGGAACTCCTCCCCTCCCGCTCCCACTCCACCT
>JANBXI010000087.1:0-61459 GCA_024271845.1 Cryptococcus sp. VH57_BW
CCGCCGCACCCCGCCTGCACCCCGCCCTCACCCCCTGGCGCACAGCCCCTGCAGACTGGGCAGCCCTCCTCGACGCCTGGCGCCCCGACGCCGCCGCACACCAAGAGAAGCTCCAGTGCATCGGCTGGGACCCCGCGCGCCCAGAGGCACACGACCCGCCCGCGTGCTTGAAGGCCAGGCAGTGGAGGCAGACACAGCGCGTCCTCGCGCGCGAGCTCACAAAGGAGCAGTCAGTCGCCGCCCCCCTCCCCCCCTCCCCATGCGCCGGCGCTGACCCCCCCCGCAGCGTGCACTGGTGGTTCACCCGCGACCACAACATCGAGACCCTCCAGGAGATCGCGAAATGCTTCCTGCCGGTGTCCGACCCCGAGTGGAAGCTGTGCCACGAGAAACCGCTCATCCTCTCCGGGTGGTGGTACACCGCCGAGGTCATCACCGGCGCGACCACCGGCGAGGTCATATGGCAGAGCTCCGTCGTGAGTCCGTCCCGTCACTCTCCGCGCGTGCCGCACCCACACCCACCCGGCACGGCGACGGGCTGACGCGCGCGCAGGCCAAGCAACTCGCCACCCTCGGCTACTCCTTCATCGCCGTCGGCCCGTACGGCAACTGGCAGACCGTCGCAGAGATGATGCCCGACGTCTACCTCCTCATCTGGAACAACGACATCGACACCGTCTCGTGCGTCACCGACCCGCGGTGTATCGCCAAGGAGCATTACACCCCGCCACACGGCGCAGAGGATTTGTCGGTTGGCGTCCCGGACGACGAGAGGGGGGTCATTCCGCTGTGGGCGTTGAATATCGTCGATTATGTGAGTCGGGCTCGAACGAGCGACGTACCGGGCGCTGACGTACCCTCGCAGTGGGGTGCCAAACCAAGAGAGATCTCGCACGCCGCCTACTGGTGGAACATCTCCGAGGACGGGGACTTCTGGTCCCCCCAGCCTCTCGGCCAAGAATGGATCGCGACGTGCGTGCATCACACGCAGACGCCCACGCAGACGCCCACGCAGACGCTGACGCTGACGACATGAATGCTAGCCCGTGGGCCTTGCCAAAGCACGTCCATCTCCCGTACTCGATAGAGGAGTCGTGCCTCGCCCTCCCGGTGGTGCCGCACAGCAACCGGGGCAACGCCGCTCTTCTCTTCGCCAAGCGGTCTTGTGAGTCCCTCCCTACCGACTCTCCCTGTCTCCCTGCCTCCCCCCCCCCCGCGCCTCGTACCGCACGCACCGCACGCACACACGCACCGCACGCACACATGTACCGCACGCACACACGTCGCTAACCGCCCGCCGCCCCGCCGCAGCCTACTTCCACTACCCCCACGTCCCCCGCCCCGAATTCTGGACCAACCTCTCGCGCGATAACGACTTCAAGCTCATCCTCACCGCGACCGTCGAGGACGGCAACCCGCTCCCCGCGGGGCTCACCACCATCGGCAAGCAGACAAAGGGGGACTTTGTCGCGCTCGTGGGCGGGGTCAAGGCCATGGTTGGGATGGGCGCGCCGGCGGTCAGCCCGAGTGTGTATGACGCGTTGTGAGTGGCCGGGCGCGCGTATAGCCATAGAATCAGAAAAGCGATGGCTGACAAGCGGCGGACCCACGACCAGATGCCAAGCCACTCCCGTCGTCCTCCCGTATTTCTTTAAAGAAAAAGTCCAATCCGAATGGCGCCACTACTCTGGGTAAGCCTCCGCCGCCGCCCCCCCCGCCTCCGCCTTCGCCGCCCCGGGCCGAACCCACACTGACCCCACGCCCCACGCCCCACGCGCAGGTGGTCACAACACGCACCGGCGATGCGGATCGGCGAGCCGTACGTGTACGGCTACGACGCCAAGAACTATACCGATTTGGAGAGGGCGGTGAAGCAGGCGATGGCTACGCCCATCGAGCGGTAGTACGTCCCCCCCCCATCACACACTCTCACCCGCGGGCTAACCCCGCCCACCCACAGCATCCCCGAAGACATGCGGCTACCGTACGCCCTCACCCAGCTGCACGCGTACCTCGCCCGCCCGCTGCAGCAGATGATGGCGGACAAGATGGCCGCGAACGGCGGGAAGGTGCCGCGGCTGACGCGCGGGATGCGCGAGCGGTGCGGGGAGTTGGGCAGGTGTAGTCCGGCGTTTGGGGAGGGGCGGAGGCCGGCGAGTGCGGTGGAGGCGGGGGCGGGGGCGGGGGCGGGGGTGGGGAAGGGGGCGGGGGAGGGGGTGGCGGTTGATGGGCGGAGAAAGGGTGGGAGCGGCGCGCGGCGCGCGGCTCGGGGAGTCGGGGACGTAGCGGGTGAGCCGCAGGCGTGAGCCGCAGGCGTGAGCGGCCGGGAGGCGGGCGGAGAAAAGGTGGGGGCTGGCGCAGGAGACGGTGGCCGTGACCGTGACCACGAGCATCAGCCGAATCACCCGTATCCCGCCTCGCTCCAAAGACCCATCCAGACACACAGCCATTGCCATCTATCAATCATCCAGGTACACCGCCCCGCTTGCTCTCGCATGTGCTACACTGATAGACGCGCTCCGAACGATGCATGTACCAGTATGTATGTAAGCCCGGCACGCGACAGACCGCGACCGCGACGACGGGGGTCGTGCAAGACGGGATCATGATGTGCATGCAATGTTCACGGCGAGACGAAACGCGGAGGAACCGGCGCCGGCGCACGGGGCGCAAGGTTTCGGGGCCGAAGTCCCCCCCCGCGGCACCCGCCTCCGATGAAACCGCAGATATGCCCGGGCGTGCCCCTGGATGCCGCAGGCACGACCCCGGGAATACGTCATACCCACACGACCGGCGGTTTGTCGCCCCAGCCTAAAGCCTGCGGCTAGCTGCGGCGTCCTTTTAGCAGCATGTTTCGTTCTTGTGGATGATACTAAAACTGTAAAGTATGAGGGTGCAAGGTGCGACTTTGGAAGGGGGGGGGGGAGGAGGTGTAGGGTTGGGGACTGTAGACTGAATCCGGATCGTTTAAAAGCCAGTATGTCAGCATTCTAGGCTCGAACGGGGCCGGACCCCGGCCATATAGGCCCACTGCGTTCTATAGTCCGTCCATAGTCCGCCTACGTGGAACTGCGTTCCAGAGTCTGCCGTCTGCGTTGGAACTGCGTTCCAGAGTCCGCCTACGTTGGAACTGCGTCCCATAGCCCATCTACCTCCCCCCCCCCGGTATCAACCCCCACGCCATGCGCTTCCAGCTCCCCTTCGGGGGCCAGCCGTACACCCTCCTCCCGCAAAGCACCGGGCCCACACCGCCACCCCCCTCCGCCCGCCGGCCGGGGCGCTTCCCCTTCCCCTTCTCCCAGCGCACGTGCCTCCTCGTCCTCCCCGTGCTCTCTGTCGCAAGCCTCCTCGCCGTTGGCAGAACGCACCCGCCCACCGTGCTGGTGATGGACGACACGGTCGACCACGTCAAGGGGTGGTGGGCGAGCAGCGCGCCGCAAGGGGGCGGCAGCGAGGTGGCGGCGGCGGCGGCGGAGGCGGCGGCGACAGGAGATCGGTGGGGGCCTGTGCCGGTGTGGCTTGGGGGCGAGGACGAGGCGAGCGGGGACGAGAGAGAGAGCGCAGAGTGTGCGGGGTGGGATCATGAGCGCCTGGAGGAGGAGGACCCCGTCGGGTGCTTGAAGGCGAGGCAGTATCGGCAGACGGTCAGCGTGCTGAACAGGGAGGAGAAGGGGGACCAGTGAGTCTGCCAGCAGCGTTCCCCGTCTACTATACACATCTGACCGGTTCTGTCCTCTCTTCCCTCCCTCTTATCTCTGTTCGGCATCACGATTCGACCACGCAGCACATACTGGGGTTTCACACGGCAGCACAACATCGACACCCTCCGGAACCTCACCAGATGCTTCCTCCCTGTGGCCCACCCCGAATACACCCCATGCCGCGAGAAACCGCTCGTCGTCTCGGGCTGGTGGTACACCGCCGAGACGCTCACCAAAGCGACTACGGGCGAGGTCATCTGGCAGCGTGCTATCGTGAGCACGCACACTGCATGCTCACTCCATAGCCACACTCACTGTACTGACTGCCCCCACGTGAAAAAAACACAGGTCAAACAACTCGCCGCGCTCGGATACTCGTTCATCGCCGTCGGTCCCTACGGCAACTGGCAGACCGTCGCAGAGATGATGCCCGACGTCTACCAGATGGTCTGGAACAGCGACATCGACACCGTCTCGTGTATCACCGACCCGCGGTGTGTCGCCAAGGAGCATTACGTTCCGCCCGAGGGCGCAGAGGACCTGTCGGTCGGCGTGCCGGACGAGGAGAGGGGCGTCATCCCGCTTTGGGCCCTGCACATTGTGGATTACGTGAGCAGTCGCTATGCACAGTGACGGTCGCGGTGGCAGGTCAGGTCGGCTGATACGGTCTCGGATGACACCGCAGTGGGGTGCCAAGCCGATAGAGATATCCCACAGCGGGTACTGGTGGAACGTCACTCGTGAGGGGGGCTGGACCTACCAGCCGCTCGGAGCGGATTGGATCGCGACGTGAGTACGCTTCAGACATACCTTGCGGATCCTGCAGATCCTGTTCAGGGGATCAGTCTTACAAGCGTGGTCCGCTCGTAGGCCATGGGCACTGCCGAATCACACCCACCTGCCGTACTCGATCGAGGACAAGTGCCTCCAACACGATGTTGTAGCACCAGAAGATCGACGGAACGCCGCGTTCGTCTACGGCAAGCGATCCGGTGGGTATCTCTCGCCCATCACTGAAAATGAACTCAACTGATCGACATACCTCCCCCGCTCCAGCATATTTCCACTACCCACACGTCTCACCCCCCGAGTTCTGGACAAACCTCTCGCGCGAAAACGACTTTAAGCTCATCCTCACCGCCACGATCGAGGACGGTGAACCGCTGCCCGAGGGGCTGGCCTCGATCGGCAAACAGACGCCAGGGGACTTTCAGGCACTCGTCGCGAGTGTGAAGGCGATGGTTGGTGTCGGCGTCCCGGTCGTCAGCCCGAGCGTTTACGACGCACTGTGGGTCTTCCCCCCCGAGTCGTCCCAACGTGTACCTGCTAACGGTCTGTCGCGGTATGTAGCTGTGCCGGGACACCTGTCGTCCTTCCTTACTTTTTCGAGGAGAAGGTCCAGAGCGAGTGGAAACACTTCTCTGGGTGAGTACCGCGAGATTGACCGCCGATGCCAATGCGTCATGATTGGCGCTGACACCCAAGCCGATGCCGTAGATGGTCGCAGCACGGCCCCGCGGCCCGGATAGGGGAACCGTACGTGTACAGCTACGCTGCCCAGAATTTCACCCACCTGCAAGACGTCGTGAGGCGCGCCGTTGCCACGCCCATACAGCGCTAGTACGTCTAGTTTAGTACATGTCCCCCCCCCCCTCCCCCCTACCCCCTGGCCCACACACCAGCATCCATACTGACAAGCTATCCTCTCAACAGTATCCCCGAAGACATGCGGCTCCCCTACGTCGTGGAACAGCTCTTGACGTACATGACGAGGCCTGCAAGGAAGATCATGGGGGACAGGGTGGCTGCGAACGGGGGACGGGTGCCGCGCCTGATGGCGGGCTTGAGAGAGAGATGTTATGAGCTCGAGAGGTGCTCGCCCGTATTTGAGGCCGGGCGCATACCGACTGTACCGGCGGGGGTGTCGCCGTGATGTTGTAGTATCTGTTAGGTTGCATGAAGAACAACACGTGTAGAATCTACGAGAGCCCGTGTAACTCGGGGGCGCGGCGCTACCCCTGACCCCTCTTGTCATGCTTATAACTGCTAGAACACATGACAGGAGAGGAGCGTTATGCAATATCTCTCCATCTTTCCGGGCCAATGCTGTACTGCTTGTCAATAACTAAACGGACACGGGGAGCACCGGGTCGGGGATGCGGCGCGTCCCAATTTTCTCAGATAGGTTTAGACAGGGGCGTGCTATCGAGGGAGGCGTTGGAAAAGAAGAGAGGGGGTATGCAGGGTCGGGGTCTTGGCGCGTACTGTCACTCTCTCAGATGCGTCTCTATAGAGCGGGGCGTGCTGATGAGTGAAGAGGGGTGTTGACGATCTGCTCAGGGCTGCAGGGGGCGCGGGGGATGCGTATACTGTGAGAACTCGAGCTTTACCAGATCCTATCGACGTTGTCATTTATGGCCATCTGCCTCGGACAGCCATAGGAAATATTATTAGCCTCCACTAATCGGAACGGAGATTAAAGCTATTTCCTGGACGGAATAACGTAGCAGAATCGAGGTGCCCCCGGCCAGGCCTTGTTCGCGTCTTGGGTTCCACTAGCTGCCTGTTCCCTGGTCATCAGGCACCGTGCCTGGCATCCGCCGTCCGACTCAGGCTGGAGTAGGGTTTTGGCTTTTAGCTCGCGGCGCCGAAGCCGATAGAAGAGCCCGCACAGACCGCTCATGCGGCCAAGGCAGGCAGCAGGATACATGCAATGCAGTCGTGGCCTACTACGTGACAGTTGCCGCCACGCGGCCAATACTCGGCCGGGTTTAAATTCTATCCTGGGTTCGAGTTCGTTAGCATCTATCTCCCTTGGCTCATCCCCCCGACTGTGCCTGACATCAGTCTGCTTTCCAAATTAGAAGGTTTCACACCCAGCCCATGGGCCACCTAGCCCCAAATCTGCCACCTGCCCAGCGCGCACGTCCCAGCCATACCGGCCACCCAGCGACGCCCTCCTGAACCCACCTCCTTGGGCCACGCACCCTGCGGCGGTCGCTCCACGCCCAGACACCGGTTTGGTTGGGTATCGGCGCCGTAACCTGGCCAGCAAACACTACCCCTCCTCCTTCTATCTGTTGATCATTAGTTACGTCCCCACTCCCCCCACACACACCCCCACCCCCGTCGTGGTGACATACCAGGCCAAACCCTCAGTTCCTTCTGCGCGATGTCCACCCCGTACACCCTCCCCCCTATCCCGCCCCCCATCAGCTCCTCAACCCCGCGCCGCATCGTTCGTCGCCGCCTCCGCAAGAGTCACTTCATCTGCCTCTTCGCCGCCGTCGCCGTCGCGCTCACGGTCATCCTCCTCTCCCCACGGATATTCAACTCCTCCCATCCGCTGCTCCAGCCGCTCAGCTTGCGGGCTAGCGCGAGCGAGGGGGAGTGGTCCGTGGTCATAAAAGGGTGGCTGCCGCATCGGGAGAAGAAGGAGTCGTGGGAGTGCAGAGGGTGGGATCCGGAGAAGCGGGAGGAAGAAGATCCGATTGGGTGTCTGAAAGCAAGGCAGTGGAGGCAGACGCAAAGGGTGATTGAGCGGGAGACCAACAAACAGCAGTGAGTTGCTTCACCATCATCATGAGTCCATCTAACCTGCGGGCTGGCACCATGCATGCTGATGAGTCCCCGTGCCGGTAGCAATTACTGGTGGTTCACTGTAGACCACAACATCGAGACTCTCAACCGGATCTCAAAGTGCTTCTTGCCAGTGTCCGACCCCGAGTGGACAGCGTGCCACGAGAAACCGCTGATCCTCTCTGGATGGTGGTACACCGCCGGAGTTTTGACCGCCGCGACAACCGGCGAAGTCATCTGGATGAGCTCTGTCGTACGTCCCCACGCGCCATACCCCCGGCCCGTTTGCCACTCTGTGCTGACCCTTCTCTTCGCACAATCACAGGTCAAGCAACTCAAAACCCTCGGCTACTCTTTCATCGCAGTCGGCCCATGGGGCAACTGGCAGACCGTTGCCGAGATGATGCCTGACGTCTACCTCCTCATTTGGAACAGCGACATTGACACCGTCTCGTGTATCACCGACCCAAGATGCATAGCCAAGGAGCACTACGTTCCGCCTGAGGGCGCAGAGGACCTGTCGGTCGGGGTACCGGACGAGGAGAGGGGGGTAATCCCTCTTTGGGCTTTGAACGTTGTTGATTACGTGAGCGTGCAGAGTGTGGCCGCGGCGCCTTCCGAGTCCATCAGACCGTGAAGCTGACGGATACGACCGTGAATAGTGGGGCGCACGACCGAGAGAAATCTCGCACAACGCGTACTGGTGGGATCTCCAGCAAGACGGGGAATGGTCGTACCAGCCCCTGGGATCGGAGTGGGTCGCCACGTGAGTCACCGCAACCGTCTCTCGGCACATTTCATCGACCATGTGGCCCCGCAGCTGACGTTGGTTGCATAATGATTTATCACAGACCTTGGCCGCTGCCTCACCACAGCCACCTGCCGTACTCCATCGAGGATACCTGTCTTGCTATCCCGCTAGTCCCTCCAGAGGAGAGACGCAACGCCGCCCTCATCTTTGCCAAGCGATCTTGTGAGTCTTGCGCTAAGTCTCTCCCCACATACGCCGCGCTGATAGGCATTCGCCGCACAGCCTACTTCCACCACCACCACGTCACACCCATCGACCACTGGACAAATCTCTCCCGTAACGTCGACTTTGACCTTATACTCACGGCTGACGTGGAGGAGGGCAAGCCCCTGCCCGCCAATCTGACCAGCATAGGCCGCCAAACCATGGAGGGGTTCGAACAGCTTATAGCTGGTGTGAAGGCGGTTGTAGGGGTGGGGATGCCGGCGATGAGCCCGAGTGTCTATAATTCGCTGTGAGTGAGGGTGGGGTGGGGCGGCGGCGGCGGTTGGGGGGATGGGGGGGGGGGGGGGGGGAGTGGTGACAAGGAGCTGACAGTGAGGTGGGTGCAGGTGCCAAGCGACTCCGGTTGTTTTGCCCTACTTTTTCAAAGAGAAGGAGCAGAGTGACTGGCGGCACTACTCCGGGTTTGTCACTCCGCCATGTCACGTCATACCCTAAAAGACATCATGAACTAACAGCCGGGAAAAGTTACTCGCAGCATGGCCCCGCAGCCAAGCTAGGCGAACCGTATGTCTACCACTACCACGCGTCCAACTACACCGATCTCGAGCGGGCTGTGAAGACGGCCGTGTCTACTCCCATCCAGCGGTAGTGAGTCACATTATGCGTCTTGTCTACATTCGAACCAGCCGCTAAGTCGGCTCTCGAACGCGCACAGCATCCCCGAAGACATGCGCCTCCCCTTTGCCTTCGAGAGGCTCTCTGCGTATCTCGCTCGCCCGCTGAAACAGCTCATGGACGAGCGCGTCGCAGCGAACGACGGCAAGATCCCCCGACTGCTTGCTGGTATGCGGGAGCGGTGCTACAAGCTTGAGCGGTGTCGTCCAATGCTGAAGAAGGGCCGGCGGCCGCATGTGCCGCCTTTGTTCGTGTGAGAGAGGAATAGGGGAGGACGAGGGTAGAGGGGAAACCGAGGGTTTTCACATATAGACTTTTGATAGACAACAACATACAATACCATGCACGCCGGTGAACTGGTTCAGTTGTCGCCAGATATCACCGAAGCGGGGCGGATCTAATGATGTGTGGTAGATGCGACCGCTCACTCACGACATGTATGTTCTTCGCGATTGGGCGGCCGCATACAGTCAGCAGGATTATCGGGCCTGTTGATACTCTTATATGTATGTACATTGCCATGAGACTACTGCTAGTCAGCTACACCTCCCTGCTAGGTCTGTGCTCCGGGGACCACCCTTCCCCCCTCCCCCCTCTTCATCTTCGCCGCCTTTCGCCTCCCGATCCCGGCACCATCCCGCATAAACACAGTCTCCATCTCCTGGTACCTCCATCCACACTCCCTCTTCTCGCTCTTCATATCACCCCACGGCCGCTCGTTCTCCCTCCTCCACCGGAGCAGCTTCTGAAGCTCCTTCTCAACCTTCCCGCCATCCACGGGCGTAACCCGTGGCCGCGGCATGATATTCGTCGGAGGAGGAGTAGATGCGCGGCGCGAGGTAGCGGCGCTGGGAGGAGGAGCGGAGCGGTAGGTGGTGGTGGTTACGGTGGCGCGGCCTTTACCCTTCGGGTTCGCCCCGATCGAGATCACCTTCCTCGCCAGCCCCCCCGACGGGCCCAAGCCGCCCGCACCGGCACCCCCACCAGGGAGAGTGGGGAACGCCCCCCCTCCCGCCGCGGCCATGAGTTCCGCTTGATGCGCACGTTCGGCAGCGTCGCTAGCAGCTTTTTCCTTATCGAGCTGGTCCTCGAGGTCGGTCTCTACGCTCAGGATGAGGCGGGAGAGCTGGGAGGGGGTGTAGAGAGGGTGGGAGCAGGAGGGGCAGGGAAGGTAAGGCGGGTGGAGGGCGCAGACTATAAGGCCGCAGGATTGGCAGAGCGGGGTGTAAGGGGATGGGGGGTGGATGCGGGCTGTGCAGTGAGTCAGCTGGTGTGGGAAGGGTCAAACACGATAGCTTACATTGACAGAAACACCCCGGCCCTTCACCTTCGAGCGCTTGGCCCCCGTTGTTCTGCACCCGCCGCAAGGCAGCGACCAGCCCTTCAAGCCGCTTCACTTCCTTACTCTTGGGCACATCCCAGATCTTCTCCCCCTGCGCCTTCCCCTTCCCCTTCCCCTTCCCACTCCCGTCTCTCGCCACTCCACTCCCGCTCCCCACACGCCCCTGCACTACATTCACAGACACAGCCCCACCTTGCCGGATGGCCGGGGAGCTTGCCCCTGACGCTCCCCCGCCCCCCGTGGCGGAGCGCGACGTCCCAGACAAGGAAGGCGACCTCCCCCCGAAAGACCATTGCGCAGATGCCTCATCTGCATCCCGATTCTTCTGGTACACTTTCCCGCCCGGACCAAAGGCAGCACTCAGTGCCTCCGTATCGAGCCCTCTGCCAGGGCCGCCGCGGGAAGAGCCGCCCGTGCTGGCAGGGGTTGCCGGGGAGCGCGCGCCGCCAGTGGGCTTTTTCTTGGAGGAAGGTTTGAGCAGGTCGGGATCCGGGGTGAGAGTCAGTTGGGGAGTGCGGGAGGAGGAATTGGCGAGGGAGGGGAAGCGGAGGGCGGTGTAGCGGTTGATGAATGCCTTGGAGGCTGGGGAAAAGCCGAGGAAGTCCTACGTCAAGAGCAGAGTGGATGGGGGTGTTAGCGGTAGGGCGAGGTGAAGCGGGCAAGCTGGGTCCTGCTGTACTTTGAGAGGGGGATTGAGCTCACCTGGAGATGGATCCGGAGTCTGGACTCGTGGTTGTGAGACTCGAGGTCCGGTACGACGAGCTGTTTGATGGATTCCTCGTCTGGAGAAGGGTCAAACGGGAGAACCGTCAGCGAAGCGGCCATGTAGCTATCGCGGATACCAGGCAGCTTACCAAGTCCGAGGATCTTGACGAGGTCTGTGATCACCCATGGGGGCCGCTCTGGCGCCATGTTGAGAGTGAGACGTAGATACGGAATGGAGAGATGAAAGCCAATTTGGACGACGAGAGGAACGAACGTATGATCGGACGTGACAACGAAATCCCGGATCCGGTGGTCTTCGCCGCTATCGCTGCACGTCATCATTTCGACAGTCCTTCTCCGACAGACAGGAAGTATGCTTTCGCATACACATTGGCCGTACACAATATAAGCACTTCATGACAATAAACGCGAGGCTCGATGCATACATGGGCAAAAATAGTCTCGGATAATGATTGCTTCCCCCCAACGAGCCTCCATGGACCAGCTCCCCCGCCCTCCCCCCTTGTTCGCCGCCTACCATCTCCGGCGCAGCCCCGTGAGGCATCCATTTTAAACGTTGTATCTCCCGCTAGCCCCCCCACCACGGTCGGCATTCTGCGAAACGGCATATATCAGTTTCACTTCTTGATCGGCAGTCATCAAAATAGTAAACTCACATCAAGCGCGGCCATCGAACCTTCCACCAACGCTCTCCTGATTTCCTCCACCGCCAACCGGACCTTTGACTCGTCGTTGCTTTCGATCAACAAGCTAAGCTTCGGCTCATCATTAGGCCCGGGCTCCTTCCCAGGCCCATAGTAGACGCCCTTCATCGTAATACTCGCCCCCGAGATCTCCTGCAACAACGTCATCTGCTCCTTGTTGGTCGCCTTCCACCGCGCCTTCTGCGGGTAGTCGTTGATCGGGAACAGCGCGTGCCAGTCCGTCGCATCCGGGTCCTTGGTTCTCGCCCCGACAGCAAGGTGCGGTGTGGTAGCAGCCGCCAACCCAAGCTTCTCAGCCTTGGTGAGCTCGATCTGCTTCGTGAGCTTCGCCACCACCTTCTGCAAGTTGGCAGCGTCCACGTGCCTCCCCTCCTTCTTTGCCCGCTCAATCGCCGCAAGGGTCTGGGCCGAAAGCTGCGCCATCGGCGCCTTGGGCGGCGCGGACGGCACAGACGGCACACGGTCCGGTGCAGGGCCATGCACGATCTCAACCTTGATCTCAGTGAAGGTGTAGTCTGCGTCGCCCTTGTTGTGCGCGTTCTCGGGCATCTTAAACTCGTTGACTTTAGGTTTGTAGGGGATGACAGCGCCCTCACGCGACGCGAGGGAAAGGGCCTCAGAGGTGTCACCGTAAGTGACCTTCTCGGCGCGATCCTTCTCCTCTCGCCGGCGCTCGATTCGTTCGAGGCCCTTGCCTGCAAAACCACTGCCCGCAGCCTTGGCCTTGCCACTTTTGATCTTGCCGAGGAAAGCTGCAGGGTGGAGTCAGCGTTTGGTCTCCAAAGGAAAAGGAGATGACAACAGCAGACTTACAGTCAGACATCTTCTTCAAATCCTCCGGCACGAACGCCTTGCTCGCCTCGAGCGCACGGACAATGTCCACAGAGAACCGTTCCTGATCGGGGGTGATGAACGTGATGCACACGCCGGTGTTGCCTGCACGGCCGGTACGCCCTGCGCGATGGACGTAGTCCTCCATGTGGTTGGGTGCATCGTAGTTCTACCGCCCCGCCGCCTTGTCAGTACTCTTTGTTGCCATGCTAGAGGACGAGGGAGGTGGCTCACGATGACAAGCTTCAATTCCTTCACGTCCAGACCCCTTGCCGCCACAGACGTCGCCACGATAATCGGCACATCTCCATTCTTGAAATTCTTGATCGCCTCGTCCCGATCCACCTGCTCCTTCCCGCCATGCAACGAGGCACACACATACCCCTTCTGCAGGAGATCTCTGAATAGGTCATCCGCCGACTCTTGCCGATCCACAAAGATCAACGTCCTGAAATCCTCCTCATCATTCTTGTGCTCCTCACCCATCTCCCCGAGAATCTCGAGCAGCCGCGTGAACTTTGTTTCCGCCGGGCGGACCTCCACACGCTGGTCGATCTCTGGCGCGACGACCGACCTGCCGCCGACGGTGATTTCGAGCGGCTTGACGAGGATCCGCCGCGCGAGCGACTCCATCGTCTTGGGAAATGTAGCTGAGAACAGCACCTTCTGGGCCTCTGGACGGACGTTGTTGATGATCTTCATCACCTGGGGCTCGAAGCCCATGTCGAACATCCGGTCTGCCTCGTCCATGACGAGGTAGGTAGTCCGGCGGACGTTGGTGACTCGCCCGTTGTTGGCGGTCAGGAGGTCGATCATTCGGCCCGGGGTGCAGACGACGACTTCGGCGCCCTTCTTCATCATGGCAATATCCTCGCTGATAGAAGAGCCGCCGACACAGCATGTGATCTAATGGTAGACTTGTCAGCTATCACTTGGCGAGGAGGTTCCGTTCGCTCCAACTGACCCGAAGTCCGAGAACCTTCATGAACGGCAGACACTCCTTGTAGATCTGGGTGGCAAGCTCGCGCGTGGGCGACATGAGCACCGCGATCGGGCCCTCACTACCCCCGACAGGGCGCTGATCCCGCACATGACGAAGCATAGGCATGAGGAACGCGACCGTCTTGCCCGAGCCAGTCTTGGCAATACCGATGACGTCGCGGCCCGACATGATGGCGGGGATAGCCTGCGCCTGGATAGAGGTGGGAGCCTCCCAGCCGTTGTGCTTGATAAGGTCGAGACTGTGATGTGATGTCAATACGATTCATTCTAGGGCTCGGGCTTCTCCAGAATTGTTACTCACCATGCAGAAGGAAGACCAAAGGCACCCCAGTTCTTGACTGGCTTTGGTGCGTCCTGCCCACGGATCTTGATACCATCCATTTCCAGTCTCAACAGTTCGGCTTCCTCCTCGTCCATCTCCAAAACCTCAACAGGCGGGACGTAGAATGCCTTGCGGAAGGGCTCATAGTCGATCTTGGAGTGGTCGGGTGTGGGTAAATCCTTCTTTCGCGACTTTGCTGCTGCTTGTCTGCAGTCGGCGTTAGTATGGTTACATGGGCAGCAGTGAGCAGTCATGACTAGACTCACTGCAAGAGCGCCTCTGCCTCGGCCAGCTTGTCCTCTGCCGATACCTGCACTTCCTCTTCCTCGTCACTGTCGTCCCCGCTCTGCCTCAACCCCATCCGCTTGCCATCCGCGCTGTTCACCTCCACCACCTGCTTGACATTCTCCCGCATAAACGCATCCAGCGGATCCTCCTCCTCCTCCTCCTCCTCCTCCTCTTTCTCCTCCTTCTTATCGACATCCATCTTTTCGTCCTGTTCCTCGTCGCCCTCCGCAACGGCCAAATCATCGCCTACACCATCCAGGTCAGCTGCGGCGCCGCTCTGGACTTTTGGGTCAAAGTCCGGGAGGTCGAGCTTCTGAAGTTTGCGGTCCGAGGCGTCTTCGTCGTCGAGCGCGGTCATGGACCGCTTGAGCGGGGTGGGCTTGATGGGGAGACCGATGCGAGAGAGGGAGAAGGTGGCAGATTTGAGAGGCTCTGCGGCTGTGCAACATGTTGAGCGTGTGTCCCCTTGTAAAGCGGCATGGATTGAGAGAATAAAAAAAAGGGGGCGGCAGGCTCACCTTTAGCTGACGGCGCAGGGCTCTTGGCCTCTGGGGTTGCCGACTTGCCGTCCTTGAGCGCTCGCTGACGCTTCCACGCCTCCAGCCGCTCCTTCGCCTTCCGCTTCTTCTCCTCCTCCGACTCTGGAGCAGGCGATCCGCTCACGGGGGTGCCCCCGGCAGACAAGGGAGCCTGGGCGGCGGCAGCCACTGAATCAGCTCGTGGGGGCAGGGGGAGACGCGACGGCGAGGAAGGATGATCGGCATGACCGTTCACGCGCACGTCGGCGCGCCTGTCCCGGACAGGCTCCTTCCACCGGTCATGGTCCCTGTCGTCCACACGCCGTGGGTCATCCCTCTCGTCCCGCCTTCGCCGGTCTCGGCCGTCCTCACCGCGGTAACGGTCTCGCTCCCTCTGGCGGTCCCTGTCCCCCCGGCCGTGGTCTCCGCGATCGCCACGATCCCGGTAGCGGTCTCTGTCCCTGTCCCTGTCTCTGTCCCTCTCCCTCTCCCTCTCCCTCTCCCGGTCGCGGTCACGAGATGAGTAGTACTCGTCGTCGTAACGAGAACCTTTGCGCTCGTCAGGACGGCTGGATGAGCTCGGGTATGACTTCTCGTACCGGTGGTGTGGTGGCGAAGGGCTGCGGTGGCCCCTGTGAGACCCGCCCCTGCGCCTTGCCTCTGGGGAGCGCGAAGAAGGCATTTTGGTGGTATCGAAGGGGGTCTGAGGAGGAGGTGTGGGAGGGCTATCAGGCGGCGATGCTGCTAGCGAGATGGCAGTGTGTACTTTCAAGATGGCTCCTGCGTGAACAAACATGAACGTGAAGAGTGGTGCTCGGTGGCGGAGAGAGTGGAGAGCGGGATCAATTTGCGGTGTTACTGCTGTGTGGCACTTGGACCTGTGGCTGGCTGCAACGTGCTGTGGGGTTTATGCAGCGCAGCTGCATGGGGTAGTAGTCGAGGATTACTGGGGGGAATGGAGTACTGAAAAGGGGTACTGGCGAAAAGCGAAGGGGGTGAGGAAAAAGCGATCTGAAATGTATGTGAAGGTCTCACTAGCTCCTTTCAGTGGTCTCGCTGACAGTTCATACGGGCCGGTGATCTTGCAAAAATACAGAGCTGATCGTCTGTCTCCAATGAAGCAGTGTCCGGACATGTATAAGCCGTCTGCGATGCATGATTTACAGAGTTGCAACATATGTTTTTTCCAGCTTACGGGGGACGGTATCAAAGTGGCAGACCCAGCCACGGAACCAAACAATGGGTCAATGTATCCGCTCCCCGAGAATGAATACCCCGCCGAGTGACGCGTGCATTGATTGCATCGACTCGTCTTGCGCATCTGTCCTCACTCTCAGCCCACCTCTGACCCTCTTGGTACCGACAGAGTCAGCTCAAGATTACGCACTCCGTTCACACCTTACTTGAAGATGACGTCCCCGAACCAGACTTCCCGCATGATCCTCCTCCCGTCCGACTATCTCGCCTCGATGGCCCCCTCTTCAGAGGTGACACTGCAATCGCTCGCGGACGTCTCGGACCGCATGGCGGACGACGCGCGCGAGGCTCTGCCGTACAACTTTGATGAGTGCTCCTACAGCCAGGGGTACCTGAGGCAGTCTGTGTGGTCTTGCCTTGGTGAGCTGCCGATCGTCCCTGCCTGAGGCGCGTTCCGGCCGCTGACAAGAAAACCCAGATTGCGGGGGGAAGGGTGTCTGCTACGGATGCTCTGTTTCGTGCCATGGAGGTGAGTAGCTCTGACAAGCGCCCAGACGGGAGGCAGTTCTGATATGACGTTTTACAAGATCACAAGCTTGTGGAGCTCTGGACGAAACGAGCGTTCAGGTGCGACTGCCCCACCGTCTGCATGCAGCCGGAACCGGCCGCGCCTGGCGGAACGCGCCGTCGCTGCAAGCTCAATGCACCGTCGCTGCAGCCTGAAGAGCGGAACGACAAGAATGTCTACTCGAAGAATTTCGAGGGCAGATTCTGTAGGTGCGGGAGGGAGTACGATGCGGAGACGGAGACGGAGGCGATGTTGTGCTGTATCGGTTGCGAGGTGAGCGAGCTATGTAATGCGGTTTGGGTGCCCAGTGGGACAGACTGTTGGGATAGGGAGCTGATGATGTCGGTGCAGGACTGGTTTCACGAGACATGCTTGAACCTCCGGCAGCCTCCCGCCACGAGGCAAGAGGGCATCCCTGCTACCGATCTCGCACCCGCTGCATCCTCGTCCGACCCCGAGACCACGGCGCCCGCGGACGACCCGCCTCCACCCTCTGCCCCCGGCGACTACGAGGACGGCGAGGAAGCGGATGACGAGGAGGACGTGCTCATCGCATCCGAGACGTACGACGGCGTGATCTGCGCCCAGTGCGTGCAGTCTAACCCTTTCCTCCGCGCCAAGGCGGGGTCGAAAGGGTGGATGATCATCGAGCCGTCTGAGGACGGAGCTTGGAAGGTTGTCGGGCGGGAGCGGGAGGGGGAGGGGGAGGGGGAGGGGGAGGAGAGAAAGGTGGAAAACAAGGATGAGGTCAAGGAGGAGGCCGGGGCAGCTGCTTCTACCAAGCGTGCTTTGGAGGAAGGGAGCGAAGGGGGGTCGAGCAAGAAGATCAGGCTGGACGGCGATGTGCCAGCAGACACGGCCCCGGAGTGGAAGGGGAGGGGCGATATTTTCCTGGCGCATGGTGTTCGTGAGAGCCTCAAGTCTGCGATGGATGTGAGTCGTGCCAAGTCGGCGAGTGCCATCCCGAGTACTCGAATAATCTGCTGACTGCATATACCAGTCTGCTACGATTGCCAGCCTGCCGTTCCCGCTCGAGGAGGAAGAGGTGTACGAACCGCCCAGGGATGAACGTCCGGGTGAGCGGCGATCCCTTCTGAGCTGGGTGGCAAGGCTGACGGCTGACCCGCCCGCCTTCACCGGCATATAGAGGAGTCCATAGACGACGTTACCAACCGGCTGGTGGACGCCCTCCCGCGCGCTCAGGCTATCGAGGCCGTGCATGCGTTCCAGAGGCTCCAGTAAGCGAGCAGCCTTTATCTTGGGTGTCTGGCACATGCGCTGACAGGAAGCACAGGGAGGGGCTCAGTGGGATGCTGCAGAGCCATGTGCGCGACGGCATGAAGGTCGTGCGGAAGGAGGACATCGAGGAGTTGTTTGAGCAGCTGAGACGGGAGGGAGAGGTGCGCTGATGGATGCTGGTGCGGGTGCTGTGCGAATGGTTTTGTACGCAGCGGTGTTGTATGTGGTTGCTATGCGCCGGAGCGAGCATGCAGATGGTGTCCTGGGGTGGGTATGCAGACAGACGGTACGGGCGCCATCTCAGGGTCTGGACCGACGTCACCGAAGGACGATGGCGCGAGTGACTCGAGCCCGGCGAGGGCAGGAGCAGCCAGCCGGCCAGCCATCCGCCCGCTCTCTCCGCTCCATCCCGTCTCTCCATGCATCGCCCGCCCGCCCCGCCCACACAGCCAGCCACCCCCGGCCCCCGCCGTCGCCCGCCCCGCCCACGCCCCCCGCAGCACCCCCCCACACGGCGCCTCCCTCGCCACTCTCCCACCGCTGATCGGCACTCTCCGGCCGTGCTCCGCCTTGCCACCGCCCGCGACATCGCCCCTTCACCTCCCCATCGCCCACCGCCCTCCCTTCTTCCCCTTGTCGGGCACTCCTCCGTCCGCCCCAGCACACCCGCGCCACGATGGGCAACACATCCTCCACGCACGCGGCCCCTTCCTCCGCCGCCGCCTCGGCGTCGGACGAGCAGCGCCCCGCCGCGCAGCCCATCCTCGCCCCCTCCTCCAGCCGAGCCCGCTCCGCTTCCGGCCCGCACCTCCCGGGCTCCCTCACCTTCCACTCGGGCCTCACCCCGCCCACCTCCCCGCCCTCCCCCCCGCCCGCTTCCACCCCGCCCCTCCTGCCGTACGCAGGCCATCTATCCCCGCAGAACCCGCATTGCCTCTCCCACCCGCAGGCGCACGACTACTCAAAATCCGTCGTCACAAAGCTCATCCTTGACGGCCAGCTGGCGCCCTTCTACCGCGGCCTGGACGACTTCGAGGAGGACTGGACCGAGGAGGATATCGGGCGAATACTGGCCGAGACCCGGGAGAAGGACTACGCGGAGGGGGCGGCGAATAGCTATACCGAGCGGCTGAAGGAGGAGAGGGAGAGCGCGGGGGGGATAGGCGGCATGGCAAAGAAGATTGGGATTGACAAGGGGAAAGACAGCCGTAGGGTGCTCGAGAAACAAGAGCGGGAGAAGAGGGAGAAGAGAGCTTATCTCAAGGCTGTGGAGTGCCCCATCTGTTTCCTGGTACGTCCTTCCGCGGTGTCTCTCTCGTCACTCGCCGCACTGACCCCGCACCTTGCAGAACTACCCTCCCAACATCAACACCACGCGCTGCTGCCAACAGCCCGTCTGCACCGAGTGCTTTGTCCAGATCAAGCGATCCGAAGCGACCATCACCCACCTCGAGTCCGAGCCTGCCTGCTGCCCCTTCTGCGTCGAGACAGATTTCGGCGTCATCTATGAGCGCCCCGTCGAGCCCCTCTCGAGCCTGTCGAGCCTGGCGCTCGCGGTATCCCCCGCGGACGGTCAGTCTGGTTTCTCACAGGCAATGAGTGTGGGCTCGGACGCCGACTTGGCGGTCGGCCCGGGTATGAACCCGAATCAGAAGGAAACGGTGCGGAGGAAGAGCGTGAACGCAAAGGCCAAGGAGGTGGTGACTATCGGTGAGCTCAGTCGTTCCGCTAGACCCTCTACGCGGGCCATGGGGATCGTCGAGCTGACGGGCATCCTATAGACGAGATCAGGCCGGACTGGGAGCAAAAGCTCAACGCCGTCAAAGCCGCCGCAGCCAGGCGTGCTTCTCGCCGTATCGTCATGCGCCAGGTACGCCTTCGTGACGGGCCTACCTCGCATCCCAGTAGCTGACGCTCACGCCCACTGACCCCTTCAAGGTCGGAGACAGACTTGTCCCTATCGGATTCACATCCGCCCGCGCACCCGGAACTGCCGACTTTAGCATGTCGTTGCCGTCGGGCGACGATAGCGGGTCAGGCTCGAGCCCCCGGAGATCTGGCCGGCGTAGGGAGTCAAACAGGGAACGAGAGCTCGAAGAGGTCAGTCTCCTGCGGAATCCATTCGTACCACCACCACCACCAGAATCTGGCATGAGCTGACAGGGCGTTCTCTGCCACACAGCTGATGATCATGGAGGCCATGCGGCTCTCGCTTGTGGACCATGAGGAGCACCAGCGCAGGCAGGTGGACGACCGCCGCGGGTCGTTCGGCTCGTCCCCGACTGGCAGCGCGGGGATCAGCAGCACCGCGCCCACGACGTCTTCCCCGCTCGCGACGTCCAGCACCACCATGCCGGGCCCTGGGCCCATGCCCAGCGCTGCTTCGTTCGGTGCACCGTCTGTCAGCTCGTCGCGCCGACATTCAAGCCAGACAGACTTTGGCGGCATTCCCAGTGGCGGGGGGAATGGGAGCGGGAGCGGGACCGGGACCGGGACCGGGACCGGCGGGAAGGACAAGCAATCCAGCACGTCCAAGCTCTTGTCCAAGCTCAACAACGTACGCGCGAGGGCCAACTCGGCCGCGTCAGGCAAGAGCGTGTCCTTCGCTAGCGGTACCAACGGCGTCGGGGGCGGAGCGCCTGCGTCAGGCGGCTCCCGCAGCACCGGCTCACCAGGCAGCCCCGTGCCCGGCTCAAGCCCCATCACCACCACCTTCCCATCTCACCACAACGCGCCGACCCACCCGCGCGCCACGTCCGCCGGGCTCAGCCCCACTTCCCCGGCGCCGGTGGCTGTCGCACCCGTCACGACGCTCGCGAGCCCTGGCGCGGGTGGCACGGGTGGCGCGGGTGCGGGCTCGGGCTCGGGCTCGGGTGGGCTGCTGGGCGAGTCGATAGACGAGGTGCGCACCACAGCTCGCGCGGCTCGCGCGGGCAGCACCGCCCAAGCCGGCGACGCGCCGGGCTCGGCTGGCCTCCCGAGATTGAGCCTCGACATGCCCGCGATGCAGCCCGAGCCCCGCAACACGCACAAGCCCACCGCTTCCACCTCCTCCATCCCCACCGCCCCCATCGCCCCCACCACCGGTGCAGCCGGTGCAGCCTCTTTCTCCACCCCGCCCGACGACGCGTCACCCACGCCGCCTATGGCGGCTGCCACGGCGTACCCCGGGGGAGTGGGCTTGAGGAGGGATCTGTCGGCGATGAGTGAGGAGACGGAAGGAGGGCTGAATCGGGTGAGCTCGGGGGCGCAGCAGAGTTATGCGCAGCTGGAGAGCGACGAAGAGTAGGCTTGGCGGGTGGTGTGTGTATGGGTGAGATCGGAGTGGGGCGGCTGTACGTCCAAGGCTGTGGGGCGGGTGGTGGACGTGCTGAGACGGTCGGTGATCGTCCCTGTGTACAGGCAGTGCAGCTCAGGGAGAGCGTGGAGCAATGATAGTAGCAAACGGACCGGTGGCAGGACTGCGTTCGATCGACCGTCGTCATCATCATTTCTGGGCTTTATTTCTTCTAGTATCGACATGCCCTCTTTCTTCTTTGTCTACAATACGCCTTCATCCCTTGTTCATCATAGATGCCCTCCCTTCCTTAACCCGGTCCTCTATCCCCATCACAACGGCCAGTTGGTCATGAATAACTACTCTTCTTACAATAGAAGACTCTTGTTCATTGTAGTGTGTAGGCTCCGCTCAATGATAGTTACGAATGCAAATGCTGTATTCTACCACTGCACCGACAAGATGCAACGCACATGATCGCTACGGCAGAAGCCTCACATACCTGCTGGGAGGGGGAACATAGGAGTCAATGGCATTGTACGGATCACAGCGTACGCCACCGAAGAGCGGTGCCAGTCACTACGCTACTACACCCGTACGATTCGACACTTCGTAGGCTTCGACACTTTCCCAAGACACCACCCACCGTCAGCCACTAATAGGCAGTGATGGCCTCGTCAACAAATCACCGTAACAGGGGACAAGGCAGGTTTCATTCAAGCCGGGCAGAGGCAGCAAGCCATGCTATTGGTGGATTGGCTGTCAGTCGTTTGAGGACAGGCAAAGACGTCGAGGATAGGGGGGTGGGGGTGGGGGGAGATGGTTGATGAGTGAGTGAATGGTCGAGTACGTGAGGATGGCTGAAATATGGCCACGGACTGGATGAAAGGGGCGGAGGTTACGTAAATGTGCTGATTCAGGTGTGACGATGTGTGTATCGCGTGCAGCCATTGAGAGGCCATCTTGCGGCATTCCCTCAAGCCCGCGTGGTAGCCCACGTAGAAGACACAAGCTAGAAGATTTTCTGGCACGAGTGATCTCAGGCAATGAGCCTACGACACCCCAGGCCGTTTACCGCGCCTTGTTCCGACCTGGTGCGTCTTCGCTGGAGTGGAAGGACGCTCCTGAGCTAGATGCCCAAGGAGGGACCGTCAAGAGGCTCCCACGCGTTCTCCCTCCAAGGCGACTGGCACAAGCGGTGGTGGGAGGCTGGTGGGTAGAGGGCGGTTGTGTGTTGTGAATGAGCCGAAATACAGCCATATCAATACAACGCTGCCTACAATGGGTATAGCATCCTGAAATTTGAGAATTGTAGTAGCGTTCCGTAATCATGTTCATTCGTTAAGAAAAAGAAGAAGAAACGAGATGCGCAATATGCAAGCCAAAGACTAACCACGTCACGTCTGAAACTAGAACTGTCCCACCCCCCCCGTCGGTTAGTCCATTGCTGAGTCCAAACGGTCTGCAATACAATGACTCACCCTTATCTGGTACGACCCGTTCGCCTTGGACAGGTATCGTACCCACTTGACGCTCTGGTACCCGCTCTTTTCAAACACCTTCAAAAAGCGCACGAGCAGGCCGGAGGCAGTGAACATGACGACTGTGCCAGACAAAGTTAGGTCAGCTATGGGTGACAGAAGGTGTCGGGTGCGGCGCGTACCTGAAAAGTCGACTTGGATGGGTGGTCGGGACCACACTTGTCTGTGGGTGGTAGTCGCGAGGTCGGCCTCGGCTGTGAGGGTATATTCCTGCGCACCTTGCATCCGCGGGATCCTACACATCGTCGTCAGTACGCCCAGGGTGATCTCCTTCCAGTCAGACATGACTAGCTGGGAAGGACTCACTTCCACACGATGACATTCTCACCCGGCACATACTTTGCCTTCCCTACTCCCACTTTCGCCCGTACCCCCGTTGTATTCAACGGCGTCGGTATCCTCAGTACCACATTGTTCGCATTCAGCTTCTGGTCAAACGCCGCCTTGAGGTGAATCGTGTATTCGACGCGCGACTTCGAGGGCTCGGTGACGTGCGTCTGGAGGCGGAAGGGGAGATTGATGTTGGATGTGGAGCGGTAGCGCATAAGCTCAAACTCGCCGTCGGGGGGGATGAAAGAGATGGAGCGGTCAGAATCGAATTTGCCGAGGCGGACGCATTGGTGGAATTGACAGTCGTCGAGCTCGACGGCAGAGTCACCTGATTTAGATTGCTCGCCGCCGCTGCTGTAGAAAAAGGGTCAGCGTGCTTTCGCTTCGTATCCCAGATCACTGCCAGAACGTACCGCTTTTGCAAGACGAGTTTGTCGTTCAGGCCAAACTTGCATTCCGGAGTTCCGCTCAGGTATGCCCGCATGAGAATCTGCCCGTCCACATCTGCCCGCAGCACCGAGCCTGTACACTTCCTTGGTAAGCTCACGCTCGGCATAACTGTCCAACTCTGGCAGACGGCCCACCTTCTTTGCTCATAAGCAGGTTGACTGTCTCGATGACGTCCACGAACGCCTCGTTCTTCCTATATTTCACGTCGGAGCGTCGCCACGATGTCGCGCCCGTCGCCTGGATGGTGATCTTGGACGAGTCCTCTCTCTGTAAAGGTTACGACGGTCAGTTGGTAAAACCACAAAATCCAGATGCACCAACTCACCACCGCCATCTCCGACTTGATGCTCTCCGTCGTGATGTACATCTTGAGCGTATCGATCTCGGCATTCTGGGGGTACCCGAAGTCCAGGATCTCTGTTCGCTATCTGTCAGCTTGCGTCAAGAATAACAACAGCATGTACCAGCAAACAGACGCACCATCTAGAAGCTCGTATATTAACACAAAGTTGTTCTTGACGCTCTCCTCGTCAAGCTTGCCAAAGTAGCTGCGCACGACGGTTACGAAGCGGTAGAGGAACTCAAAGACGAGTGCGGCCGAGGCGTTGCACCTGTGAATCCTGGCGTGTAAGCCCATTTCACAGCCAGGCCATATCCCTGAGGGCGGGCCACGCACTTTGTAACGGCGACAATGTAGACATTGTTGATCCTGACATGGAAGAATGACGTCGAGCCCAGGGTGATTATCGGGGAGCGGATGTCGGGGTTGGAGATGACTTGGATACGGAAGACGTCTGAGATGGAGCGCCTACGGTAGGTGCGTCAGCTCAATATCCGTGCAGGCAAAATGGATGGACAGGTTATCTGACTTGAGGTCTGCCCGGAACAGTCGGGATATGAGGACCTGCGTATGGAAAAGATGTCAGTCCGGGGGGAGGCAAGACCAGATGACGCGGGGTTGGGCTACGTACCTCGCCCTTTTGGTTGAAGATGAAGAATGCCTGCGGAGATAGTGGACTGTCAACTTTGCATCCAGAATGCCCCCGATTCCAGCTCACCGAGATCATGTTGCAGAGTGCTCCCTAAGGTGTCTGGGAGGAGTAGACGACTTGACGTGAGCAATAACAATAACAATAGGCCACGACGACCACCTCACTGCATTCGCGCGAGGCCGGTCTGCGGGCGAGTTATATATCGGCGTAGTTACACGAGGTACCGGGTAATTACGGTCTCCTCTTTGACATGCACGGTGTGTGGTCGGCGAACTTTTTGACTCGACACAGACACCACAGCAGTCTCCACGCACCTCTTCTCTTACTCCCCGTATCACACCCCCAGTCCTACGACTCGAACAACCGACAGGAGTGCATGCTCCTCCTCACACTCAGACACACAGCCAGATCCATCTCGCTCTTTGCACCAAGCAACGCCGCAATCCGCCTCTGTCACAACCACTCCTCTCCAAGACGCATACCCCTGCACCTTCCGCACAACGCCGCCAGCTTCAACAGGAGGTTCGCTAGTAACACGGCAGAGAAGAATATGAGCACCGAAGAGAAAAAGGTAGCGCCCACGGACGCCGCTACCCCTGCTGAGGGCGCTGAGGGCGTCAAGGAGATTTCCAAGAGCGCTGGTGCGTAGCTGTGATGCTCCCGTTATGATGAGAAATGCAAGCTGACATGACATGCTTGTCTTCCGTAGCCAAGAAGGAGGCTAAGCGTCTCGAGAAGCTCGCCAAGGCTGCTACCAAGGCCCCCACAGCTCAGCCCAAGAAGGAGAAGACTGAGAAGAAGGAGAAGAAGGTGGAGGCCCCGGTCGAGGCGTTTGTCAACACCACCCCCAAGGGCGAGAAGAAGGGTAAGTCATGGTGAACATATGTGTTGGTATGCAGGCCATTCTTGACCATATTTCTGACCCGGTACTTTTGTAGACGTCTCTGGCAACTTCCCCGCTGGCTACGACCCCGTTGCCGTAGAGGCTGCCCACTACGACTGGTGGCAGTCCCAGGGCTACTTCAAGCCCCGCTACGGAGCGGACGGCAAGCCTCTTGAGAAGGGCACCTTCTCTATCACCTTCCCTCCTCCCAACGTCACCGGCAACCTCCACATTGGCCACGCTTTGACCATCTCTTTGGAGGACGCTTTGATCCGATGGTGAGCCTATGAATGCCAGCATCGCAGCGATCGGTCGTTGACATTGACCTCGAAATGCAGGAAGCGAATGCAGGGATACACTGTGCTCTACCTCCCCGGGTACGACCACGCCGGTATTGCTACCCAAGCGGTCGTTGAGCAGAGGTTGATGAAGACCGAGGGGAACTCGAGGCACTACTACGGCCGAGAGAAGTTCCTCGAGAAGGTCTGGGAGTGGAAGGACCAGTGAGTTGGTAACCTCTGAGAGAGTCAACTCCGCTAACTAGATCAAAACAGGTACCAGGAGAAGATCACCAATCAGATGACCCGTCTCGGTGGCTCATTTGATTGGGACCGTGTTGCCTTCACTATGAACGACGTAAGCCAGGATTCAAGGGCAGGCAACAGCAAGAATCGGCAGCTGATGCGGTGTATATCTAGAGCCTGAGCAAGGCCGTCAGAGAGACCTTCTGTCTCATGCACGAAAAGGGCCTGCTCTACAGGGCGAACCGACTGGTCAACTGGTGTGTGTACCTGAATACCAGTTTGTCCAACCTCGAGGTGGGTTTTTGCTTCACGTGATTTCACTGGGTCTAATTGACCACACAAAGTACAGGTCGACCAGCTGCACCTGACTGGGCGTCAGCTCCTCAACGTCAAAGGATATGATCCCAAGGAGAGGTTCGAGTTCGGCGTCATCACCTCATTTGCGTATCCCATCGAGGGTTCTGGTGTGTATTTGTCCATGATCTTTTTGTCTGTGTACTACGCTAACACACCCCTCACACAGACGAGAAGATCGTTGTCGCCACCACCCGTCCCGAGACTATGCTTGGTGACACTGCCATCGCTGTGCACCCCGACGACCCCCGCTACACCCACCTCCACGGCAAGTTTGCCGTGCACCCCTTCCTCGACCGCCGCATCCCCATCATCACCGACAGCATCACCGTCGATATGAACTTCGGGACTGGTGCTGTCAAGATCACACCAGCGCACGACCCCAACGATTTTGAGTGCGGTTTGAGGAACAAGCTCGAGTTCATCAGCTTGATGAACGACGATGGGACTTACAACGAGAATGCCGGGGAGTACAAGGTGGGTGTAGCTGAGGAACATGACGGGAGTGCCGCTGACAAAGAATGACAGGGTATGCGACGATTCCACGTCCGAAACGCCATCCTCAAGGCGCTCAAGGATAAGGGTCTCTACGTCGAGTCCAAAGACAACGAGATGCAGATCCCCATCTGCTCGTGAGTGTATCAGCTGAGTTGTAGCTGAGCCATCTCAGCTGACATCGTCGCAGTCGATCCGGTGACGTTGTCGAGCAGATAATTAAGCCCCAGTGGTGGATTAGCTGCAAGCCCCTCGCCGAGGAAGCTTTGGCCGTAAGCTACCCACTTTCTTCAAGGCTACTGGCACAGCTGACCAAAGTATGTGGAACAGAGGACCCGCGCGGGAGAGCTTGAGATCAAGCCCAAGACCTCTGCCGGCGACTGGGTGAGGTGGATGGAGAACATGCAGGACTGGTGTATCTCCCGTCAGCTCTGGTGGGGCCATCGATGCCCCGCATACCTTATCAAGTTCGATGGTGAGGCTCCAGATGTGAGTAATATATATATACTGCTTTGCCGCTTGTATTTGCGTCGTCGGATAACGGCTGACGTTGTGGCGATTTGCAGACCGCGGACGACAAAAATTGGATCGTCGCAAGGAGCATGGAGGAGGCCGAGGAGAAGGCCAAGGAGAGGGCACAGGGGAGGAAGTACACCCTCGAGCAGGATGAGGATGTACTCGACACCTGGTTCTCGTCCGGTCTTTGGCCGTTCTCCACTATGGGCTGGCCCGAGAAGGTGCGTCGTTATTCGTTATCATTTGACTTTTTGGTCAGCGTGTTGAACGGCGCAACTAATCGTATATCGTCTATGGCACCGCAGACTGCCGACATGGACAATTTCTACCCCAACTCGATCCTGGAAACCGGATGGGACATCCTCTTCTTCTGGGTTGCCCGCATGGTGTTCTTCGGCAACGCCATCACCGGCAAGATGCCTTTCAAGGAGGTCTACTGCCACCCAATGGTGCGCGACGCCTACGGCCGCAAGATGTCCAAGTCGCTTGGTAACGTCATCGACCCTCTCGACGTCGTCATGGGTCAGAACTTGCAAAAGCTGCACAACGACCTGAGGATGGGGAATTTGCCCGAGAAGGAGATCATCAAGGCGGAGGAGGGCCAAAAGAAGTTGTTCCCCAAGGGAATCCCCCAGTGCGGAACAGATGCACTCAGGTTCACGCTCTGTAACTACACTTCCGGAGGTGAGTCACCCGTCTGCAGGCTGCAGCTGTTACAGTATGCTGATACGGGTGTGGGATGAATAGGCCGAGACATCAACATGGACATTGGCCGTGTTGAGGGGTACAGAAAGTTCTGCAACAAGCTCTGGAACGCGACCAAATTCTGTCTGTTCAGGATGGACCTCGTTGATCTCGCGGGTGCTCGCCAGACTAGCACCTTCGTTCCCAACGCTTCTCACTTGGTGCGCACTCATCCATTTTTTTCAGCTACGAAATGATTAGCATTTCATCCTGAAGCAGAGCGTAAGCTAACAAGCAATGATTGGGTGCGGTGTAGCCTACCGGCAAGGAAGGACTGGTCGAGAAGTGGCTGTTCCACAAGCTCAACGTGGCCAGTGCTTCTGTTTCCGCTGCGCTCGAGAACAGGGATTTCTCCGAGGCATCGACCGTTGCGCACCAGTACTTCTTGAATGACTTGTGTGACGTCTACATCGTATGTTTTTTTTTTTTTTTTTTTTTTTTTTTTTTTTTTTTTCAAAATTCATTCATTTTTCTTTCAGCTACCATGTTTGAGAAGAACAGGCTGACCAACACCCCTTCTAATCTCGCAGGAGGCCACCAAGCCCATCTTCGAGGCCAACACCGACGCTGAGGCCAAGCTCTCCGCCCAGAACACCCTCTACACATGTCTCGAGGCCGGTCTCAAGCTGCTCCATCCATTCATGCCCTACGTGACCGAGGACCTCTGGCAGCGTCTTCCCCGCCGCGCGAATGACACGTGCGAGTCAATCATGATCGCTCCCTTCCCCATTGCGCTCCCAGAGCAGGACTTCCCGACGGCCGTAGCCGAGTTCGACACCGTCGTCGAGTGCATCAAGGCTGCGCGGTCGATCATCGGGTTGTACAACCTCCCGACTAACGGCAAGACTACCGAGGACAAGATCACGGTGATCGTGCAGGTGAAGAACGCCGAGCAGAGGAAGTTGCTCGAGGGGCAGGAGGCGATCGTGATCGGGTTGACCAAGGGGTGCGGGACGCTCGAGTTTATTGAGGAGGACTCGCAGGTGCCCAAGGGGTGCGGCACAGAGGTGGTCACCACGGACATCAGCGTCCACGTCCCCGTTCAGGTACGTTTGCATCTTCCACCATTTCAGTCGAACGTACGCTGAGTCTGATCTCGAAAACAGGGCAAGGTCGATGCTGCGGCCGAGGTCGACAAACTCGAGAAGAAGGCGATCGTCGTCGATGGCCAGAAGGCCAAGATCCTCAAGGTGCAGCAGCAGCCCAACTACGAGACGACGGTCAAGGAGGACGTCCGGGCGCAGAACAACGAGAGGGTGAGTCTGTCTTTGGCCTGGGCAGGAAACGGGGCATGTGACTGACGTTGCATTGCGGATGTAGCTGGAGAAGATCGAGGCGGAGGTTGAGGCGCTGAGGCTTGCCATCGAGCGATTCAAGTCGCTCTTGTAAGCGACGCTGGATGGACACTTGGTGTAAAGGGGAGGCATAGAAGCAAAATAACTGGGAGCTATAGTATATTGCTTGCGGGAGTGGGGTACTGCATGCAGATAGGTTTCGGATCGTCTTCCTTTGCCTGCCGTTTATTGGATTATGGCCAGTTACATCCTGAGGCGTCCTGGTCGGTCGGCCACCCGGCAGGATCTGCATCCTAGTGGTGAAACGTGGTACAAGAGGAGGTGAAAGTCAGAAGACTGGAGTCTACGGGGCAGGTCGTGGGAGTTCGCCGTGAGGTCGGGTCAGGAGTGGTGAGGACACACTGATCCGAACCGGTGATGTTACAACTGTGGTCATGAGTTGAGGGCGGGGTTTTGAAACTGACTCGGAGGATGGGCAAACACGAGCACATCGATGCCACCGATGTAGACGAGGAGGAGGGCGAGAAGGTGAAGAGGAAAATGAGATGGAGCAACAAGGGATGCGACAACTGGAATAGATAGATCAAGGACATATAGTTTGTGATACGAGCATGGGGTAGCTATGTGATCCCGTGCATGCCTACTTTAAGGTTAGTAAGCGCGATACTGTGGGCATGTTCTTGACTCAGGCGATCAACCGAGATTCATACTAGCATGCAAATGTCCGGCCTTGACCCCGCCCCCATTAGATAGCAAATCTACTAGCAAAAAAACGTGGTCGGTATCGAGAGCTGCAGTGAGATTCAGTCAGTTGCTCAGCATGCACGATCTTGATACAGCATCTGACCACTCACGGTGCTGGGTAACATTCGCCAGGTTCATCATGCCTTCCTCTGTTTTCTCCTCCAGTTGCTTCGCCCCCTACACCGACTGGGCCCACACAAAGAGGTAATCCATGGCGCCGGCCGCGTCACGCTTGAGGATATGCATGGCTGGGCCAAAGATGTCCGAACTGGTTCTTTCAACATCGCCACGCGTTAAAGGTGCCTGACGGCGTTCGCGCATTTATGCCCTTTCATGCCGTCTGTAGGGGCTGTGTTTCAGCCATCAGTACTGGATCATTCCATGACTCCGCCCCCCCCGCCCCCCTTCCCCCCCCCGCTGCACACATGCCTTCCGTCCCACTAGCATCCTCGCTCTTCACTCTGCATCATCATACACATATACTTTCCGAATAGTCTTCTCCCATCCCTCCCGCACTTCACTTCATAAACTGCACAGCGCATATCACAACGCCACTCGTCCAAACAGCCTACCATGGCCGCATTCTGTAGGGTACTGTATGGACTGCATCATGTTGGAGAATGTGGGGTCCACGGATAGTGATACGTCAGAGGACGAAGAGAGTGGCGATGGTGGTATTCGACGAGGCATGAAGATATGAGAGGACCGAGAGGGGTGCGGAGGGTGGGGGTGCGATCTGTACAGTTTATCCAATCTTAATCTCAGTATATCCTCCTTTTGTATACTGTTATCAATGTCACCCTGTGCTTGTAATCTTATCGCTGTCTTTGTCATCAGGGATATCCTCGACGTCTTTCTCTGGCTTCCATCCGTTGTATAAAAAGAAGACCTCTAGTCACTCAGCCGTGCGCGGAATGTCTGAACCAGTCACCGCGCGGAAGGCTAGCACTGCACTGCCCCCCTGGGCGTGCCACTACTCTCATCTCTCTCAAATTGTGGGACCTCTGTCATGTTTCACCATTGGATGACACTGCTAATACACGCACATGCCCCATACACGTTCCATATAAAAATGCTCCCATCAGGCGCAGATGTGACATCTCACTCGCTGGTCTACAGAGTATACTACTTCAGATAACCGAACACAACTCATCTAGGATCCCTCCTCAGTCCGTCCTGCTTGGTATGTACACCCATACCTGCATACCCCTATTCTCCAGCATCCGACCGGTCATCCAGCAACACCTCCTCGTCTTCCGCGCTGCCGCCCTGCCTCCTTGTGCGCTCCAGTTCAAACCCGCGGCGCGACTTGTACCCCAAGATCGCGGTGCGGCCTTCGCGCCACTTCATGCCGATGAGGGTGACCATGATAACGATCCAGTAGGCCATGTATGTCGAGCTGCCGTGGAAGACATGTTAGCCTGCTGTGGTGCTCGGAGCTGGCAGGTACCAAAAGGGGAAGGAAGGGAAGACTCACACAGTCCACCATGTCCCGGTGTTGTTCCACCCAAAGACAGCCTGCGCCAGCTGCGCCATGTTATCCCCACTTCCAGGCTCGGGGTCCCACCACGTCAAGTGCCAGATGTTGCCCTGCACGCGATAACTGCCAGGGCCATTGCCGCTCTCCGCTGCTGCGGCCCCGACGTGGCTGATGAAATACTGCCTCTCCAGGCTGTACGCACTGCGGGAGGCGAGCCCCGCACCAATGACGAACAGCAGGAGGGACGAGACAGTGGTGAACTTGTGGAGGGACATGGGGGAGGTGGACGAGAAGAGGAGGTAGGCGCAGAGCGCGCCGACGATGAGCCCGAGGATGCCGCCCCCCGCTACGGCAGAGGGGGTCTCTGACAGCCCGATTCCGCCGAGGAAGACGACGCCCTCGAGCCCCTCACGCAGGACGGTGATGAATGGCAGGCCAAAGAGGATGGCGGTGGCCTTGTTGGCGGCTTTGTGCTGATGGCGGTCGGCGGCGGAGGTGGCGGCGGTGTCCGGGTGGAGGAGCCCGCCCGAACCGTGGTGCGGGCGCGGGGAGGTGGAGCGCGAGCTGTGCGCGTGGTACGCGGAGAGCAGCTTGAGACGCCATTTGGTTTGGGCGTGAGGGAGGCGGAGAAAGGCGAGGGACATGACGAGGATGAGGGCGGCGGCGAGGAGGCAGAAGCCGCCCTCCCAGAGGTTCTCGGCGTCCACCCACAGGTCGTGAGTGTAGTGGTAGAACTACATCCGAGAGTTAGTATGCACAGCATCCATTGTGGGTCTGGCGAAGGACTCACGACATAGAGGAAGACGGCCCCGATGCACATCGCCACCGACCCGCCGAGAACGGCGCCACTCCAAATCTGCACTCTCATCTTCCTCATCACCGATACCCTGTCCACATCCCCGGGGACTTCCGATGGGCGGAACAGTGTCTCGCTGTCCCCCTCCGCATTCACATCGTCCCGGTACTCCCCCGCTCCATTTCCATTGCCACGCCCATTCCGGCTGACGCTCCTCTCCCGGTCGACGGGGCTCGCCGATCGCGAGGTCCCGTACGTAGACTGCTCTGCGCCGAGTCGGCTGCGCGAGGCGATCAGCTGGGTGGCAGACTGGTTGGACTCCTCGGACTGGCGAGGAAGGGGGGCGGAAGAGGGCGAGGGAGAGAGGGCATGGGGTGCGAGGGTGTGCGAGAGGGAGCGAGAGTGGGAGAGGCGGCGTGTGGTGGCGGGGACGATCTGTGAGATGAAGCCTAATAAAACGGCGACTGCAGCTTGGTCGTCAGCTTGCGGTGTCTTCATGTACAGTGCAGCTGGTAGGACGCACTGATGATTCCAGCCTCGAGAGACTCTCTCAGGAGAATGAAGAATGCCACAGGCTGCGTCCAGAGTGAGTGGATGTCCGGACGTGTCTCTTGCGGGGCGAGGCCCTTGACGCCGCAAGCTGTGGCGCGCCCGATGAACTCACCGAGAAGTAGTCTGTGAGCGCCATGGTAGTGGGTCGTGCCGCCTCTGTGGCGTTTTGGGGTGTGGAGGGGGGAGTGGAGCGGTGGAGAGGAGGCGGAGAGAGCGGGTATAAGCGCCTGGTGGACGAAGGAGGAGGAAGCAGCCTGGCGCTCGGCGGAGAGCGGCGGATGATTCCGGGCGGGCAGTGTTACGTAACCAATCAGGTGATATCAGGCTTTCAGGGCCGTGGCCGGCTACGCGTCCACTAGCTGGTCCTGCCCCCGAAATCCTCGACACTACTGCTCCTTGCGGGAGCGCGGGCGGGTAGCAGCATTTCCCTCCTTCCTCCTCCCTTCTCCCTCTATCCCCCGGCCACATACACATACCCCACGTCCCCCTCACCCACACCCACCCCGCATGTCCGCCACGCAGGGCCAGTCCCCCCTCCTTCCCTCCCACCACCGCCTCGCAGACCCCTCCACCCCAGCCCGCCCCACCACCCCGCTCTCCCCCTCCTTCTCCCCACATAGATCAGAGCCCGTACACCGCAACAACTCCAGCCCCGGACCGCGCAGGGCCAGATCCCCAGTGGGGAAACAGGCAGAGGGCGGGTATGGACGGAGCGACGAGGCGAAGGATGCTCTGGTGAGTGGAGCGGGGCGCGCCCGAGATCCGCTGTGAGGGTCTCGGAGGTTGGGACACTGTTCGCTGACGTGTGAGTGGGCGTGGGCTAGCTCGATGAGGTGAGAGACAGTATAGACATCACACCAAATCTACCCAGGGCCAAGCCCGATGAGAAGAACACGGTCAACGCGACTGTCATCAGTGCGTGGCGTGGCAAGCGTGGATGTAGGGCGCCTGGCTGACTTGTCTGCAGTCCCGATCTGGATCGCCTTGTCCTCCGCAGTCATTCTTTACAACAGTGAGTGCTTGCATACATCCCGGCTCCTGTCACGTGTTTAGCTTGCTGAACCAGCTGAATGTGTGCAGAATATCTGTATACAAATCTGAGCTACCCATTCGTGAGCTGCTGCCCCGATCTCGTCGACTTGGCCCACGTTCAGTGCTGACTAGTACCCCTCTCAGCCTATATTCATGTGCGTGCATAGCTGGAGACTCCTGGCCTGTGGATCCCTCCGATTGCTAATACCCGGATAGCACCTCTTACCACCTCGCATGTGCCGTACGTTCAGCTTCTCCACGGGTGCTCAAGAGCACAGGCTGACGAGATGTTTTAGGCTATCGGTACACGGGTCCTCAAGGCCACGACGCACTTGCTCGATGGAGTGGACGATATCCCAATGACGGTGAGACCCCCTCGGCACCTTTCTACTGCTATAGAGTAGGCTGATTAGTCTGCAGAGGGAACTGTATTTGAAATCCATCTTACCCATCGGGGTGCTTTTCTCGGGGTCACTGATCTTGAGCAATACGGCCTACCTCACGTACGCTACCGCACAACCCCATCAAATCCTTGAAACACAGCTGACTCAAAGATCATTTCTTTCTCCCAGTCTGAGCGTGTCGTTCATCCAGATGCTGAAGGTACTTCTGAACCACGACACTGGCCAGGTGCCCAGCGCTGACCACCCGATCGCAGGCCTTCACCCCGGTCGCCATCCTCCTCATCTCGGCCATCTTCAAACTGCAAGTCCTGAACTCGCGGCTAATCATGATCGTGCTCTTCATCTCGACAGGGTGTGCCCTTGGTGCGTCCAGCCTATACTATAGTGTAAACGGGAACATGTAGCTGACACGGAGTGCGAGGTGTAGCGGCGTATGGGGAGCTGCAATTTAAGATGTTTGGGTTCATCTGCCAAGTCAGCGCGGTTGCTGTGAGTGCATCTCCGTCCGCTTCACTATGCATATACTGATACACGTACGTCCGCAGTTTGAATCTTCGTGAGCAGCATTCTCCGTAATAGGCCAGGAGGAGTACAAGCATCGCTGACCACCGTCACAGTCGACTCGTGATGATCCAGATCCTTCTCCAAGGTCTCAAGATGGACCCCCTCTGCTCGCTCCACTACTATGCCCCGGTCAGTGTCGTCTGTTGATCCCTGCCAGCTCTTGTACCCAGCTGACAACCTCTTCACAGGTTTGCGCCATTATCAACGCCTGCTTCCTCCCCTTCACCGAGGGCTTCGAGCCCTTCCGTCAATACATGCGTGTCGGCCCTCTCATCATGCTCTCCAACGCAGCAGTCGCCTTCGGTCTCAACGTTTCAGCTGTGTTCCTTATTGGCGCGGCAGGCGGGCTGGTGCTCACCCTGGCGGGGGTATTCAAGGTACGCCGGGCGGAGTTCCTTTGTCTCACCATTCGGCACCGTGCACAGTACCGCTGAGAGAGGGGAAAGCTAACACGGGGTGTGCCACGCGTAGGACATTCTGTTGATCTCGTCGAGCGTCATCTTTTTTGGGAGCCGGATCACGTCCATCCAGGTCTTTGGTGAGTGGGCGACAGCGCTGCCACATCGCCCTTGGTGGCTGGCCCTCCCAAAGGCATAGATGACTTCGGATGCTGACACCCACCTTCTTCCCACTTAAAGGATATGCCCTCGCCCTGAGCAGTATGGTGGCGTACAAGCTCTCGAGCGCGAAATGAGGAGCCAACCCATTCTCCATTCTCTCGAGACAACGAGGGGTCGGCACGGATGGGGTCGAGATACCATTAGAAGGGGTCCAGGTTTGTAGAGTAAACATGGCTGCTGGATGGCAGCAGTACTGACATGTATCGACTGAGTGTATCACTGGAAGATGAAGGGCTTTGGCTGAGGTCTGGATCGAATAGGCAACGGGAATAGCGCGGGTCTTCGTGAGTAGGAGCACTAATGGATTTTGAGCATCATTGACAGGACCCAAAGCCGTACACATCCGTCCATCCCCGCACACCTCCGTCAATCCTTACACACTGTTTCTTGCGGAAGATCGACCCCCCCCCCCCCCCCTTCCCCTCTTCCCACCATGCTCGCTTTTAGAATACTCACCCACGCTGCGCATCCCAGGAATCCAAGGAGAAAGAAAAGCCACCCCCCTACCGGCAACTAAGGCATCCTTCCGGAGAGGATCTGATGGGGTTCCTTTAAGCGCTTCATTATTCCTTTTGGAAAGGGGAGGGGGGACGGGACGGGAGGATTCGGCGGGGAGGGGGTGGCTGTGGTATGGCGAATCGGTAGGGTCGTGAGTCATTGAGGAAGGAGGGTGGCCGGATGGTCTGACTCCGGGCTCGGGTGGATTGAGCTCTGCCGATAGCCGGGCCATTCCTTTGATAAGGTGACCTTATTTGTTTCACTGTCATTGAGAGTGACCGGGGGTGGGGTGCTATAAGCCCCGTAGCTATCGGGGTTTGTGCTGAATGCGTCTATCCCTTTGTGACAGCGTCTCCACTCATCTCTCTTCATCATTCACACTTCGACATTCCGCACACCACGGGTGCCACAGCAAGCACCTCTTCCAGTCGGCAACAGCCTGACACTCCCACCGGTCGACGTGTGTCCTCAAGATGGTGTGCAAGCCCACGCCTGTATCCACCCTCTACGGCACATCCACGTACGTCCCCCCCCCCCCCCCCGCCGAAACCCATCTCCCTTATCCCTTATCTGGCTGACACCACCCCACCTCCAACATAGAACCCTCATCCCCACTACCATAACCACATCTACCCCTATCGTCGTCACTCCCAAGCCCTCCACCTCCACATGGCTCATCACGAGCTGTACCACCTCTACGAATGGCCTGGCGGGGTTGGGAGCTGTGATGTTGGAGAATCAGGGGACGGTGACGCACACAGCGGGGGAACAGACGGCCGAGGCGACAGCGACGGCCGCTCCCGGGGAGGTGACGGGACAGGCGTCAGGGGCGAAGAACGTCTACTCGGGCACGTCGACTTCCACGAAGCCGACGGTGCTAGCGGTCAAGACCTCCTGTGATGGGGGAGATGTGGCGTCGATCACGCAGGTCGACAGCGGAGGGGGGCTGGGTGCCAACATCGCCCACTTGGCTGTCTTTGATGAAAAGACCCCTCTTGCCGTGACCGCTGCCCCTGCGTCGGTGGCTTCTACTGGCCACACCGCCCAGGGCTGGCTTCGGGGCGAAGGCGCCGCAGAGACGGCTATCGATTCCAACCGGTTCCGCCATCGGTATGCTGTGCATGCCGCTCCTGAGAACCAACTCCGTCCTCGCGCATTCGGCTGGGGAGACGCCTGGGGCTCGGTATCTGAAGACTCGCAAGTGAGCTGCCTCACGATCACGTCAACGACGACGATCTACGGAACGCCGACCACGTCGTGGGAGAAGCGGTATGTGACCAGCCGTCGTACCTCCACGGCGAGGTTTCCGACACAGACGGTGTATGGGGTGTGTGAGAGTGATAGTACGAGTGATGTGGAGAGTACTGGGAGTGGTGGGAGTGCTATGGAGACTGCTGGTAAGCTCTGCGAGGAGAGGAAAAAGATATAGATGCTGACAGACGAACGTGGCACAGCTCGGTCGACCCAAGAGGGGGGAAAAGACAGCGGGACATCGACGACATCATCTAGCGATGACTTGTGGAATATGGTGGCAACTGGTCAGTCGACTACTTCATTCAAAGCGATATGAGTATACACTAACCATGGTTGCGCAGATTCCAAGACATATTCGTCTACTTCCTCGATGTCAGCCGGGTTCACTACACCTTCGACACTCACCTCCGTCCACTCATCATCGGTGCTGCTGTCATCCACTGCCCTCCCCTCGACCACCGCAGCACCCACATCCTCAGACTATCAGGCGGGTGCCGCCTCTAGTTCCACTACCTCATCCACGGTCACCAGCGCCTCCGATTCCGATGGCCACGTTAAGAAAGTCATTGCGACCGGTCCAGCTGTCGGCGGCGTTTTCGGCTTCTTTGCCCTCCTTGCCCTCATACTCTTCGGCATACGCTGGTGGAAGATTCGCCAGAGGGATGTGCGCACCCAGCGCCTCCGCTCAACCTGGTTCGACGACGGCGACGCTGGGGACATCGAGGATGCCATTTCGAAAACGTCGGTTCAGCCCCCGCAGAACCTCCAGTCGCGCTTCTCTGTACCGTCTGTACTATCCCGTCACTCGTTGACCATCCCCCCGTTCCTCTCACACCCCATTTCACACATCCGCCAATCCACCTTCGGCTCTACCCTTCCTCCTATCCTATCGCTCAAGCACCTCCGGAACTCAGTCCTGCCCTCTAAAGCGCAGGGGGACACGTCTGCGATGCACGAGAAGACGGACACCAACCTCGCCTTGGCAGACACATACACAGAAGTGCCTGCGCCGGTGGCGGTCACCGACGCGCGGATGCGGCGCGCCTCTCCTCCCAGAGCATTCATGATGTCCCCCCCGCTGGACAGCCAGACCGGCTCGTCCTTCCAAATGGGGGCTGGCCACGCTGGCCCGACAGACACAGGGCCCTATCCGAGCGTCAGCCCCGGTGTACCTAGCCTGCCAGATCTGATCCTCAACGGGTCACCCCCCATTACCTGGGGGAGCTCGTACGCCGAACGCCAAGTGAAAGGGTACCCCTTCGCGAGGAGCACGGATGACCCAGCGGGCCTAGCACCAGACGTCCGAATGGTAGCGCCGACGCCGAGCAACGCTTCACACTCAATGTACTCACGCGCGTCGACGGGACCAGCACTGAGCAGGGGTGGGACCATGAAATCGAATCACTCGGACGGGGAGAGCGTTGGAGATGTGTCGGGGGTTGGTGCACGGCTCGGGCGATTTGAGGCCGAGAGTTTTCCTCTCCCACCGCTCTCAAACCCTCCGAGTCATCCTGATATACCCGCTCGGCCAGTCACTCGACCTCTCCAAGTGTCTACTCCGCCTCCGCCCGTCCCACGTGGCCCGCCGGAGCTCCCCTTCCCTAATTTCTCCCACCCCAATCCCGGCGTAGGCCGCAGTGATGCGCACACGATGGCCCGATCGACCGCATACTCGTCGGGGGTTTGGGAGTACGATACGTACGCTGATTCGGGGGTGGGCGCTGGTCCTGACACGGCGAGGGACAGCCAGCAGAACAAGGCACAAGCAGGGGGGAGCAGCGGACACAGTGGGGAAAGCGGAAAGTGACGCAACATGACGATGCATATGGGTCGTCTTTAGGGTCGTCTGGAGCTGGCGTCATACTTCATAAATGCATAACCCGTCTGGACCCATACCAGACTTTGGAGATACCCCATGCACTCCGAACCTGAGTGCACACCTCGTTTACCGGGAGATGCTGAAGCCGCTTAGTTGCGTATCCCGGTTAGCCTCCGGTCATGGCACAACCACGTGGCGGGCGTGCCTGGCCTCGCAAGATTTCTGCCGCCGTTCCAAGGTTTTCCTTCAACCAGAGTCTGAGCTGCTCTTGCTGTACTCTCTCTCTCTCTTCTATCCAGCAAAGCACCACGCAGCATGTCCGCCCTCACAAAGCCCGCTTTCAAGAAGCGTTCAGCCCCCGACTCGGCATCTGCCACCAAAAAGCAAAAATTCAACAAGTCCGACAAGCCCGCAGCAACCGCACCACCCAAAAAGGCTGCTCCCAAGAAGGCGGGCAAGCCCCGCGCTGCGCCGCGAGAGCGCGAGGAGGAGGTGAAGAAGCGCAAGCTGCCCATCACCCGTGGGGGTGGTGAGGAGGATGCAGCTGAAAGCATGGACGAGGATTCGCCCTCGGACGACGGGGACGAGTTTCCCGCAGCGGACGAGGATGTTGTGATGGGCGGAGATGAGGAGCAGGGGGAGGAAGGGGCGTCTCCTAGGGAGCCCGGGGAGGAGAAGAAGAAGATGACGAAGGCTGAGAAGGCGGCGCTGCATGCTCAGCAGCCCCATCGAACTACTTTGCTGCCCTCGCACCCTCTGCTGCACGACACCCTGTTGCCTCTTTGGGAGACAGCGAGGCGCGCGGATCTGTCCAAGGAGGAGAGGAAGAAGGCCATCAGCGAGCTGTGGGGGGCTGTCAAGGGGAGAGTCGCAGAGGTATCTAGGGGTCACAAGGGCGGGCGAGTGCTTCAGACAGTGAGTTGCGAACGTGAGTGTGCCTCCTTGCCAACGCTCACTTTCATGTTCAGATCGTCAAGCACGGTGGGAAGGAGGAGCGACTGGGCGTGGCGATGGAGCTTGAGCCCCAGTGGAAGTCTATGATGGAGTCCAAGTACTCCAAGGTACGCTCTTCCACTGTTTGCTGCTCCCGACTTCAAACTGACGCCCGCACAGTTCCTCATGTCCAAGCTCATCCGCTACTGCCCCTCTATCCGTCCCCTCCTCATCCCCCAGCTCGCGCCCCACCTCCTCAACCTCCTCAACCACGCGCACGCAGTCGCGCCCCTGTCAGACTTCTACGACCTGTACGCGTCTGCCAAAGAGCGCAGGATGCTCGTCCGCGGGTTTTACCCCCGAGAGGTCAAGATCTTTGACGGAGCGAAGCAGGGTGTGGAGGTGAAGGGGCTTGAGGGATCGCTTGAGGATATTGGGGATGGGAAGGGCAGGGAGAGAGTGTTGGATTTGGTGGAGAAGACCGTTTTGGATGTGTGAGTGTCGATATACTGGCAGCCTGGCTTGGTACCAGCTGACATTGTATCGCAGTTTCAACGCGACGCAGAAGTCGGCCTTGACGCAGTCCATCTTCCACCGCCTTGTGCTCGAATACATTACCTGCATCTACAAGTTCCTTGATGCGGAGACGGCCGACAAGAAGATGCACGAGCTTCTGGCAGCGTGAGTTCGCAATTTATTGCTTAAAATGACCTGAGGATCCAACTGACTGGGTGTACAGAGGGGCGGAGAGCTTCCCTGAGATCGTCCACACCAAGGACGGGTCGGCTGCTGTGCGAGAGTTGATTGTGAGGTGTAACGCCAAGGTGAGTTCCCGTTGTGCTGGTCCCTCACCTCCTAACGAAAACCACAAATTGACATTGATATGCAGGACCGTAAACAAATCCTGCAACCCTTGAGGAAGCACGTCGAGGCGCTCTGCAAAGATGGCGACGCGCAGCTGGTGCTGTTTACTGCGTTTGACTGTGTCGAGTAAGCTTGCGATTCTTTGTTTGGAAGATGTCATCATGAGCTGATGAGTCCCCACAGTGACACCAAGCTCATGGGCAAGGCTTTTGTCGCGGACGTCGTCGCCCTCGCCCCCGAGCTTGCCTTCGACAAGCACGGCCGCCGCGTCCTCCTCTACCTCCTCGCCCCCACCTCCACCCGCCACAACATTCCCTCCACCCTCTCTTCCCTCTCCGCCTCCGCCCAGTCCGCCAAGGACCTTGGTACCTCGAAGAAGGACTCTGCCGTGCGTCGCAAGGAGCTCCTTGCACAAGCGAGCGAAGGGCTTATCGCCGCGATCGCCGAGACGGGAGAGGCGATGGTGCGCGACCCCGGCGCGGGGCTTGTGGTGCAGGAAGTGATGCTCCACGCTCAAGGTGACAAGGCCGCAGCGATTGAGGCGCTCTGCACCCCCCTGCGCGTGGCGTACGCCGACCCCGCCCCGCTGGACGCCAACCCCGACCCTGCCACGTCCCACCCACTCGACCTGTCTCACGCCATCCGGACGTACAAGACTCTCCTCTCGGGCGGGCACTTCGACACCAAGACGAAGACACTGACTGTGCCGGATGAGACTCTGTCTGGGGCGTTCTCGCGCGCCCTCTGGGATGCAGTGACGAGTGAAGAGGCGGGCGGGGAGGAGAATATGGTGCGAATCGCAAAGGGGAATGCGCCGTTTGTGGTGGTGGAGCTTATTGAGGCGCTCAAGAAGCGAGGGGACGGGAAGGAGGTGAAGAGGGTGCTGGGGAAGAAGGGGGTGAAGGAGGCGGTGGAGAAGAGTGTCAGGAAGGGCGCGGGGTTACTGGCCGAGAAGATTGGGGAGCTGTAATACTATATATCCTTCTTTTGTTGAGAGGCGGCTAGATGATTTGGTTCCATGCATTGACCTCACCTTTTGATGTGGTATCACGGGATTCTCTCCGGGATATGCTGATGTTAGATGCATGATGCTGTGTCTGATGATACCCTTCCCATTCCTACATCACTGATGCTTCTCAACAACCTCCGCCTCGGCAACCTCTTCCCTCTCCGCCCCTTCACCCAGAGCCTCAGGCTCACTCCTCTCGATGCCGTGGGAGTCCTTCTCAACAAGAAGCTGCGCCGCCATCAGAGCCCTAAATCGGCTACCCTCCCTCCTTGACTGCGCCCTCAAACTGTCTCAGCCCCGCTCCAAAATGACATCCGTGATACGTAGTCAGGACTCACCAGAACATCATACCTCCCAGCCTCAGAGATCACCCCATTTTCGACGACCACCACCCTTTCAGCTCTAGCGATACTCGACAACCGGTGCGCAGCGAGTATGACAGTGATATTGCGGTGGCGGATTATGTCGTCGATGGCGGCGTTGACAGCGTTCTCAGAGGCCGAGTCAAGGGCCGAAGTAGCTGACGGGGGCCCATTAGCTGAAAACGGCGTGGAAGACAGAGCACGAGACCTACCTTCGTCGAGAAGCAAGATGGACGGGTTGCGCACGAGTGCTCGAGCGATACTGATCCGCTGACGCTGCCCACCGCTCAAGCTCGCCTTGCCAACTACATCCCTCGTACGACGTCAAATCCACCTCCCAACCCGACATTCCACTTCCGAGATCACTCACTCAAAGTATTAAACCCATCCGGCAGTTCCCAAATGAACTCACAGTTCGCCGCCCTAGCCGCCTCCTCCACATCCTCGCGCGTCACATTCGGCGAGCCATACGCGATGTTCTCGTGGACGGTGCCCGCGAAAAGGATGGGATCCTGGAAGACGACACCGATGCGGTCGCGCCATGATTCGGGAGTGAATTCGCGGATGTCTAGAGTGGTAGCCTGTTAGCGCACGTGGAGGGGACGTGGAGACAGCTGCAGACAACGCACCGGTACCGTCGAACGTGACTCGACCTTCCAGGGGGTCATAGAACCGCGCGATGAGCGCCTGGATTGAGCTCTTTCCGCTCCCACTCGACCCACTGCACATCCTGTAAGCTTGTTATTCCGTCTCAGTAGGACCAACAGCCCACTCACACTAGCGCCACACTCGTACCCGGCTCAATAGTCATACTAACTCCCTTCAGCACCTCCACCTCCTTCCGCGAGGGGTAGCGGAACCGCACGTTCTCAAATGTGATGGGACCATTGCGTGTGGGGGAGAGGCGGGAGCCCACGCCGAGGGGTATACGGGAGGTCCGGTCGAGGAGCCAGAACACTCGGCTGCCTGCGCCAACGCCTAAGGAAGAGACGGTTAGCTGCATTCAGAATGGAGTAAACATCGTCGCCCAGTCGTACCTCGCATTAGGCCAGTGAAGAAGCCAGTCAGACCAGAGACGGAGCCACCGACATAGCTACAGACAAGGATAGAATAGGAATCAGCTGTTGGCTCGATGTTGAGGACATTGTTTGTCAACTCACGCGCTGTACATCAGAAGGGATGTCAAGTCGCCGACGGTGATCTCATGAATGGACACCAAATGGCCACCTGGCCCCATATCATGTCAGCTATATCATAGTAGGCCCAGATCACTAAGCAGCACTCACCATATCCCAAAAGACAAAGTATCACGAGATTCCCCGTCAACCCCGTCAAACCCCAAAAGATGCCCGTCATATACGCCTCCTTCTTCGCCAGCTGGAAGACTGAATCCACCTTTGCGCTGAACAAGCCCGCCTCTAAGGATTGCGAGTTATACGCGGCAACGGTTTTGAATGCGTTCAACTTTTCCTCAGCGACTTTGGACATGTCGCCAACGGCTTCTTGGGTGAGGTTGGAGAGCTTGCGGAGGTAGCGGCCGTAGAATACCTGAGGATCCGGGCGAGTGAGTAGCCTATTCGTGCCGATGGTGACGACTGAGGCAGCTCACAGCACCGAGGGATACGGGGGGCACAACGCAGAGCATCACAATAGTCAACTTTGCCGAGATCCAAAACATCGCTGCCACCCCAACAGAAGCACTAAGCAGGGCGCTAAAAGTTGTAAGAGACATCAGCTTTGTGCTTTGTTTGCGGCCTCCCGAAGTTTGCTTACCGGAGACCGTCCGACAGGTTGCTCGTGACGCTCTCGCCTAGAATGTTGGTGTCGACGCTCAAACGGGATACAATATCACCCGCAGAGCGGTCAGCGAACTCTGGCTCCTGTCGTAGGGTCGAAAAGTACGCTTGGTTCCTAGGGTAGCACAGCAGTCAGCTCTGCACGTGTCCCACTGCAAGTTTGAACAAGGAGATGACACACCTGACACGAGCGATAATCCGCTGACCACTGATTCGCATGATGATGGCACGCCCTGTGATAGGTACGATGAGCTCGAGTAGCAATATAACTAGCAGAAAGACTCACCAGCATTGGCTGCAGCACCAACACAGAACGCGATTGCCAAGATCCCGGCCGCAACAGGGAAGGAAAGACCGAGGAACGTAGCCTGTGCACATGGTGAGATCAGCGCATACAACCAAGTGTAGAGCCAGGCTGAAGCGCACAGAGTTGGTGGAGAAGAAGTCGATGAGCTTGCCTATAGTAAGGGGCACAAGCATGGACACCGAGCTCGATACGAGCAGCTAATACCAAATCGACGACCATCAGCCGTTGCACAGGCCGCTGCCTGATCTACAGCTCCCCGCTGGAAAGTACTTACGAGGCCAACAGCGATAAGCAAATTCCGTTTCTCCGGTTTAGCCAGCTGCATCAGCTTCCTGACATCACTCGCTCCCTTCTGGCTATCCTCTCCATCACTTCCATCTGACGCGGGCGTCTCCTTGCCTGTCGTGAGCGAGAAGGCGGACCTTAACCGTGCGATGGAGGAGGGGCGTTTGGCCGGGGGTTCAGAGGTGTCGGGGGTGCCAGACGGGGATGGTTCGGATGTTGATGGCTTGGCATTGAGTGCGGGGGGGGAGGGGTGACTTTGGGTAGAGTTGTAACGGATGGCGGTGGAGAGGCCGGAGGGGGACTGGGAGGGGTGGAGGAAAGTCAGACGCAGCGGTCTTGTCTGGCAGGTATGTAAGCACCTAGGTTCTACAGACGGCAAGGCGTCGACGTCAGCTGCAGTTTCACGTTTATCCTGGATACATAATCTGGACCATCGCCCACCTGAGATACCCCTTGCACCACCAAACCCCCGCGCGAGCACCACCCTCTTCCCCCTCAACAACGGCCCCATAAGTTCGGCCGAGGCCAGCAGCTGACCTCGCAGCGCTGTCCCTAGGCCTACACTTGTTCCAAGCATGGCGAAGACGCGTTCCAGCCCTTTTAGGCAGCACGTATGTGGTAGAGAAAATGGGTGGAGGGAGTGAGAGAGCAGTTGGGAGGAAGAGAGAGGTATTGTTGACGAAAAATGAGGAGCGCGATGGAAGTGAAGGTCGGACGGTGACGCTGATTTCACGCGCGTCTTGAGTAATCATCGGTTCCGGTCTATGGATACGCCAAGTGCCCAGCAGGCGAGAGAAGGGGGGGATGCCGGCGAAGAGCTCTCATCATACGGTTTACGAGACGAGGATGCAATCGTGAGTCTGGCTCGTAGCACGATGCAATGACCTAGTGAAAGATACAACAAAAATGACATGACGAGTTGGTCAAGGGTAACCCCCCCCCCCCCCCCCCGGCGGCTCCTCCGTCGCCGAGACATTTAGCTCTACAGAGGATATCACCCTCGACACCGACCACCGCTTCGCCTTCACGCATCACAGCCCCACAGACTTCTGCCTCTCCCACCTATCCCACTTCCCCCTTTTCAACCATCCCTGTCTCAACTCCAACATTACCCCCTTCTCATCCCACCTCCCCTTCCCCCTCATTCTCTCTGCTCTCACCAAACACGCTCTCCGCAATGCCGCCCGATCGCCCGCCTCGACCCTCAGCCGAGTAAACTGCTCATCACTCAGAGCCCATGGGTCTCCCGAGATGTGGCGTACAATGAGGTGCACCACCTCTTCTGGCAGGTCCAGTAGCCGGAACGACGGCAGCGACTGTCCGGACGAGATCTCGTCGATCACCCGGCGCGCTGTCTGGTAGTCGCTCGGCGGGAGGGCGTTGAGGATTATTCTAGCCGGTCCAATCGTCTTGCACGCAGCAAGCTTCACCCTCCGAGTGAGCTTCTGATTTCGCTCCATGAACCCCGCAAGGCGCTGGTGCACCTGGTACTCCAGCATCTTGGTCTCGTCCTCCTCATCGGGAGGCCCCAGCACCTCGCGTTCTTCCGGCCGCATCTTCCTGTGGTTCGCCGTCATCCCCACCTTGAGCAGCGCATAGTTCTCCTCGATCGCATCCACAATTTCGGTCACCCCCTTCTTGCCGAAGTGGTTGCCGTCGAGCACGAGCAGCTCCACACTCCTGGAGCGTGGCGAGCGCAGAAAGTCCGCGATCGGCCTTGCCGATGCCGGCGGCAGGTTGCATGCTGCAAGGTGCAGCTCCCGGAGATATGGCGAGTTCAGCCCCGCGAGGAACCGCTCCAGTCCCGCGGGCTCCAGCGTGGGGTTGTTTGTCAAACTGAGAGTGCTGACGCGGCTCGAGTTGAGCGACAGCACGATGCTCTCGAGGTTCTCTCGCAGGGATATAATGTTCCCCTGCATGTAGATCTTCTCCATCAAGACGTCCTTCTTGGCGTAGGCGAGTACTCCGTCGAGGGCTGCGTCGTCGAGCAGGTTGGCAGAGAGGGTGACCTCATGCAGGCCCCATAGGCCGGCACCGTACTCCGCGGAGGAGTGGCGCGCGCGGAGGGTTGTGAGGCCCTTGAAGAGGGTGAGGGTGCCTGCGGGGCCGAGATCGTTGTAGGAGAGGTTGAGACGGTGTATCTGGGGGGTGATTTGGGGGAGGACTCGCAGAGCTGTGGGGTTGTTGTCAGATATACGATGCTGGGGAGGACTGATGTGCGGACCTACCACCCTCTTCCCCCCTAAACCCGTGGTCTGGGAGATACACCAGGTCGGTGTTGGAACGAAGAACCACTGCCATTCGGGGCTGGTTGAGCGTGGGATACTACTTGCACAAAGCATCTATCTCCACCTCGGCTGTCTATTCACTATGGTGGCGGGGTGATCCTGTAGCGGGGGTGGACGGCGATGATGTCATCGCTTTTGGGCCGATGTTGATGTCTCGTGTCTTTTCCAGTTAGTTCCCCTACATGCATGTCATGTACTGTCCCTTCTGCTCGTATATTGCACTTGAACTGCAGACCAACAGGGCTCGCCTGCAAATGCGGATACAGCCACCACAATGCTCTCTTGGTCAATCGGCATCGCTGCCGCCCTCCTCTCGCCCCTCCTCCTCGCCTACCGCATCTTCTCACTCCTCCCATCACGGCACGCTGACAAGCCCCGTCTCCGACCGACTAACGCGAAATGCTCTGTAACAATCTTTCTCGGGTCAGGTCAGCACACCGCATGTCTCCTTATAAGGAAATGGAGAGGCTAATCCGTAACTATGATCTACAGGCGGACATACCAGCGAGATGAAGGCGCTGCTCTCGACGCTGGACTTTGACAGGTACCAGCCCAGGACGTACATCCACTGCTACGGCGACACACTATCTCTGATCGCCGTAGCGGACTTGGAGCTCGCAAACAGGACACACCTACGAGAAGATGTGTGTACATGGGCCGATACCTTCATCGTCTGGTGCATACACATGGGCTGACATGTCGCTGATCTTAGATGTACCGCCTCCTCCCCCTCCCTCGTGCCCGACAAGTTGGCGAGCCCCCCCTGTCCACAGCTTTCTCCGTGATGAAGACCGCGGTCGTAGCGGTGTACTGTCTCTTCCTCCTGCCGTTGCTACGGCATCCCAGCAAGCCGTCTGCGGATCTGCTCCTGATAAACGGGCCGGGGACATGCGTCGTGTTGGTGCTTGTGTGTTGGATCCGACGGGTAAGCTGGGCTGCCCCGCCTTGAACCGAATGAGTCCTGACAGCTCTGATCTACAGATACTCGGGCTGTCCTACACACGCATCATCTACGTAGAGTCGTTTGCGCGCGTCCGCTCGCTCTCACTCAGTGGGAAGCTCGTGCGACCGTTCGTCGACCTCTTCCTCGTGCAGTGGCCTGAAGCCGGGAAAAAGCAGGTCGAGTATCGCGGTTGGCTCGTGTAGAGAACATATCTGAACATGCATATATTGGGCTCTTGGATCATGCGTACAACATAACAGAGTACTACCAGGACTAACCGACGCTACACCCTCCTGATAATATCATCCAGAATCCCATCCACCCCCTTCTTCCCCGTCTTCCTCTCCCCCCCACTCGCGGACCCCTTCATCAACCACATCACCTCCTCCCTCTCCTCCCTCCTCCTCACCCGGTGCTTCATACACACCTTCCACACACCTTGCACGTTACCCGGTGTCGCATACCAATCATCATCCACCGCATCCGGCAGTGCATCCAGCTCGCCGGGCTCGTACAGATCCCGCATATCGGGCTCTTCGCCCGCTTGCGCGGCCCACGAGTCGACTCCGCCGACCCCGCCTCCCAGGCCGTGCTTCGCGTTCTCGGGGAGGAGGTCCTCTCCCGCGTGTCTCTGGAGAAGTTTCTCATCGAACGCCTCGGGAAGGGGAAAACCGCCCAGGAGGAGGCGGTGCGCGCGGACATAGTTGAAGAGGCCGCGCGCGGCGCGGGAGGTCATGGTGGAGCGAAGGGCGGGGTGGCCAGTTATGGCGGACATGAGATTGGAGATATGTATGAAAAGTGGGGGGTGGATATGGGTGTAGGGGAGGAGGAGGGCAAGAGTGTGGATGTACTGTTTAGGTGGAAGGGTCAGCGGATCCGTACCGGAGTGGTTCGGGGCCAGATCACTTACCTCAGAAGGGACGATGGCACCCAAGTCCAGAGGGGCGGGTGGAAGCTTGAGCTTTGAGGGTGATACCGTGATTCCACACATGAACTGGTCGATCTAGTTCCATCATCTGGATCAGCCTACCTCTCTCCAACAAGCAAGGAAGCGACACAACTCACCACCCACCACGGCACATCCGCCCTCTCTCTCCTGATCCACACCACGACCGGCTCAAAATCCCATCTCCTCAGGTGCACGTCCTGCACCCCATCTCTATACTCCATATACACCTCTATCCTCCTCTTTGTCAGATAATCACACAGCTTAACCAGCACCGGGCTCGGTGCGTCTTCCATTCCCGTCACTAGCAGAACCTCCGGCACATGAGGGGGGCCCCCATCGCCGTGCCACGGCCGGCCGTCAGACCGATCAGTGTCGGCGTACTGGGAGTTTCGGATAAGAGACTTGGGAGTGGAGGTGTAGGAAGCCTGGGTGGAGGGGAGGGAAGGGTGCCGGGTGCGTTGTGGGGAGTGCGCGTCTTGGGAGGGGTGGGGGGAGTGGAGGAGTTTCCAGGGGAGATCGTCGGTGGACGTGGCGCTATCCAGAGCTACATGTGTTGTAGACAGCCCAAACACTGACTCCATCATCTGTATACACCAGCCACTCATGATCAGCCATGTCCCAATCGACCGTTGCTGACACCCAGCACATCCCTCAGACTCACGGCTTGAACGACTTCGACAACCTTATCCAGCCCCTTGCCTTCCACATCCACCAGCAGCCCTCCCTTCCCCACAACCAGCATCAACAGCATCACCGAGAAAAGTGACGGGTCGATCTGCCATCCTTTCAGTGCGGGGTGGTCGAGCACGTGCGCAAGAAGGAGAGCGGTGAAGCCCGGAGAGCCGGGGCGGGGGAGGGACATGGTGTGGCGGGCGGGGGAGCTAGAGGCAGGGCAGGGCGGGTATCATGATTGCGAGGGGGGGAATGAAGGCATCATAAGGTGGCTGGAAGGGGTTTGTGGAGGAATTACGTGGACCAACAACCGACAACGAAGAAGATTGTAAATGTAAATGTAAATGCAAATGTAAGTGTAAGTGTAAATGTGAATGTTGATGGCTCCTGCTTGCTGCCTCCTGTGCGCGCGCGAACGAGCGGCGGTCGGTGTTCAGCGGGCCTCTGTCGAGAATGGCCAGGCATGCGTGTATGTATCATCGCGATGTTGGATCGTCTCACAATATCCTCCTTATGCATCGTCATTTCCGTCCCTTCCTTATCCATAGCTTGAGCCGGTGCGATCTCAGTGAAATCATCGCTACCGAAACGATACCTTGCCTGGTGGAACACTACACGTGCATCGTTCGGCTCCCGTGCGCTCTGCTCAATCATCACTTACACACACTGTGTCAGTGGCCAGTCGCACCGCCTCTGAAGGCAGGCAGCGATGTGGCCATACTGGGGCCGTCCATTTCATGCAGGACATGGTCGATGAATGGTTGGAGAAGCTACGGCTCTCCTACTTCATCCAGTGACAGTGGCTGGCGATGGCAGTCCCCCCCTCCATCCCCAAAATATACCTACACGCATCTTCCGCAATACAGCTGATACATCTTTGATTCATTGTGTCTGATTCACTCCTTATGTTCGTTCATATATCTCGTCAATATGCCCTCTGGCCATCTCGATCAGCGGCCTCTCAGTTCTCCTGCTCGTCGGATTGGGCGCCATACACCTGTGAGACAGATACCGTCAGCTGCATGTCTTGCATAAGACCATCAACGGGTGTGGTATACGCACGTTGACGTTCCTGAACACGCTAGGGTCAGCTTCTTCATCAGAGCCGCAACCTCACGAGCGGCCACTCACCTAGCACGGTTCTGTTCCTCGTCATCGCCTTCCTTCCTGTACCCGGGGGTGCTGTACCCAGTCTTGTACCCCTCATTGTCGTCCCCCCCAGCATACTGGTCATTCTGGTTATCCGCCGCCATCTGATTTTGCCTCGAGAAGGCTCCTCCCTGGGCATTCCTCCCGTACCCGCCGCTGCCGGTAGCTGCGCCAGAATCACACACGTCAACGATCTGCATGTATACAACCACGGAAAAGCAAACCCGACCCGCATTTAGGCCACCGCACCCACACCGAGGGGCGGGCGCAGGCATGTCTAGTTACGGCGGACAGACCCACTATCATTGTCGCCCATGCCCTCGTACGGGCTCTCCGAGTCCTTGGCCAGCCCGCCACTCCCGAACCCCCCACCGCGGACAGCGCCGTACTGGCCCTCCTGGCCAAACTGGCCCTCCTGGCCCTGGTTGCCGTTGACATCAAAGCTCGCACCGCCCTGCTGGCCCTGGCCTTGCTGGAGGGATTGACCGTTCGAGTCCTTGGCGAGCGCGCCGCCAAAGCCCTGGCCAGTCACGGCGCCGTACTGGCCCTGCTGGCCGAACTGGCCCTCCTGGCCCTGGTTGCCCTGGGCATCCTGGGAGCCAGAGTTCTGGTTGTTGCTGTTCTCGCCTGGATGGGAGTCAGTAGGATGCAGAAGGTGAGGACAGGGGGGGGGCGGGGAGCGTACCGGAGAAGAGCTGGTTCTTGAGTTGCTTTCCCTGATCGCTGTCAAGGAACTGCTTCGCGTTGTTGATGAGCTGGAGGGGGGGTCAGATTCTGCGTAGGCAGGAGGCAGCACATCAGGCTCACTCCTTCCATGATGCGAGTTGGTTAGCCTTGGGCAGATTGTTGATAGAAACGAGAGATACAGTAGAGGAGAGACAGATGCAGATGATGGTGAGCCACGAGCCCGCGGCGGCCCGCCCACTTACGTCATTGGGCCGGTGCAGTGCACCCACACATGATTAAATCCCGAGCCATCTGGTCCCACTCCCCCCTCCTCGAGCCCTGCAAGAACTATGTCAACAGACGGTTGATAAGACGGCGAGTCGCATGCAACTGCTTCTTGAACCAGTACCCGGCCCTACCCGGCCCTCCGTCACACAGCATGGCTAGAGCCACAATGGCCCACTGCATGCACAGCAGGTGGCAGAGCACGGCAGAGCCCGCCAAGGCCAGCCGGCAACCTTGTATCCGTCGCCCTTGCGGCATGACCGAGGCGAGCGCGTTTACTGGCTAGCGGCTAAGCGCCCGCGCTTCGGTTCTAGGCGTATCATGCCGTCTGGGGGCTTAGTCGCATCCATGCTCTTCATCCCAACCGCTTATCTGCCTTTATCCCCTCTCGACTTCCCGCTGCTCCAAGGAAACCACCACAGACCACACGCCATACACCGCCATGTCCACCCCCCCAACCCTTCCGGTCATCGACCCCGCGCCCTATCTCCCCTCCCCTCTCTCGGCGCCCTCCACGCCCGCCGCCCGCGCCGCCACCGCCAATGCCCTGCACGCCGCCTGCCGCGACGTCGGCTTCTTCTACCTCCGCATCCCAGAGTGGTTCCTCTCTCCCCAGGACATGCAAGAGTCCCTCGAGCTGGGAAGGGAGTTCTTTGCGAGGCCCGAGGAGGAGAAATGGGGTATCAGGCTCGAGAAGAGCGATGGTGTGCGAGGTGGGTTGCGGGCGCGCTTGCGACGCGGTGACCGTGAGGACGGGTAGCAGCCAGCTCACACTGTGCGAGTAGGGTACCAGAAACTGCACCAGAATGTCACGCAGGGAAAGGCAGACCACCACGAAGGTCTCGACCTCTACGCCCCGAGCCCCTACCCCCCTTCTGTCCTGCCGTCCGACCCCAACGCGCCGCTCCCCCCGCTGGCAGGACCAAACCAATGGCCCGCGCACCCTGAGAGCTTCAAGCCCAAGATGGAGAGCTGGATTGAGAAGATGCACGTGCTGGGGATGGCAGTGATGCAGGGTATGGCGGACGGGCTGGGGATGAATGAGGCGGAGTGGGCGGAGTTGAGGGGCGCTGTCGATAAGAGCTTCTGGGTGATGCGGGTGATTGGTGAGCTTATTGTCCCTTTTTCAGAGCTGAAATCTATGATGGGCTGACTGACATGATGCAAGGGTACCCTCCCCTGCCCGAGGGCATGGATGGGATCTCATGCGGCGAGCACAAGGACTACGGTTGTCTCACGTTCGTCGCCTGCTCTTCCTGGTTGTCGACATCCCATACTGACCCACACCGCAGGTTACTCCACGCCGACCCCATCCCGAACTCCTTGCAAGTCCTCTCCACCTCTGGCCAGTGGATCCCCGCCAATCCGCTCCCCTCATGCCTTGTTGTCAACATCGGCGAGATGTGGGAACGCTGGACCGGCGGGCTCTACCCCGCTACCTTGCACCGCGTGGTGCACAAGAGCCCGACTTACAGGGTGTCGGTGCCTTTCTTCTTTGAGCCGAACTTTGATGCGCAGGTAAGAGTATTGAAGGCTGCGAGGAGGAAGGCGGAGGAGGAGGGAAGGGAGGTCAGGGAGGGGGGCGATGTGGTTTATGGGGATTTCTTGTTGGAGAAGGTTGGCGGGAATTTCAAGTATTGATGAGCCAAGCTGGGCCATGGGTGGACAAAGCGAGCAACATTAACGAACATCATCACCCACACAATAACGCCTACATGCATAACCAAGTCTACTCGTCGTGCTCCTCGGCCTCGACAACAGGCGCCGTATACGCCTCCTTGAGCATCTTGCGCCTCTCCCCCGTGATTGTCCCCCACAGCCAGACCAGAGCCGTCTCCTGCGGGAGAAACTGTCCCACGAGCCCTCTGTAACTCCGGTAGGCAGGATACTGTAGTGTACGTCGTTAGCGTCCGCGCATAGCATCCAATGCGAACTCGGGGCTCACCTTCCGGGATGTGATCCACTCCGTCAAGGTCGTACTCGCGAGGAAGAGCAAGCTCAGCTATCCCAGGTGATGGGGTCAGCAATCCATCTGGAGCCGGCCGCCTACCGCTAGTGGTTCCAAGTACTCACAGCGAAGCTCGGCACAAAAACACTGCCCATCCCCCACCCACTCCTCGTAGACCCAATACCCTCCCCCGCACATACCACAAACATCGCCTGGCTCACCCAGAACAGCTGCTCTGCCGCAAAGTTCGGGTGGCGCGAGAGCCACCACATCCCGCGCGTGGGGAACCCGGGGTGGTGCGAGGCAGGGTAAGGCGAGGGTTTGGGTAAGCCGGGTCTGTTGATGAGGGGTTGGCGGGAGCTTGGAGGGGGTTGGATGATGGAGGGAGAGGAAGGGGGAAGAGTGGAGAGGAGGTGGTGCTTGGCGGATTGGAAGGCGTTCATGCGTTTGTCGGCTTGCCATTCCACAATGATGATGAGCAGCGCCACGAACACCATGGTGTAGTCCCCCGCGTTGAGAACCGGCGTGTCCGCCGGAGCCGACCCCTTGAACTTGCCCGGCAGCCACCTCACCACGGTCCCGTACTTTAGTTCGCCCCGCCCTCCTGCCCGCTCGGCAGGGGGCATCAGGAGGGCTTTGTGCAGCGGCAGACTGAGGGAGAAGAGGAGCGCCGGCTGGGCTGTGGCTATCACGAAGATGTGGATGAGGGCGAAGACGGAGCGCGGGACGAGTTTACGGAAGACGGTGTAGCGGTAGTCTTCCGAGGTGGGGTTGTAGAAGCCGCGCTTGATGGCGTGGGAGGTGAGGCGGGCGGACCAGACAAGCTGAAGATGTGGGTCAGTAGGCTGTGAGATGCCTGAGGGCGTGATGGCGGCTTACTTGTAGACCAAACATGACGAGCAAACGGATCAGGTTGTGTCCGTATATCCATCCCGTTTCGTTTACGAACGCCCATCCGATGATCATCGCCGACACTACCGGTGGGTAGAGTGGCCACGCCCTGTCCACCCAGCTGACATTGCCCGTCGCCAGTCCAAGCAAGTAGAAGCAAGGGATGGACGCAAAGAGAAAGAGGAGTGGAAGGTGTAAAGGGTTGGTAGTGGATGAAGCGATGAAATTAGTGACGGAGGGAGAAGGGTGCGTTGTGAGGTGCAGGCCGAGTGCGGCTGGCAGAGTGAGGAGAGGGGTGGGGGGGAGGGGAAGGTAGCGGAGTGCGGGGTGGATCATGGGGAGGATGCTTTTCGCCACTGATGTCATTGCTGGTGGTAGGAGGTGATATGTGGCTGAGTACTGGAGCTGTGCTATTGTCAAGAGCTTTTGGACTCTTCATCTTGTCCCTCGTGTCATAGAGACGAAGCTGGAACTCGAGGATGCCGATCGCCGATGACGCGCACACACCATGCAGCGGCGGTCCCCGCCGGCACCCAGGCACGTCCTACCTTTAATCCACCCCCCATTTAAGATTTCCCTTGCGTCCCCCCCCATCTTGGCCGTTTCGTCCTTCACGCTCGATAGAAGTCAGAAGTCTCCTTCAAGCATCCCAGTCTCTCTCACCACCCAACCTGCTTGTCTCCTGCACCGTCACATAGCTCACAGCCTGAACGGTGCCCCGATTGATACTCGTCTGAAAACAACCCCCGCACCTCCTTGTGATAGCTCCACCACAGAGCTTCCTTCTTCACCGTCATGTCAAAAGCGGCCGTTTCGCAAATAGTTGTAGGTCGAACTCCCCCCCCCAATTACCCGTATATCATCAGCTCAATTGACACTGCTCTCTAGAAAATCGTGGTTCCTGCGGGGAAGGCCGCGCCCACACCACCTGTCGGGCCGGCTTTGGGTGCACGAGGAGTAAAAGCCATGGACTTTTGCAAAGAGTTGTGAGTTGTCCCCCTGGGGGCCCTGCCCCTCCCCTCCCGCGCGCCCGCCACGATGAGCTAACCCCACCCCCCACCCCCAGCAACGCCCGTACAGCCCACCTCCAACTCTCCCTCCCCATCCCCACGCTCATCACCATCAACCCCGACCGCAGCTTCTCCTTCCAGACCCGTACACCGCCCGTATCGTACCTTCTGAAAAAGACGGTGGGGATCGAGAAGGGTTCAGGCGCGGGGCTGGGGAAGATTTCGGGGACGGTCAGCTTGAAGCATGTGTATGAGATTGCGAAGATCAAGTGCGGGGATCCGGACATGGAGGCGCAAGGGATGGAGAATGTGGCGAAGGCGGTGGTGGGGACGGCAAAGTCGCTGGGGTTGCAGGTAGTGCCATAGCGTGAGATATACGAGGATGCGTATGGATGTCCTGTATCTCGCTGAGCAGTGAGGCGTGGGGTGCATGGGTAATGTTTCGGTGGTAGTTGCTGAAAACAGACTCTGCCCTATTGCTACACCCCACTGGCTTTGGCAGGCAACTACTGTTCGAGGTTACCTACTTCTCCGGTTTCAGACGCTTACTCTTCCTAGCTATGCAAACAATGCCGTGGTGATTGAATCTCCATCCACCGTGGTTATTCGAAGTATGTCATGACAGCGCCTACCGCCATATCCAGGATCAACTCCTTCGGGTCCCGGTACCCACAATTGTCTATTGTGTGCTGGTTATGCTGTGACTTCTATTGTTCTAGTCATCAAGAACATGTCATCCCACCTACACTGCCAAGAGTGTAGTCGTCACGCATGGTCACTTGGCCCTGTGTGGCCCAGCGACGAAGAGAAGGGTGACGGAATGGTTACACCTTTGACACCTCATACAGAGTCATTGTCCCGGCATGCACGCAGCCACCGACCGACTGCCATGCCTCCAACTGTCTGAATGCTCCAAAGGGAAATGCCTCTTGCCAGAAATGCTGCGCGATGGTCGAGCGATGCAGGGTGATAGAGAAGAGAGGTGCATGACCGGCTTCTCTTGAGCCGGGAATTGCCTGAAGGGGCAATATCGTACCAGGGATGCTCTGATTTCCGCGGCTTGCTCTTGGACGTGTTCTTTGGTGTACCGTGACTTTTCACCACTGCAGCTGCAACAATCCACCCCCTCCAGGCAAGCCACGCTCTCCGACGCCTCGCCACGACGTCACCCAAGTGCAGACTCGGCACAGACAAGCGGAACGACCCGCGCATCGCGACACAGCACGAACCCGCTGGGACGTTGCCACTCGTTGCCGGTCAGCCGTCATTTATCGTACAGCAGCGCCACCACCAGGCCACTGCCGCAACTCGTATCGTATCCCGTCACCTGCTTTCCACACCCCCTCCGTCTCCAGGAATTGACTCATGTCCTGTTGAATACCCCTCCGACACTTCGCCACCGCTCGTCCACCACCACACCCTGCATGCCTATGTGGAGCTGAGCTGTCCACCGGTGCGTATTCGCGCCTCCCTTGTCTAGCGGCCACGTCCTGCGTCAAATCCTTCCCGAGCTTATCCCGCATCTTCATTACAGCAGTCTGTCCAGCCTTTCCACCCCGTTCTCTTCCACTTCGCCCCACCCCCTTTCCCACCCCCAACGACAGTCAGATCATCTGCCAAGCAGTATGATCGACCACATCCTCGGGCGCCCCTCCCCTACGGTCCGCCGCTCCCAGGTCTTCCTCGTCCTATTCTTCTGGATATGGCGGCTCTACAAGGGAGATGGCGCGCCTCGGATGCTCCACTCGCCCTCGGGCACGAGCTCGGCGGCGGCGCCTGGCCCGAGTGGAAGGGTACGGGAGCGCGCAAAGACGATGGCGGGTAGTGCGAGTAGGGGGTTACTGTGGAGGTTGTGGGTGCAGTTGGTGGGGCGGAGAGCTGTGCACTGGATGCAGAATGTGAATGATAAAATGAGTACGTCCTATCGAGGGTTGCTTTGGCTGCGGTGCCCTGCTGATAGGAAGTGCGTAGAGAACTTTACACCATATCAGTTGATCCTCGGAACGTTGACGCTGGTGTACGCCGTGAGGCATATGGACGACCTGCTAGGCATTGCGGGTAGGTGACTTGTTTCAAGAATAGTGATTGCACCAGACACTGACCCAATCCCGTATAGCGCCCGAACCTCTGTCCAGGCTGGTAAGCTTGTAGTTCAGTGTCACACTGCCGGGTCGAACTGACCTTACTCCTTGCAGTACTCGCGTTCGTACTACCGCGCAACATACGTCAACACCGCGTTTGACGCCGGTTTCGCCTCGGCGATGAGCATACGACCAAAGTGGCTCAAAGACATCTGCAGTATGATGTTCGCGGCCTACTACTTGGTGTGGGCTACAGAGGGAGACGAGGTGGTGAGTGGCACTGTTGAATGGGAGTGCCTTGGTGCTGGGCTGACAACGCATGGATCGTAGTTGAGGCGATATAGAGCAGTCTGCTCTGTGGAGATGCTCCGTACTACATGGGAGAAGACCCGGAACCCATATGTACGTGCCGGGGATCATCGTCTTCACCCCACCATGTACTGACGGTCCACCCCACAGGTCCGCCTCCTCACAGCATCCCATCGCCCCCGTCTATCCATCATCCGTGACGTTCTCATCCCCCGCCCACCCTCCTCCTCCCGCTCCAACCTCCCACCCGTCAAGGCCATGCTCTTCTTCTCCGGCACTGAGGCCGAGCTTGCCAATGCGACCGAGCTTATTGTGGACTTCCCCGGAGGAGGTTTCATTGCGATGGGGCCGGACTGTCACGAGGAGAGGTTGAGGGCCTGGGCAAAGAGGACGGGCAAGCCTGTTTTGGGGGTGGATTATGGCAAGGCGCCGGAGTGTGAGTCGCACATGTCAGTGGTGAAAGGCTGTACTAATGGGCCATCGTGATACAGACCCTTACCCGTGGGCTATTGAAGAAGGGTTTGACGCGTATCGCACCCTCATGGAGACCAAAGGAGAGATCATCGGCATTAAAAGCGGACAGCTGGGGATCGTTCTGACCGGCGACTCTGCGTGAGTAGCTTACACACCTCGGCCGTACCGCTCCAGTTCAACTAACCAATATTCCCCCTCACAGCGGCGGCAACATCTGTGCGACAATCATGCTCCGAATCCTCGAGCACCCCACCCCGATCCCCCGGCCCGTATCCATGGTCCTCGCCTATCCGGCACTCGACTTCAACTTCACCTCATGGATGTCCCCGCAAAACCTCCGCGTCCTTCGCACCGAGCAGAGCGAGACCCAGATCCCCGGGCTCGTCGCTGGCAAAGACCACATGCGCCACAAGTCCCCGCTCAGTGTCGTGGATGATGTGGAAGTTCCGAAGAAGCGCCCGGGGCATAGGGGTAGGCAGAAGAGCTGGGTAGCGACCCTCTCGGAGAGGATCCCGCTCATGAGTCCTGCAAATGAGGAGAGGCGGAGGGGCGCAGGTGGGGGCGGTGGAGGGTCGAGAAGTAATCCGCAGAGCCCAGCGCAGTCTGCATGGACGAGGACGCTGCCGAGGAGCATGTCTGCCAAGTTGACTGGGTGGCTCGGGGAGGGGGAGGATGAGCTGCCCGCGGAAGACGAAGACGATGAGGAAGACGAGGAAGCAGAGGAAGAGGTCGTGGGCAGGCCTGATAGGCGGCGCGATGCGGACAAGTCGCTCGCAGATAGGGTGAAGACGCCCAAGGAGGAGAGGAAGAGGTTTAACTGGCAGGGAGTCGAGTCATCACAGCCGCTGGAGGTGGGGGGCAAGGAGGAGCAGGTGGATGCGATTGCAGAGAGGAGGAGAAGCAAGAAGGCGCCGATTGGCACGCGGTTGACGATGACCAGTCGAGTGGGGTACTTCCAGGACAGGATCATCTCGCCGACGATGGTAGGTCGCCATTGCCCCCCTGTAGGCAGAACAGCAGCTGACTTGCGCTGTTTGCTCATAGATGCGCGCCATGGCCATTCTCTACATCGGCCCACGACGCAACCCCGACTTCGAGACCGACTACTACATCTCGCCCATCCTCTCCCCCCCGCATCTCCTCGCGCACTTCCCACCCGTCTACCTCATCTGCGGCGAGCGTGACCCCTTCGTCGACGACACCGTCATCTTCGCCGGCAAAGTCCGCGAGGCCAAGCGCGCACGTCGCTCCCAAGCCGAGACCGCCGCGCTCAGCAAGCCTGCGTTCCACAGCGAGGCTCTCCGCATCAGCACCAGCAAGTCGCGCGGCAGGGCGGACGCAGTTGACGTGCCGGACCCTATCCTGCGGGAGACGGCCGAGGACTGGGTGCAGATGCGGATCATCGAGGGGTGGGGCCACGGCTTCATGCAGATGTCGGCATTGATGCGCGAGGTGGACCCGGTGCTAATCGAGCTGGCGGATTGGATCGATGAGTCTTTCGAAAAGGCCAAAGAACGACAGAGGGACGCGGAGGTGCTGGAACAGGCAAGGTCAGCGGCGCGCGCAGCGTCAGCGCCCACGGGGTCCGAATCAAGGCGGTCAGGAGTGGCAGTGCCGACTGACGACCAGCTGGTTCCGCGCAGCGGGGCTAAGATGCTCGTCAAGCCCTCGCGTGATTATGTCAAGTCGGCGCCGAACAAGGTGCTGGGCGGGGCCGACCTCGGCGCGGCCTTTGTGGGCGGAGACGAGGACGACAACGATAACCTCGTGACCTTTACCCCCAAAAGCAAGAAGACGCCCCCTCCCTCAAAGTTCCTGCCTGTCCCGCGCCGCCCTTCCAAGGAATCTCTTGGCCTGCTACGGTCGGGCTCCGCACCGTCCTTCGACGTCGACGAGACGGGCTCATCAGGCGAGGCCGTGATGATCAAGACCCCCCCGCTGGGCACAAAGTCCCTCCCGGCGGACGCCCCCGCCAGAGGGTCCGGCGCCTTCGCCTTCTTCCACGGCGGTGCGAAGAGTGCTAGCCCAGCCCGTGTCCCTCGCTCGGGACGCGTCTCCCCTACGCTCTTTGGTGTGCCCCGCGCAGGCCCCGGGGGAACAGGTTCCGCCTCGGCACCCTCCGGGTCGAAACCGACCAGCCCGCCGCCGACAGACAAGCCCAAGAACAGCCTTGTGGCCGCGGCAGTGGCAGGCGCGCGCGCGGCGAGCCCCGCGCTGGCGGCGGCGGGATTGGTGCCGCAGAGCGTGGGGAATTTGTCGGAGGCGGAGCTGATGAGGAGGAGGAGGGTGGAGGCGGTGTATGGGATTGGAGAGACGGATAGCGCGGTGGTCAGTGACGGGGACGAGTAGAGGTTGTACATGTAGTGAATGATACTAGGGAGGTAGGGCTGCAGTTGTTAGAGTTGTGCGATGTTCTCAAGCATATACATATCAAGACCTTTTTTGCTCCTGCAAAGGATAGCGCCTAGCTGTGTCACGATATCATTTTAGGAACGCAAAGGCATATGCACCCCCATTACACACAACAACATCGTATGAACCTCGTAGATACGTATACACCAGAGGATATCTCCGTCTCTTCCCCCTATCCTCGCCGTAGCTATATCCCCTCAATGCGCGACTGTGAATACACTCTCTGCCTGAGCGTTGGATTGGCCGAAAGAGTCCATTGGTGAACACCATCTCTCGAGGGGAATGTGTCTGGGCGGGAAAGGGTGGGTGTGGGGGCGGGGGGGGGGGGATGAGAGCGTAATGCCTCGATGTAGGTGGGGTTGCGAAGCCAAACTCTAGAGGTCCAAGGCAAAGGGATAGTAGGTGCAAGTCAGCTCCAAGGCAACGTCGCCGACAGGAGGCAATCACTGAGCGTACTCACTGACAGTCGTGACGGCTCTTTGCCAGCCAGCAGATAGACCAACCACCGCACAAACCTCCCCGTCTATCCCACTCTCGTTTGCTGTTTCGCTCATTCTGGGAATCGTGGACAACGGGGGTTAAGAAGTCAGCGCGTATGTGCGGGGCGGCACTTGACGGATGCTTACCACCAGCTAAGGCATTATCTACAACAAATCAACAGAGAATGGTCAGCGCTCACCCCATTCACTGCCCTATTGACCCATTCCCCACCCCCGAGGACTCTTACCCAAAGATAGACAGCATAGGCCATCCTAACTCCGCTCTTCCCGACACTACCAATACCCCTCTCGCGCTCCTCATCACAAGCCCCGTCAAGCCAGAACCATCGAGCCCTAGGGGTGTACTTGACCGTTTAGTGGTTCTCCTCTCGGAGCTGCCGCCAGTTGTCAGCTGATGTGCCAGCACAACCATACATATGTTTAAGGTTTTTGCCATGCGTCTCTAGAGCAAGTAATTTTACACCGCGTAGATACACAGAAATGCCACCAATAAC
>JANBXI010000088.1:0-61165 GCA_024271845.1 Cryptococcus sp. VH57_BW
TTCGTTTCTTAACGCCCTAAGAGAATGATCTCCCGTGCCCGAAAATAGTTTGACTAGAGTAACGTATGTTAAGCGCATGTCGTTGTCTCTGATCTTGACATGGTCTGCGCGCTTGGCTGCGGTTACTAACCCCTAAGACCTATCGCCGACAGCACAGCCTCCACGCTGTGCCGAAAGCGCCACATTCACTACGCCTACTCGTGGTTCAATGCAGAGTTTTCGCCGCAAGATACCGAGCCCCACGCTCGGTGTTCGCGCGAGGATCCTCCCCCGGAGCGTACAAAGCCATCTGATGAGTGTTCTGAAATGAACTGAAAGCAGGCCCAGCTAATGGCGTACTTGACGTGATATTCACCTCACCACAACTTTTACCCCCTCCCTCGTCTAACCTCACTCGCGCCGCCACTTCGTGGCGACGCTCGTTCGTGCCGCCTTTTGCCGGAGAGCGGGTGATTCGTCCGTGGAGGTTCCAGACGTCTCGATGCATGTCCCGCATGCAGCAGCAACAGCTCCGCTCTGCTCCTACTCTGGAAGTGATGCAACGGATTGACATGCATGGCAGCCCCAGCACTACGCTACAAGAAGCATGGCATGAAACGAACCATTCTCTAATTCTCTAAGCGCAACCATGCCACCGCCTCGCCTTGTGAACAGTTGACCGTTATGAGCTTCCCCCGCGCTCAAGCCTGAGCCACTCGCCGAGAGCCGTGATGACCAGCGACTGGCCAAAGGGAGTGGTAAGACGCGGTATCTCCTTGTAGAACTCTGGGTCGACCGACACAGGGGTGCCCTTGCTGACATTGGCCACGACGCCGGACGGCTGCACCTGAGCGATGCAAGCTTTTAGGGCGGATAGAGCGGTGGGTAGGTACTTGGAGCGGTCGAGCAGGCCCTGTAGTGGATGTCAGTACTGCAAGGAAGTCGTCCGAGGAGCAAGAACAGTGACGGATCACTCACCGTTCGAACACCGATAAACATGCCAGCCACGAACCCGGCAGTGGCACTCGTCTCGACATAGCTTGTCTCATCGTTCAAAAGAGTTCTCCAGAGACCGGTCTCTTCGTCGCGAAGCCTTAGCAGGGCGTCGACCTGACGGTGAAGGGTGGAGCTGAGGACCCGGAAGACGGGGTCGGTAGTGGGGAGCTTGATCAAGTCAAGGAAGATGGGGATAGCAATAGTAATCTGGTCACTCAGAGTCAGCAGCTTCTCGACGGACAGAGGCTGCAGTCAAGTACTCGCCCAGCAGTTTCCTCGACCCCAGAGATTCCCGCCATAGTTGTGACCACCGCCTTGGCCGTCAAACTCAAAGCCATGGAACCAGAGGCCGGTGGTCTGGTCCATGAGATACTGCGAATGCAGGATGAACTGGTACTTGGCTGTGGGTCATTCATTAGCTGACGTCTCGTGACTGCTGTCGAGACTTACCCTCTTCAATGTAGTGGGGACGGCCGAGCAGCTGGCCGATCTTGGCAAGAGGGAGCACTGCTTGTCAGCTCACGTCATGGCAAGTCGACTTACCGGTCATCATCAGAGTGTCGTCCCACAGCTGGTTCTTGTTGACAAGACGGAATGTGACTGAATGGGAGGTCAGCATGTCTGCATGTCATTGTTCGTGATGGCATGGTACTCACTGTGCTGGAATCCGCCTTGTTCGGTCCCTGTTCTCCCTGTCAGCTGATGCGTTGGAACACAGAGGACACTTGACGGCACTCACTCGGCAGCTCGTTCATGACCCATTCGGCCCACTCATCAATCCACGCAGAGTACAATGTCTTCTCCTCGGGGGTGAACACTCCCCCGCGCTCGTTCTCTAGCTCCATCAAGGACGCCAAGGTGAGCAGCACGCTCATGGTGTTGATGTTCTTGAGCGTGGGGGGCTCATTGGCCCTCGCGGTGTACCACTCCTTGATCAGCTTGAGCGTACGCGCCCCCTCGGGGGATGCAGGGAAGGTGGACGTCTTCAAGACATAGTACTAGAGGCGGGTGTGAGCGCGGGTGAATGGGATGCGGAAGAAGCTGCACCGACATTGAACAGGCCGTAGAGGCCGATCGCCTGGGGCCACTCCCAGAAGTTCCACGAGATGGAATCGATGATCCGGCCATCGGCAACTGTTGGGTCGGGGTCAGGACGGTGCCCTGTGTGTGTGACGGCACGGCTCACTCTGGTACTTGTGCTTTCCGCTGGTGTCCTCGAGGTGGACCAAGGCGTCGGTGATGCGCTGGACGAGATCGTCGATGGCCTCCTCCTTGAGCGGGTAGGTGCGGTAGTCGGCGGTGGGGGGGACAAAGTCGGGCTTGACGGCGACGGGCATTGCGGCGGGAGGGGGGGGGCGGGGGTGCGAGCGGGGGAGGGGGTGGGCGACGGGGGGGGCGACGGGGGGGGCGACGGGGGGGGCGACGGGGGTGGCTATAAAGGCGACGGCTGCAGGCTGGAGGGCCCGCATCCACCCCGCACCCCGCACCCCGCGTGGACGGCCCGGCGCAGACGGCCCGGCGCAGGGGCAGCCGGACACGCACGCCGAGCAGGGCAGCCGGACCCGCACGCCGAGGCAGGCCCAGCCAGGGCGTGAAGGAATGACAGACTCGCCGCAGGGGCACCGGATCCGACACGCCGAGGCGCGTCTATAAATAGCGCGCGCGGGGGTCCCGTGACGTGGGTGGCCGTGCCTGGTGGCCACCGCGGTCCTCCTGCGCTGGCCTTACGGCGGCGCGCAGCAGGTGGATACGCCGTGCACGGTCCATGGCAGACGGCCCTGCACACGGCCCCGCGCGCCACGGGCGACCGCGCAGCGCACCCGCCCCGCGCCTCGCCCGGGCCGCCGGACGTGAGCCCCGCGGGGCTGTGGATACCCCCCGGGGACAGCGCGGGGCAGCCCCAGGCAGGCCTGTCGTCCGCATATAATACCATCGCATGCGAACGCCTGGCGGCCGGCCAGCGCCAGCCCTGCCACCGACACAGAGCAGCCCCTTCCAGGCATCACATCATGGCAGCCACCGCCCAGCCGCAGCTTCCACGCGACGACAACAAGGAACGCGAAATCGGCCATATCGAACAGGCCGGCCAGGGCAGCGACGACCCCAAGTACCTCCTCACCGCGCAGGACGACGCCGCCAGGATCCTCCGCGAGACCGGGCCTGTCGAGTTCACCATCGAAGAAGACAGGAGGGTCCTTCGCAAGGCCGACATATGGGTGTGCCGTAAGTGTCGGCTTCTCGGCGTGGCATGGACCGACCCGCGGCGCTCAACTCCGCCACCCCAGTGCCCATGCTCATCACCTATACCCTCGTCCATCTCGACAAGAGCTCGCTGTCCTATGCCGCCATATTCGACCTCAAGAAGGACACGCATCTCCACGGAAAGCAGTACTCCTGGCTCGGGTCCATCAGTAAGCTCACGCCCACAGCACAACCGGGCACCTGCTTACGTCCGCCCAGTCTACCTCTCCCAGCTAGTCATTCAGCCTCTGTCGTCCTACGCTCTTGTCAAGCTCCCTATCGCCAAAGTGTCAGTATCGCATCATCACCCCCCCCCCCCCCCCCTTGGCAATCACTCACACTCTCCACCGCCAGCGTCGTCATCAACGTCTTCTTCTGGGGTATCTGCCAGGCATGCATGGCCGCATGCCACAACTGGACTGGCTTGATGATCACTCGCGCTTTGCTCGGCGGCTTTGAGGTGAATCACCGACCTCACTACGGACCACACTGATTTCCTTTCCCGTTGCTAACCCCTACCATGCAGGCCACGATATCCCCTTCATTCATTGCGCTCACCCAAATGTGGTGGCGCAGAAGGGAACAGACTTACCGCAACACCTTTTGGCTCTGTGCCAGCTCGATCTCTGGACTGGTGCGTCATCATCATTCTCTCGATATCTAGCACCCTCTCGCTGACCCCCCATGCAGTTCGGGCCTTTGCTATCCTACGGCATCGCCCACGTCAATACTGGCATCCGCCCCTGGCAAGGCATCTTCATCTTCCTTGGCTGCATCACCATCGCCCTCTGCCCCCTTCTGTACTGGATGATGCCGGACGACATCACCACCGCTCGCTTCCTCACTCCCAGAGAGAAGGCCATCGCTGTCGAGCGTCTTCGTTCCAACAACACCGGTCACAAGACCTCAAAGTGGAAGTGGGACCAAGTCCGCGAGACTTTCCTCGACCCCAAGACCTACGGGTGGTCGCTCATGCTTACCTGCATGGCTATCCCCAGTTCTGGCATCGGAACATTCGGCACCCTCGTCACCAAAGGCTTCGGGTTGTGAGTCCTCTCCATAGACAAGTGCATCATGAGCGGTAACCACACGAGCCCTGACCCACCACCCATCGAACCATAGCAACTCGTTTGATTCAATTCTCTTCCAGATGCCCGCCAGCGTCCTCACTCTCATCTTCCTTTTCCTCGGCACCTATCTTATCAATCGCTTCAAGCTTCGCTCTCCTGTCGTGGCGTGAGTCTTTCCACCAGTCATCTTGCCCTCCGCCCGGTGCTTACATTCACCCACAGCACATTCGTCATCTTCCCCATTGCTGGCGCAGCCGCTCTCTTGTACATTCCTCGCTCCAACCGCGGTGCCCTTCTCGGAGCCTACTACATCATCATGCTGTATACCCCTCTCCGTGAGTACTCAGCTCAGTGTTTCAATCTCAAGCTCGGTCAAACACAAAACTCACCTAATAGCAAACATCTTTCAGAGCCTCTCGTCTACTCTTGGGCAAACATGAACGCTGCAGGCACCACCAAGCAGCGAACTCTCGGCGGTATCATGTTTATCTTCCAGTGCGCGGGCAATGTCGCCGGCCCTCAAGTCTGTACGTAAATAACCTGCCACACGCACGTCGGTATACATTCCCTGACAGCCCATAACGCCCAGACCTCGAACGCGAGGCCCCAGTCTACCGCACCGGTCTCTATGCCGACCTCGGGTGCTGGTGCTTGCTTTTCGTGCTCATCATCACGATGGGCTGCTACCTCAAATTCCTTAACCACCGACAGGCAAAGAAACGTGCAGAGTTGGGTATGGCCGCTACCCAGGACTTGTCGATCATGACCCTTGAGGAGGCTGCTGTAAGTGAAGTGCTTGTGGCGACGGCAGTGTGGTATGTGTGTGGTAGCTGATCACGAGCTCTGCAGGCATACAAGCAGAGAATGGGCCAGACTGAAGAGGAGCTGAATACACATGCGTTTGACGATCTCACAGACCTGCAGAACCCCGACTTCTGGTATGTGCTGTGAGATTAGTTGGCCGTGGTGAGGGCGGAATCCTTGCACAAGTCCCGTAGTTTGTCCAGGACTGGGGCTTGGTTAGTTTGGCTATGTGCGGGGGAGGCTGCGAAAAACAAGTGCGCGACGATGGTGCGGAAGGGGTGTTCTGTCCTGGGGTCGGAGATGCCGCCGGTGCCAATTTCGGTTATTTTGACGTTCATGGCTCTCGCTCTGGTGAGGGACCGCGTGCGGTTCATGTAATGTACAACATCTTCTTGCCCATACGCCTGCTCTATATAGAAAGAATGAAATCCCACCGGCCCTTTGACCATGAAGCGTACTGTCAGGCCGGGCACCTTCTCTCTGGGTTGTTTTTTGCAAGGGGGGTCTAAAGACCTTTTCGGTATTGTCACATCTAGAAGAAGAACGGTTAATGGCAGCAGAACGGTGCCCGGCCGCCTGGCACATCATGAGCGCCTCCTCTGTGTCACCCCGTTCCGTCGTATCATACCCTCCTTTCACTTCCTGCCGCCTGCGACACTTTGGGTATCGCCCACTATGGCAAGCGCTGACATACAAAGCAGACCTCCTCAAGCTTGTCTCTGTTGCCGACTGATATATCACCCACAACTCCTCTGGCCCATACTCCCCGTCCAGCCGCCTCGCGGCCTCGCCACAACACCGCGTCGTGCTCCACGATATCCCACCCCCACGATCCCCTTTCACCAATCCCCCATGCCCCGCCACCCATCACCTCGACATTCCTATCCCTCTCTACACACTCCCTCGTGCGCCATGGGTCGCTCACACACCTCTAACACCATCCTGCCGCCTTCCCAGGTCTCCTCTCTGTCCGCCAAGTACTTCTCGCCCTTCCTCAAACCCCAGCGGCTCGTGCGGCAGCCCGTACCCCCATCTTTGGCATGGAGCAAGCTCCCCCCACCAGCAGCGGAGATTGACGAGCGACCAACGGCGAGGGTTCGGCGCTTCAAGCTGTGGAGAACGGTGACTCCAGAGCTAAGGGTTGCTGTGCTCGACCCTCGTCGCCGAGGTGCGTCATGCCCAGCCCAAATGTTGAGCAGCATTTTTGGTCATCGACACTGACCGCGAGCGCTGCAGGTTGTCTTATCCGGTACCGCACATTTGCCATTCCCTGCCCTTCCCAGCAGCATCACGGACGGCTATCACGATCCACCCGCCCGTTCCAGTCCATCCCTCGCCCGCTCCCATCCCGTCCTCCGCCAAGGCCCTCTCCCGTCTCCCGCGGTCCGTCTTCCATGTCACCGTCCCCCCCATTCGCAGCACCTTTGAAGCCCCCCAAGCTGCCGAAATTCGAAAGAGATCGCGCACATGACAGGCTCCTGGAGCATAAATGGGTTCTGGACCAGGAACATGAGAGGCGATTTCGGCGTGGGATCGCGGTGCTGATGCAAGAGGCCATGGAATTCCAGGAGGCGAATACGTGTGCCCCTTCTTCTACTCGGTGTACTGTATCGAAGAGCCATTACTGATTGCAGACGTGATTTACGCAGGCTGCCGTTTGAGGAATGGCCGACGGGTAGCAATTGGCATCAAGGCGTGATTTGGAAGGATGGCGTCGACCTCGGGCGTATCGCGGAATTGTGAGTGCAGCGGCTCTTCTTCTCTCACCTCCCGGCGAGTGTTGATCCTGAGCTCTACTCTGAAGCGCCTGCATGTTCCGCGCTGTCCGAAAATCCTCCTACAACATATACCAGTATCTCAACCCAGACGACATCGCCCCCGTCCCGGGCCTGCAAGCCGTGCACCACCAGGTCAAGGCAGAAGAGCGACGCACGCAGAAACGGCGGGAGAAAAAGGAGAGGAAGCGCCAGGAGAGGAAAGCGGCCGAAGTGAAGGCAGTATGGGAAGCGGAGGAGGCATGCGAGACCTGCGATTCGAAACGTGTCAAGCGGGTGATCTCAGAGGAGATGAAGGAGATCGAGCACGAGGAGGTGTGTGTGGAGCGCGTGCCGTTGTCGGCTTGCGAGACAAGTGCCGGGGTCGCACCTTCCCTCGGCGTGACCGACGACGATGGGTCCGACACACTCAAGACCTTGGTCGACCGACTTCTCGAACTACGGGTGTACCCCGCCCAGATCCAGGAGCAAGGGCGGAGACGCCGCGAGAGCTGTGGCATGGTGAGTGCTATCACTGAGGACAAGACTAGCAAGACGGATTATAGCCAAGACAAGGAAGCAACGATTACTGTACTCTCACATTCTACATCACTCCCACTCACTCTCCGCCTCAACAATCTCCAATTTCGCCCAGGATCTCTCAACCTCGACGACGACACCGCCCTCCCCTCACACGATGCCCCCACTCTCACTTCCTCTGGCATCTCCTTCCGCGACAACGAGAGCACACAATCTACCAGCTCACCAGCGAGCTCGTTCGACGCTGCTGAGGGCACCGACAATTTCAACCAGGCAGAGAATCAGGATGGTGACGCAAGCTCGCAGCTCACAGCGATGACGGAGAGGTTGGCACTTCTCTGATACAGCTGGTGTGTGAGTAAGTAGCCAAGGAACATGGGCAAGAGAATCATCATGCATAGCTTGATCAGGAGACAAGTGACACGATTCACGTTCACTGAAAGGTACATCTACCCCGCACATCAGCGCTGCGCGATCGCTAGTCTTGAACACATCGCAACTCACTATAGCGGAGAGTTGTCGTGATAATGCATCTATTCGCCCGCAAAGAGACGAACTATGAGGTATATGGACGATCCAATGAATCGGAAGACTGCGAGAGGGCATATCAGCGCACAGGTCCACTTCGCAGTAAGCGAATACTCACAAGCCAAACCCGCCACCGCACTATCCCACCGGCAGCAAGTCAGCGTAAAATTGCAGGTGCTGCGGCACCACAGCTGACTCACTACAAGATCACACCCGTATATGTTGTAGCCACCGAACTGTCGCCGCCGGTTGTTTGGAGGATCCCCGCGGTCAACGCCCCATTCGTCATGGTCCACGCCAACAGCACCTGCAGCACCCTCATCAGCACTAGCCATCTCCCCGCAGTTCACCCACCCGCGCGCCAACTCACATTCGTCCTAAAGTTCTTGTAGTAATCCTCCTGCTTTTGATCATCGCTAACCACCGTGACTTCTTTGGGCGCCATGCTGCCCAGCACCTGCAGCTCGGCCGCATACACTGCGTTGATATCCTTCTGCTCCATCGGAACGTCGACGGTGACCTCGTCTTGGTTGTCGGCGGAGGACTTGACAACACCGAGGTCTTCGGAGACCTTGTCGGAGCCTTTGGTACCCCAGGACTGTGCGAAGAGATGTCAGCGGCGCACTATGTGGATTGGTGGTGGCGCGGGAGGGACGCGTGGGGGGGGGGGGGTTACTTACAACATCATGCACGTTGCAGAAGGCGTAGACGCTAATAGGTGTCAGCTACATATTGCCGCCAATACACTGCCCGGGGCAGCTCACTTCAGGACGTTGATGTAAGACGGTGCCAATAATAAGTATTGCAGGAAGGAAGTGACTGCGGTAACAAGTCAGCTTTGACCTCTACTTGGTGCGGCCATTTTGCGTAGCTCACTCATATGCCACGGCTCCAGCGCCAGTAGTGACGACAGAATGTACAGCCCGTACGTCGCTGCCAACGACAACACGATGTTGCGGAAGATCTTGTCGCTGAAAACAGAGCCTACGGTGACATCTCCTTGGGCCTTAACGCTCTCGATGCCCTTGACAGCGAGGAAGACTGGTGCGAAGTCAGCTACGGTTCACGGTCGAGAAGTGAAGGAACACTCACCAGCAGCGAACAGCATATAGACGGTGATCAAGGCGAACCCAACCATACTGCTGGTGTAACCAATTTTTGATCTACACACACCACCGTCAGCTGCGCTACACAAACCAGGGCCCAGACCGCAGACTCACCCAGCAGGTCGATTGCCTAGCGACAGAAGGAAACACCAGAGGAGGAGGGCAAGGTAGATGTAGTGCAGAGGTATGTTGACGTATTTCCACGCAGAGCCGAGCGAATTGAGTGATTGGGTGAGGACGAACTGCAGGGGGTATGTCAGCTCCCGCAGCCTAGAGACACCTGGGTGAACATGCAGTGACAATCCAGAGACTCACGAAGGCGATGTAGTAGTTGCCCACAGCAAACCACGTAAATATCATGTTCACAGTCTCTACATCACACTATCAGCTGCTGTACACCACAAACTGGCAGCAGTGCAACTCACGATATACTAGTTCTATGTGCAGCACCATCTTCCTCGTAAACGAGTGTCTATGGTCACCTGTCAGCACCCCCCTCATCTCCTCCACGCTTCAGCCAACTCACGACGACCGATAGATGTAGCCGAAATGCAGAATCGAGTGAATGGCCGCAAAGAAGGACCCGTTCAGCCATCTACTCGCCGCCGATCAGCTCAATTCCACGGAGGCATATGCAGCCAAGACCGACTCACCGACGACGCTGAGACACCAGCTCCGGGACGGCATCGGGCACGTCCGTAATCGCGTACGCCGACTTGACGTAGTGGAGCGTCCAGTTGCACTCCCGCTTGCTTACGAGCTCCCAACAGAGGATACGGTCTGTACAGATGGTCAGCTCGGATCTGCGACACGCAGACTATGCCGGGATAACAATCTCACCCTCAGCAAGATACATGTTGGCGGCGCTTGACGGTCATGTCAGCAACGATAGGCATTGGGTGTGCCCAACCACTCACAAGATACCCGCTCCAGAGCCGTGCATGGTCTCGCCTATGAAGTACTGTTTGAGGGGCCCATTCCCGCGGTCGTCGTTGAGGAGCGCGATGTAGCGGTACGCCGAAAATGCTCCGGGCCTGTGCCCAATGTCAGCCGAGTCCGAAGGTGAACGGACACGAGGACAAGCTCACAAGACGGTGATGTATCCAAATATCGACTCGAGTGGCTTGTCGAGGATGTTGCTCATCTTGTACTCAAAGTTCTACCTTCCCTCGTCAGTCCACCGCCATCTTGATAGCACTTGAAGCGAATCACCTGGGCCGCAACCAGCGGGTTGAGCAGGTTCTTCCAGAACATGCCCTTGAGTGCCACAATCTCTCCGCATGCGCCGCCGACGGACGAGTTGATGTCAAATGCCTTCCAGAGGTGATAGATGGAGTCGGGGCCGGGCTGGGTACCGACGTCCAGAAGGACGCAGACGCTGCGGGGTCGTCAGCTTTGGGTATAACGGTGGAGAGGGGACCCACGTACTTCGGTCGAAGACAAGCTCCAAAAGCGCTAAGAGATGTGTCAGCGCTGGTTGTTTCGTCTGCCAGTCTACTCCGATCAACCCACTTGAAGAACCACCTGTGGCTGTTGATCTGCGAACCATATCGTCAGCAGCGCCCTACATGACGACCATCGACTGCACCCACCTTCTTCTGATTCTTCTCCTGCAGCCCAAAAAGATTGTCAGCGTCAATAACCAGCTGCCACTTTGGATCAAGTACACTCACCTTCATACAGAAAATGATCTGTATCGGAACGGTGTTGGGCCCCCCGGGCCCTATCTTGCCATTCGATGCGATTGAAACTGGCGTGGATATCAGCTCTATGACATGACTCGTTTCAACAGAGCCAACTCACGTTGTGTGGTGTACTCGTACAAGTGCGCCGTCTACAAATCCGTGAGCTCCAACTCCGCTCCACGCGAGAGGCAACGTACCACCGGTCTGCCGTTCACGACATTCTTGCCGACACCCTCCTGGTACACGCCAAGCGCTGCAATGACAGAGCGCGTGCGCGCATTGATCTTGAGTCGACCGTCGGCGACGATACAGACGACGACCTGGCGGTGTGTCAGCTGATCCGGACATATAAATCACGTCTTCATCTAGCTCAGCTCACCTTCTTCCAACCGTCCTTGCCCCAGGTCTTGCTCTTGGAGCGAGTGCAGAGATGGGCGATGTTCTGCATGACGCCGCGCATTGTGCGGCAGAAGAGGACGTCATCTTCCTGGAGAGTGGAAAGGGCGTCAGATCAGCAGCTCGGAGAGGATCGCGGTCGGAGCTTACGTTGTACATTGTGATGACCTGCGTTTTGGGAGGTGTGAGTGGGCAGCTGATATTTGGGTTATGTGGCAACTCACGATGAACAGCTCGGTCTGACGAGGAGGGTCGTATAGACGTTGACGTAGGGTGTACTTGTCGGCCTGTAACGACCGAAAGAACATGCCAATTGATCAGCACGCACGCTTTCCTTGCGTCACTCGCCATAAGAACCCACCACAAAGTCATCCGGGTCGCAGGTCACCGCGGTGTACCTCATCTTTGTTAGCTCGTTTCCCTCCCTGATCGGACACTGGTCGAGAAGCATGGATGGAACATCCACGTCGAGCACCAAGTGGCCGCGGAAAAGTCTTTAGACGGGTTAACTGTCAGCAACGGTCGGACACGGCAAACACCACCACCAAAGCACTCACTGGACCTTCTTCTGCGTCCTATTGCGCCTGACCATGCGCGCAGGAAGCGGGCCGTAATGGAGATTTACATCCTCGTCCATTGCCTGGTGCGCCGCAACCGCCGCATCACTGTACCCCCCGTTCGGCTGCCTCTCGGGGTCGCCGCCGAAGCGCAGGGGTGATATACCGACATCACCGGTAGCCCCTCGGTCGTCAAGCTGGAAGCGCGGAGCCATGCTGGCCGAACTGGTGGAGTGGGGTATGCCGAAGCGGGGGTCTGGTGCGGCATGCTGGAGGAGGGGGTGGGAGTCATTCATGTCGTCGTCCTGGGGTGTGCTGTCGTACCCCACTGGCGGGTAGGCGGGCTGTAGATGGGGAGAAGGGGTGTTGAAGCCAAGGTTGGAGTTGGAGAATGAATGGTGAGGGATCAAAGGAGGGGGGGAGGTGAGACGGGTGTCCGCCATGCCGTACGGGTATGGTGCCGTGGGCTGCGGATGGAGAGGGGCGGGCGGGGGGGGGGTGGGGGAGCCATAGGAGGGGATGGCGTCAAAGCGAGTCAGGTGCGGGGGCGAGGCTGGGTATGCGCCGTGTGGGTGCTGTGGGGCGAGGGGGTGGGGGATGGGGGCGGAGGAGTGCTGGAGTCGTGGCTGCTGTTGTTGCCACGGGGGGAGCTGCTGCTGGGGTGGCGGCTGAATGAAGGGATCGTCGTAAGGGCTGGACATGGATGCCAAGGGCTGCTGGGGGTGCTGCTGGGGGTACTGTGGCTGTTGCTGTGGCTGTTGCTGTGGCTGTGGCTGTGGCTGTGGCTGTGGCTGTGGCTGTGGCTGTGGCTGTGGCTGTGGCTGTGGCTGTGGCTGCTGCTGCTGCTGCTGCTGCTGCTGCTGCTGCTGGCCGTACTGGCCGTGCTGGGGCTGGTATATATCGCCCGGGTTCATGGCGGGGCGGAGTGCAGTGTGGGGAGCTGAGCAAGAGATGACGAGCAAGAGGTAAAAGCTAAAGCAGCATCTCTCGAGTGCTGGGCAGAGCGCGACGCACAGACCCCCGGCGCGCCGCCGCTTGCCGCCCGCCCAGGCACCACACCGCCTCGCGTCTGACTCGCCGCACAGCAAAATGCATGCCTCTCTCGCAACTACTGTCTCTACTCTTGACTCCACCACTCGTCGGCCAGGTTATCCTGCTCGCCATCTGTCGGGGTCGTAGGCTCCGGCGCCTCATCCCCCTCGCTGCCCGTAGGCTCCGGCGCCTCATCCCCCTCGTTGCCCGTCCTGCATTTTTGAATCTCCTCCAGTAACTCTTTCCATGGATCATCTGCCGTCCGAACTCACGTCAGCACCGCTTCCGTCTACCCCTCGCTCGCACTCACGGGCATTGGACGTCAACGCACCCCCGCTGCCCTGCACTGTTCTCCTTCTCACTACTGTGAAGAAGGCATAATGAGTGCCTATATATCTTTTCCTGTCTGAACTGCCAGTCATGTTCGTGCTGCCCTGCACTGTGTGGGATGAGGTCATCGTGGTCGGGGCCGTCATTGGTTGTCTTTTGGTCTGTGACAGTGCTGCGTCGTTCCAGTTCTGGATGTGGTTGTGGGTTTGGTTACGGTTGTGAATGTGAATGTGTAGTTATGGCTGTGGTTATAGCAGAAGTAGCGACGTTTGGTGGTGTGCAGAGATGGGTCTCGAGAGGGGAGTGTGGATAGTGTGGGGGAAAAACGAGTGCTCATTTACGGTATGCGCCCCTATAAGAATGGCTCCACACACCCCAGCTCCGGCCCTCGAATGTCACTACAAAGGAGAATCTCACTTATCACAGTGTCTTTGAATCTCCGGTCTATGCACTCGACTCTCACCTTTATGATATGTCTTATCTAGACGATACGGTCTTTGAAATTTGAATCCAGATGAGGTCTTCCTCGCCACAAAATACCGACATGTCGCTGTCTGACCTAACGCATAAGCAGTATCAAGAGAGCCAGAGGCCACTCTCGTCGATCCACCCAAAGGATATGAGCGTCTGTCATCAACTTCAGAACACCACCGTGATCCATGCATCTTCCCCAGTTCCACCTCCACGCAGTGAGACACGCTTTGCAGGCATACTATACATCGCTCACTTCTTGGTAAAGAATCCCTTCAGCGTGCCCTGCCCCGCTGTCGGCTTGTTTGGCGCCGCCTTCTTCGCCCCCGCCCCCGGGACTTGCGTCCCGAACTTCCCACCCCCGCTCCCCACAGACGACGCCGAGTCCTGTGGCTTGACGGGTTGGGACTTGCTGCTCGCAGCAGCTGGCTTGGCCTTGGGTTGTGACTCCGGCTCCGACTCGCCCGAGTACGACTCTTCTGACCAGTAGTCCTTCGACACTACCGCAGGCCGTAAGCACCCTTCAATCTGGAAAATGCCGGGTGAACTAGACACTGAGCATACTCACCAAAATATCCCTTCTTATCCACCTCCCTCTTCGTCTTCTTCACCTTCCGTATCTTCCTGCCCGATGTACTCCGCTTTTCTGTTGCCTGTGTGGTCTCCACCTTGGCCTTGGGCTTTGGCACCTCCTCCAGATCGTCGTCGGAGAGATCCACGTCCATCCCCGCCATCGCCTCAAGTGCTGCCCGGTCCTCCCGGCGTGCCATGCTTGATGTAGGCTCAGGCTTGAGTGACTTGGAAGTGCTGGCGGCGGTGGTGGAGGTGGTGGTGGTAGACTTGGACTTGGAGGTGGCAGGGCGCTCGGCAGGCTCGTCATCCTCGGTGTCGGATGTGATGGTTCGTTTCTTCGACTGGGAGGTGCGGGGTTTGTAGGATGAGACGGCTAAGGAGCTGTAACTCTTCTCGGCCTATGGGGGAAATATCAGACGTTGTCTTCGCTCTTACGATTGCCAGCACCAGGCAGCTCACCTTGGGCCCCTCCGTTGCGCCGCTGCTGTGCTCCTTCTTCACCTCCCTGCTGCCCTCCTTTGTCGCCTCTCCATTGACATCTTTTCTCATCTCCACCTTCTTCGACGCCTCCTTCCCCTTGCCCAGTACCTTCACCTCCTTCGTGTCCTTCATGTCCACCTTGGTACCCCAGTTGAGTGCGCCTGTTTTCATAGGCTTCTTCTCGGACTGGGCGGGCTTGAATGCCTCCCCGGTAATGGTACCGTATACCACAGGATTGGAATAGTTGGCGTGAGAATGGAGCTCGAGGTTCGGGATAAGGTACTGGGCCGGATCCTGTGGTGCTAGCGGGTTAGTACATACAACTCCCACCAATGAGGTAGAAAGCATCAGCACGCACCTTGACGGGGGCGGGGGCAAGTGCGTAGATGTGTACACTCAGCGTCGAATCCTCAAACAGCTTCTTCTTCTCTGCAACGATCGTCAGCTTTCTATCCCATCGCTCACAGGCGTCGCGGAAAAGCTAGCTCACCGAACAAAGCATCCTGGCCCGTCAACACCACCCCCCACCTCTGCACCTCCTCCCCGTCCCACTCCTCTCCACCCTCCCCTTCCACACCATCGCCTACACCCCCTTGCCCCACCTCAGCCACTTCATCATTCCCCTCCGCCCTCTCATCGTCCTCATCTATTCCATCATCAGAGTTCCGCTCCCCCTCGCTCCGCTCGTCCATATCCACAATCCGCACCATGCCCTTGCCCATATCACGCAAGCTTTGCGTCGCCTTGGAAGGGGAGGATACATTGATCTCGTTCTGGGTGAGGGTGGAGGTGCGGAGGAGAGGCCCGGTGAGGAGGTAGGTCGGGGCGAGGGCGGGGTGGGATTCATAGTGCGCGAGGAGGAGGCTGCGTTGTTGTCAGTCGACTAGTTGCTAACGCCCAGGGAGTTGTGGGTTGTATTTCAGTGTTTAAAAAAGACACACTTCTTGGCCACATTTACATGGCATCCTACCTCGCGGGAGACGGTGCGATAGGTCACCTACACAGATGAAGACGTGCCATGGTCAGTGACCAATCCACAAGACGCGCTGACAGGCGGGACTCACTAATTTGTTCTCGTTCTCGATCCAATGAGTCAGTTTGCGGGTAGCCGCTTTCTGTTGATCTGGAGTTGCCATGATAGACAAAGTCTTCCTGTTCCGTTGAGTTACTTGGATGTCGGACGAATCTAGGTGTTATAGATGTGAAGAGACAGCGAGATGCAAATAACGCGCCAGTGGTTGACGCGACTTGGGCGCACTCACCGAATGCACCGAATGAATCATGCGCGTCAGGGCTTGGATATGCCGGCTGAATCGCAGTCGGGGCATCTGCTATGCATCTGCAGAACAAGTATAGGTTTTTCAAAAGTCCGTCCACAGGCTGCTGGTACACTGTAAAGAGATTGAATGCAGCCCAGCGTGGCTTCTTGTTGCCACGGCAGAAACACTGGACGGGCGCAGCGTCTGAACTCTTGAGCCTCGCTTGCGTTTGACACTCAATGGTACAGACGCCGCCTTCAAGCATGTCTGGGAACCACATCTCTCGACTGACTACACCTTACAGACCTACAGCAGTGAATTTTTTCTAACGGGCATGCATGCTTGACAGCCATACGTTCATCAACAACGTCATTCTCCTGTTTCCATCCCTTCTAGGTCCCGTCCCACTGTGATCTCGCGAGCCACGTCCGCCTACTTGGAGTGGAGCTCGGGGGCGGTGGTGCCCTTGGAGAGGCCAAGGCCACCGGCGAAGATGCTCTTGCCAGCGAGCTGCTCCCTGCGGATGGTGTCAGCTCTGTTGGGTGTGGAGATAAAGACAAGGAACGGCCGTGGACGCACTCGATACGGAGGAGCTGGTTGTACTCTGCGCAAGGGGGTCAGCTAACAGCACACAAATGAATAGCCTAGACCACTCACTGGCCATACGCTCAGATCGGCAGGGAGCACCGGTCTTGATCTCACTGTTAGTCATGTCAGCAAGCGGTACTTTCATCGACAGCACTTGACACCTACCCAGTCCTGAGGGCGACGGCGAGGTCGGCAATGTAGGTGGACTCGGTCTCACCGGATCGGTGAGAGGTCATAACACCCCAGCCGTTAGACTGAGAGAGCTGGACACTGCGGTGAGGGTCAGTGGACGGCAATAGTACACGCAGAAAGAACATTGGCTGATTACTCACGCCTGGATGGACTCGGAGATGGTACCGATCTGGTTGATCTACTCGTGGATCCCATGTATCAGTATCCACCCATTTCCTTGCTAAGAGCCGCGCGACGCTTACCTTGAGAAGGAGGGCGTTGCAAGCCTTGGTCTCGATGGCCTTCTTGATCCTGCTGGGGTTGGTGACCAAAAGGTCGTCGCCGACAATCTGGATCTTGGCGGTCTTGTTGTAGTTGGCCCAAGCCTCGAAGTCGTCCTCGTGGAAGGGGTCCTCGATGGAGCAGATGTCGTACTTCTCGGTGTAGCCGTGGTAGAGGTCGGCGAGCTCAGTACCGGAGAGCCACTTGGAGGGGTCGGAGTTGGGGTTCTGCGTGGCGTAGACACTGTCAGCTCTGACCGACCCGAAAGCGGAAATCAAAGGAACTCACCTTGAAGTCAAGGTCGTACTTGCCGTCCTTGAAGAACTCGGAGGAGGCGACATCGAGACCGATCTGGACCTTCCCAGTGTAGCCGGCCTGCTTGATGGCCTCAGTAAGGAGCTCCAGGGACTCCTCGGCACCAGAGACGTTGGGGGCGAAACCACCCTCGTCACCGACGTTAGCGGCTGTCCAGTATGTTAGCGGAGTTACACCTCTACAAACAGTACGCTAAACTAACCGTCAATGCCGTACTTCTTGGTGATGACCTTCTTCAAGGTGTGGTAGGTCTCAGAGCCGAACTTCATGGCCTCGGTGAAGGAAGAAGCGCCGGTAGGGAGGAGCATGAACTCCTGGAAGGCGAGCGCGTTACCGGCGTGGGAACCACCGTTAATAACGTTGAACGCGGGAACGGGGAGAACGTAGGGCTCGGACACGCCGGCGAGGCTAGCGAGGTAGGCGTAAAGGGGAAGACCCTGCAGAGATAATTTGCAGCGTCAGTGCGAGAATATAAATCAGATCAGACGAAACCCACCTTGTCAGCCGCGGCAGCCTCAGAGACAGCCATGGAGACACCAAGGATGGCGTTGGCGCCGAGCTTGCCCTTGTTCTCGGTCCCATCGAGCTTGATGAGCAGGTCGTCAATCTCCTTCTGGGAGGTGACGGGGAGCTTGGAGTCCACAAGGGCGGGGGCGATGATGGTGTTGACGTTGTTCACGGCCTTGGACACACCTGACAGTCGGAGTGGTGTCAAGACGTGCGTCACAGGCTATTGTGGTACAGGACAGACGACTCACCCTTCCCAACGTAGTCCTTACCGCCGTCGCGAAGCTCGACAGCCTCGTGGGCACCAGTGGAGGCACCGGAGGGGACCTGAGAACGGAAGAGACCCTTCTCGGTGGTAACGTCGACCTCGACGGTGGGGTTGCGTGTAGTCGACGATCCAGATACAAAGGAGCGCGACAGAGAGGGTCGGGAAGGGGGAGAGAGGGAAGGTTGATGTTAGCGTGGGAATGGCATGCAGGAGTGGGCGGGTGTGCCATGGACGCAGCATTCAGGCCCCCGGAAACGCCATACAAGTACACATAGCCAGTAAGCAGGAAAATGAACTTATCTCGAGAGTCAAAGATCTTTGTGAGAACGGATGGAAGTCAGTCGAAAGTCGTGGGGATGACAAGGGACGGGCGTGATGGGGAGGGGCGGAGATACGGGGGCGAACATACCTGACGGGCGAAAACCTTGGTGACGGTGGACATGACTTGTTGTTTTGTGTGTGGGGGTGGAGATATATAAGAAAGCTTTGAGGAAGAGAGGAAGATGAGAAAGCGAGATAGAATTGTGATGCGAATGAGAGGGGGGACTAGTGCCAAGGGATGAAGGGAGCGATTCGAGAGACGCAGGCGCAGGGCACTGCCTGTCCCCATTTTCAATCCCAGCCAATTTCCCATACCCGCCAGGCACATTCAGGGGGATGCCCCACTTTTTGCACATTTGGGCCCACTGCCGCAACCTGGTCGCTCGCCCCACACCCAATTCTCCCTGACCCCGCGCCACTGCCGCCCATGCCGCCTGATGAACTGGGCTCGCCTGGAGGCACATCATATTTGCGTTGATTCTATATTCACCATGTCCTGCTTCGCGTCCATCTCGTCAAGCGGTACTGCATAAGAGACAACATTATGTAGAATAACATACTCATTGGCGGCTGCCATATCAAAGCCATCATAACATAATCGTATCCTCATCCACTTCCTTTTCCGGCGTCTCCATTCCGACATGCTCCACATGCAACACCCCCGCCCTCTCCGCCTCTCCCTCCGATGCAGAGCCCACCCCTGGGTCGGTCCACCTTAACCTTCTGTCCCCTTCGTGGAAGGCCCAAGCATTCCATCGCCACTGAGAGGGACTTCGGGGGAGGGCTCCGGAACCGTCACATCTACAAACGCCCCTTCGGACACCGTCGCTGCAACCTTCTCCGCCGGCCTCGCCGTGAGGCCATTGCCGGTTGACGAGGGCCTCTCCAGAAGGGAAGGGGTCGAAAGTCCCAGCAAGTCACCTTCTGGGATTTGCATCTCCGACCCTGAGCTATCAGGAAAGTATGTGTGGTTGGGGTCGGTGAACTCGTTAGATTCGGTGGATTCGGTGGACTCGGTGGATTCGGTGGATTCAACAAGAGAGGTGGGTGGAGGCGAGGGGCTTGCTGGACGCGGGCTTTCACGCTCGTACACCATCTAGGAGCTGGGTCAGCAGTTGTCACTGTATGCGTTCAGCCGGGGCTCACCATATAGGGCCCCCCTTCCATGTACAACCCCGTCTTGTCCATAGCAATCGTCTCCCACTCAACCTACAAACAATAACGTCAGCTCGCTAGCCTTCAACGCCAGAAGATAAAATTAACGACAAACCCGCGTGATTTCGTGCTCCTGGATCTTCCACCACCTCCCGTCGTCTCCCTTGACGTACGAATAGATGTGGTTTGACCCAAATATGAATCCGTCAAACCACAGGATAGAGCGCAATCCGTACTGAAACTGTTTGTCAGTTTGAACTGGCTTCAAAACACATACATCCATACACTCACCACATGCTGCTTCAGCTGTGGGTCGTCGGTTTCAAACACACCCCCGGTAGCCGCCTTCTTGTACCCCTCAAGCTCCTGTTCCAGCGCCGCAACTCTCTCCTTGAGAAGGTCGAGGGTGAATTGAAGCTGCAGGAGGTATTAGATACAGTCAGCCGATGAAGTCGCGACACCGACCGACCGCCATGTCTCACCTTCGATTTCATCTCCTCTTGAGCCTTTGCCTTCTCCGGGTCATCCGGTACAGGGCTCAGATTGATATGCGCAATCAGGCTATATAATCATCAGCTCTTTCTCAACCCCCACCTCCGCCCTCTTCTCAACTCACGATGCAATGCTGTCGAGATAGTTATTTCCCTGTGATATCGGCCAATGTCAATACCATACATTAACCAACCCTGGACGGTGAGGGTGAAACCCACAGCCCTGGACTCACGTTGTACCGAGTAAGCTGGTCCATCTTCTCCTGTGTCCGGCGCACATTGCCTGCCGAAACCGCCTGAAGCCCGCGCATGTTTGCCGCGTACCCCGCATTCTTGGTCAAGAACCGATCTATATATTGTATCGATCAGCTCAGCTCAGTTCTATATTGCAGCCATACCCCGCGCTCACCTAGCACCACCGTCTGGTCAAGTTTCCATAGCTCCTGGACTGCCCCAGGTTCCCAGCTCATCATCACAACCAAGACATCGCTCGGATCGTCGATGCTTTGGCTGGAAGACTCCGTCTCCCAGAGCACGTGTGAGAGCAGACTGTAGGCATCGAGGAGGGAGCCTTGGCGGGGGAAGATGACGTGGTCGGATGAGAATGTACGAGAGCCAGAATTGATTGCAGAGCCAAACATCCTGCGGGTTGAGTGGTCAGATCATGCCCATATCAGTATAGACATGCAGAGGTGGGAAAACGCGCCTACCTTTTGTGGTCTTTCACGAGGCGCTGAAGAACTATGGGGTCGTCCTCCCCGCTCTGCTCCACCACGTCCTGGAAGAACGTGTCTATATCACGCATCACATTGTGATGAATATCTATCACGGCCGCTCATGATCAGCAGTGTACACGGCTACGCGATGAACTGTAGCATTGCTCACCCAAAATGAACGATTGCGGCGGCAATTGGGCCCGGGTCTCCCATGCTAACTGGCGGACTGTGTCGTCTATGTGGATAAATGTGTGCGGGTCCTGCCATGTCTGCTGGAAGAGGCCGCCGAAGACGTCCGACCCTTCGGTTGGGAAGTGTCAGCATGATGACCAAGACATGACAGTCTAGCTTGCTCACTGGTCTGCGTTTGCGGAGGCTTGAACGTGCGGCACACAAAGTCCCGAAACCGTGGGACGGCGGCAAGAGCTTGAAGGTAGCTAGAAACAAGTGTGTGTCGAGAGCTTTCCGAATAGAAGATCAGGGGTCTAAGCACCGCGGCAGTGTTAGTCGTTAGCGTACCCAACACCAGTATGATGACACTCACGCTCCTGCTTCGCGCTCCACCCTCTCTACCTGCTCTACAGGCGGCGCATTAGAAGCCGAGTGGAAGCTGGCCGTCATGAGTGACTCCTGGATGGCTTTGTCCAGGTCCTCTTCCTCCTTAGTGTACTTCTATCCACCAACCGTCAGCCACCTTGCTTGTAGACCACACTGACCGACCAGAGGACAACGCACCTGCCCAGACGGTACCATCGCCATCTCCCCCCTCTCATCCGTCTTGTTGCTCGGCCCAAACAGTGATCCCAGCACTGCATCATCTGACTTGCTCGGGCTAGGCGGCGGCGGCCCCGTGGCTCTCACGCTCCTCTCCCTCTGTGCGCGGTTATCGTCATCATCCATCGGCTCACCTGCGCCGCCCGCCCCAATTTCCGCCTCGGACAACATGATAGCCTTTCGGAGATCCTCATCTGCTTGTTCGAAGTCATCGACGGTCTGAGCGAGAAAGGGTGGTGGGAGGCGCTGCGAACTAGGCCGGGGAGGGAGTGGAGGTTGTGGTCGCGGGGAACGGGGAGGGGGCTGGAGGAAGGGGTTGTTGGATCCGAGGGGGATGTTGGAGCGAGGTCGTGGTGATCGACCGGGAGGGGAAGGTGTGGGTTCATCGTCGTCGATCTCTATCACTTCTCGGTGCTCTACTGTTAGCGGAATGTTGTCAGCGCAGGTTCACGCGGGCTGCAACAGTCAGCGAGCTCACTGGATGTGCCGACTGAATGACGGGGGTTGAACTGATCGTACACCGGGAGATCAGGTTTAGGAGGTTCAGGTCTCCACTGACGTTTGCGTTTATGTCAGATCATCCTGAAGCTGTCGCGGACACCCATAGCACTCACGTTCTGTCCGTCGCCGAAGCACCAGTTGACTGCAGGCTCTATGTTGTGGTATCTGGACGCGGCCTCTCTTGCTAGTACGGGGTCGATACCCATGTCCTTGAGGGACTGGAATGTCTCTTGGGATATGGACATGGTCGACCGTCGCTGCGGCGTAGTCTTGCTGCTAGAGACAGACCTATTATGGAGTATGGTATGGTGTCTTCGATCGTTGCCCCCAGCGCATGATGCAAGCAGTGGTTCATGACAGATGTGCGCCCACAATGCGCGCGGTGGAAACTTATGTGGGCCCGCCACTTACCGTTCACCCACACAGTAGTGAGTGACAAGCATTGAGTGAGCCTCTGTAGACAAGGAGCCCGCAGCAGCATACTAGATACATAATGTACACACAGAGCTATAAATATAGGGGAATACTCTAATGCAGGTCGTGTATAGTATATGTTCAAAGTCAAAATCCAGAGTCAAAATGGTCGCGGACATCAGTGTACATCGGCGGTTGCTCGCACTGCCGGCGCGACGGGCTGGAGAGACTGGCTGTAGCTAGTCCTCTTGTCGAGAGGCGAGACGGCCGGGGTAGGCACCGAGAGGAGCCTGCGCGATTCCCAGTATCCGCAGATATGCCTGGAACATACACTTGTCAGCTTTGATCAGTTCCATCACCTGCAAGGCAGCCCACCTCTTGCCGTTCCCCGCCTTGTCATCGTCCACCCGGCAGGCCCTCGAGCAGAACGTTAAACCGCACTTCCGGCAGTTCGGGAAGTTGACACCGCGCATTCCACACACCCCGCAATCGACGTGCTTAGTCAGCGCGCTCGACAACTCGGCCGCTGCGAGTGCGGGGTCGATCGGCGCCACCTCCTCAGTAGGCTCGAAAGGTAACTGGCGGCGTGATCCATTGCTCGAGAGAAGGGAGGGAGAGCGGAGGAAAGAGGCCAGCTGAGGGGAAGACACCACCGCGCGCAGGGTATGCGCGGGCGAGACCGACATCGTGTTGACCTGCGGGATGTTCTGCCCATCCCCCGTCACTGCCGGCGTAGACGTCCTGCGCACCACAGGCCTGGGTGCAGTCGCCAACTGCTGTGATGCCTCGATCGCGGCACTTGGAGAATACATACGCCAGCCATTGAGAGACGGCCAGCGTGAGTCCACAGGTTGCGCCTCATCCTTCTCAGGGTCGTCCACCACCGCATTAGCCTGCACGCGCTTCAGCGTGGACACTGCACACGCGTCGTCCCCGAGCTCGAGAACCGGGCCATGTATGTCGTCCTCCCATTCTGTGGCAAGCGCTGCAAGCGACGCTGACGATTTTGTCGGTTGAGACATCATCCTGGGGGGTGACACTGTTGAAAGATTCGACGAGATGGACAACTTGCGTTCCTGGTGGGATGCCCGCCGTCGTCCAGGGCTGGCACGCACACCGGTGATCAGACGGCTATCGGGTGAGAGTGTCTGGGTAGTGAAGGGGAAGGGGAAGCCCGCTGATCCGGCCTCGTCGCGCGGTGTGCTAGTGAAGATGCGGAGACGCTTCCCCGCTTGGGCTATAAGGTCGTCCGCGATTTCGAGGCCGATAGGAGGGGTCACTGCAACGGCGCGGAAATACGCCTCGGATTGGAGGCCGTGCGACGTCATTGCGAGCTGGTGCCAGGTCAGCGATTGCCCATAGTTACACTCCAGGCGATAACTGAATTACTCACAATGTAGTTGGTCAAGACCACAACAGCAGCTCGAACCTGCCCGCCTGCTTTCTCCCGGGGTAGTCCGGCCTCGTTCTCGCTTAACAGCTTGAGCTTCGCCAGCTCTTGCATCACCACTCTTCCCAAGTGCCAAACGTTCCGCCCCTTGTCCATCTCGCTCCGCGGACGGAGACAAGGCGGGAGCTGTTGAAGGGATATTGGGGGAAGCGCGGCGGGATCATGCGACTGTATATGTCCGTGGCGGTAGAGGCGGAGGAGTGGTCGCAAAAGCTCGAACTGAATGCCGGGACATGTTAGTGCATGCAGGATTATCCTCGCGGTAACTGCACACAAACTCACCATGGTGCTAAGCGGCCCTTCTACTTGCTCATCCTCCTCCTCGAGACATCTTACATCTCCCGTGGCCGGCGTCTTGAGCTCTGAAGACTCGTATGTCCTCTCTGAGCCACTCGCCACCGTCTCTGGCGCCGACCGCGTGGCATTATCCTCAGACGCTATCGTCATCACTGAGTCTCCCAACCCATCGGTCGCCCCCGACCCCGTTCCAGCGCTCTGATTGCCCTTCCCCTTTCCGCCAAAGACGATCACATCCTCATCCTCCGCCCCAGGCGAGTGTGATCGATCTCTCGCGGGTCTAATCGCCTGTCCTACCTTCTCATTCTCCAGCGCCGCTCTAGCCTCCCTCGTCTTCACTTTCTCCTTCTCCAGCTCCGCCTGCACGATCCACCCCAGCCCCAGCACGAACCACGCCCCGGCCACACCCATCCCCTCCACATCGCGCACAGCGCGCTTCCCCTCCCTGGGTATCTGCCACCCAGCGGAGATTAGATCAACAGGCTTCTTCCGCTCAGTAGTGGGGGAGTTCTGGACAGGGGGTGAGGGTCGAGGAGGTAACCCGGGGGCACCAAACAGCCTGCGGAAGAAGCTAGTGCGATGCGGCCGGTCGCTCTCCCCGACATCGGCTCTCCCCTTTCCCTTACCATTCACGACGCCCGCCCCAAATCCAACTGCGGCACTACCCCCCGGCTCATCGGGGCTCGCTGCGAACGGCTTCGGCACAGCCTCCATGAACCCCGATCCGCGAATGAGCAGGTTGCCCAGCGCGAGGCATGCCGCCGGCGAGCAGATGGGAGGAAGTGCCGCCTGGGCGTATAGCTTGATGGCGAGGACGGGTTGGTGGGCGATAAGAGCGGTCTATGAGATGGAGGCAATTCGCTTAGCACGGTGCTCAGTGGGTCCCTGACAGGCTCAGCAGGAGAGGCGCGTGACGTTTCCCATGACGCAGGCGATGTTGTGGGGGAGAGGGGAGAGGTGGCAGACTCACTTGAGCATCCCAGAGAAGAGCCTCCTCGTCGGTCTCCCCCTCTTCGTCTCTATCCCGCTCTTGATCGGTCACATCCTCTGAGCTCTCATCGTGGGGCGGCGCAGTGGCGGAAGCCTTGACGATGCCGATAAGGCGGTTGAGGCTGTCGAATGAGCCTTTGAACGCGAAGGAGGGGAAGGCCGGGAGGGTAAGCTTGGATGAGGATGCGGAGAGGGAGGCGGTATGTATGGAGAGGGGCTGGGGCATTTGTCTGTTTCTGAGAGTGTGAAGAGATGAAGAACAACCAAAGAGACGGGATGCTTATTACGACAAGCCCTCCTTGGCGCAGCGCGCGCACAGTGGCACCAGGAACAACGGAGGGAACAGTAGCAATGGGGCCCTTCACCAAACTGCCGCAGGGAATGGCCGAGTGGCGCTCATGATGACCCCTCTTATCTTCCAAGCATCCTGATAGTGCGCATTCTATGCATTCACACCCAGCAAGACCCACTACATAGAGAAGACTGATGCAGAGTAGATGGTATATCATCGTGCCGCTTTCCCCGACGGCATCAATTCCCCCCTTATGCCTCCCTGTCTTGCCTGTATGTGCCACACATTTGCTCGCTCCTCCAGTATGTGGCAGACAGGAGGACGGGCGGCATCAAGGCCCCGATGGGTACTGCTGGTGAGGAGGGCGGGAATACTGGGAGGTGAGGAGAAGAGACGTGAGACGATCAAGAGGAGTGGGAGACACGACAGCACACTCCTCCCAGATCTTTCCTGCTCCTCCGTCGATGCCCCTTCCTCAACATATCATCGCCCGTCCCATAAGGAAGACGGATAATAATGGTCAAGTCTTCCCATGCATCTCTGCTACCGCTTGAGCCTGGATATGCCCCCGCTCTCTGCTGTCGGGCGTCTTGGGTTTAGAGTTTAGTCTTTGAGGGGGCGTTCTCTGTGCACTATATCAGTGAGAGAAGATGAAAGGATGGAGTGACGGGAGTTGGACCAAGGTATCAATGTATGCTATTAATGATCATATGGGTGCATATTGGTGAATATTCGTCTCTGAACGAACACCAGTCCAGCTCAAGCATCCTCTTAAGGGTCGAGCGGCAAGTGCGAGTAAAAGTGGAGGTCGCGAGGACGCGTCCGTTCAACGTTCATCCAATCTGGTCCTTGCTCCTCGATCTATATATATCATTCTTCTAATCCGAAGTTCCCTCTTCGACTGACTACCCCCCATCCCCCCTCCCCCGCTGCGGCCTCTCTCTGCATATTACCGCGCGCTCCTCCGACGGCGTCAAGCTACCACGCCCCACTCAACATGTCCCTCTCTGGCCCCTTCCCGCGCCCTAAAACCCTCCTCCCCATCCTCGCCCTCACCCTTTTCCTTGTCTCCCCCCTCACCCTCGCCTCATCGGGCGACCGCAACCCCACATTCCAACACTGCCTCCGCGGGTGCGGTATGACAGTTTGCGACCCGTCGCAGCCCCCCATCCCGGCTTATCTGCGCGCGTTCGGCTGGACATGCGCGGAGAATTGCGCGTACTCTTGCGCGCATAGCTTTACGGATAACATCCGGCCGGGGAGCAAGTACCACCAATGTAAGTCCTGGACAACCGGAGATAACATGCAGGTTCTGATGGGTAGGATCACACAGTCTACGGCAAGTGGGCATTTTACAGGCTCGGCCCCTTCCAAGAGCCCTTCTCTATTCTCATGTCGCTAGGTAACCTCTACGTCAACCTACGCGGGCTCGAGACGCTGAGGAGGCGGGTGCGCCCCGAGAACAAGATGAGGCCCTGGTTGACCGCCCTTGCCTTCATTCAAATCAACACCTGGGTGTGGAGTTCCGTCTTTCACGCACGAGGTGAGTCCGCTGGCCTTCCCCAACGCGCTTCGCAAAGCTGACACTTCGCAGACACGCCCATCACGGAGCGTCTGGACTACTTTTCCGCTACCCTCACCATCGGGTTCACCCTCCTTTACGCCCTCATACGTATCTTCCACCTACAGACCCCCGTTGCCTCTTCGCGCCTCCTCTTCCCAACCTCTGCCGCTGTCGGCCTCGTCATTCTCGGACACTTCACCTACCTCCTCTCCTTCCCCGAAGGCTCCTTCCCCTACGGCTACCACACCAAATTCGCGCTCGTTCTCGGGATGGTGCACAACCTCCTCTGGACCGCCTGGTCTTTCTCCTTCAGGTTCCCCTATCCTTCATTCACCCTCAGCTCGTGCCGCCTCGCCTTCCCCAAGCCGTACCCGCCAAACGACCCGTTCACATCCCCCAATCCTTCAGAAGCTAGCACCCCAGCGATACTCGTGGCGCTCACGACTCTCGCGATGTCGTTAGAGCTCCTCGATTTTGCGCCTGTGTTCCGGCTCGTGGACGCGCACAGCCTGTGGCACATGGCGACTATCCCGCTCACGCTTGGCTGGTGGCACTTCCTCACGACCGATGCAGTGCAGCTCGAGGGCAGCTTCCTCGGGCAGCGGAGCGCGGGTCTCGGTAGCGTCAGCGGCGGGGAGGGTGCGCAAGGGCTCGGGGCGACCGGGGGTGACGGTGGGGGCGCAGGGGGAGAACTGAACTTGATGAGGTCGCCGTTGATCGGGGGCCTAAGTAGCCCGATGACAGAGCCCCCTAGGACGCCGACGTTTGCGCAACTCGCGGCGGGGGGGTCAATGATGCTTAGAAGCCCTAGCCCGAGCCCAGCGAGGACCAGCCCGGCGAGGTCTCCCAAGGTGGCCAAACCAGAGTAGGAGGCAACAGTGTCAGTAGTGGTGTTGGCAGTTAGATAGTGGAACAGTTCGACCGCGCTGTAAACTTGGGGAAAGAGCAGGAGCAGTGGCTTGATAGTAGCATGTAAAAGTGACTTGAGTACGGCCACGTCGTACAGTGAGACGAGACTATACAGAGGATCAAGCAGTGTAGGTTCCCAAGCAGGGTCTCATACCCGCATTCCTGATTCGCAGAGAAGCAGAACAATGCTACATGCGAATCCCCATCCATCGCTCCATAAGAGAAGACGAAAATAAAATGTGGAATCTATATGTTATGTCTGAAAGTGAGGAAATTAGCTGAGAAAATGAAGGGTATCTGACAGCGAGCTTGGAGTAATACTGGGCGAAGGGAGGGAGGTCCACGCCCATTGTACTCGCTCTCCTTGCTCGCCATCGCACATGCCAACCTCCGCACAAGTATTCCAGGCCCTCTCTCCCGGCTCCCTTCCCCTCCCCTCCTCAACCCCTCCTCGGCCCCTCCTCGACCCCTCCTCGACCCCTCCTCGACCCCTCCTCGACCCACTGCAAGCCTTCACACACGCCACACCTCACAGCCGCGTACTACGCCCCCTCCACCTCAGTGATGACCACTGTCCCCCGCCTGTTCTGCACCACCACCTACTGTACGGATGTCAGCTTTCCACATCGAGCTTTAAGCCACGTGATAGATGACCCACCTTAGACTTGGAGGAGCCACGGACCTCGGCGGCGACGCCAGCCGCCTTGGCCTTAGCAACCCTGGCACTGTCGACAAGGTATATCAGCAATTACTTCTTCTAGTGTGGCCAAAAACCCGACGCAACTCACGCCTTCTTGTAGGTGGCCTTGTAGAAGGCAATGAACAGGAAGAGGTAGCTGCTTAAAAGCCCGCAGCCAAAGATCGCGGCGCTCTCGCTGCCGGCACAGTCACCGACCACAGGGAGCTGGGTGTACTTGCTGGCGAAGTGGCTGTAAGCTGTAGGGTAGAGGTTATAGTCAGCGACAACTCTCATAGCACAACCAGCGTCCAGGGAGGTGGGTGGAGGAGTGGAGCCCGAGGAAAGGGTGAATCTAGCTAAAGCGAGTGGGCATTGGACGAGCGGAGTCGGAGCGGTTGCAGGTAAATAGAGGTAGATAAAAAGGAGATAAAAGTACTGGAGGGCGACACTGGGAAAGGTAGGTGCGGGTACTGGTTGTGCGTGAAACGGTGAGAGAAGAGAAACGTGCTCGCGAAGAAAACGATGAAAAGGTCGATGATGAACTGGGTGATCTGAAGGGTCGTGAGGTACTTCTTCCACTGTGTGTGTTGGGGGGGGGGGGGGTCAGCGAGGCCCGATGTCAGCAGTGGGAGGCGGGGAGAAGGACAAACCCAGATCTTGGCACCACCGGCGGTAGCGTAGTAGTAGTAGTCTGTCGCGAAAGTCAGCCTGGGGCTCGGGCACGTTGAGAAGGGGGTATGAGCTCACACATAATGACGTGGACGGTCAAGTTAAGGGTTATCACAACCCATTGCTAGAGAAACAGTATCAGATACAGTCGCATTACCGACCGTGATAGCCAAACTCACGACCGAGGTCTCGCCGTTAAGCTGGGTGAAGCAAAGGATGGCAGTCGCGGCGTGGTGGAAGACGTGGAGAAACGCTACGCGCGCGCGGTGTCAGCTACAGCTCCCGCTGCCATTTCACGAGCCCATGGTGCAACTCACCAAGAGGCTTCTTCTTGAGGACAAGGAACACAGTGTCGATGAGCTCGACGTACTTGATGTAGTAGTTGATCATGTAGTACGTAACCAATCGCTGCAGAACAAAAGCTTATTAGTGACGCGTCCCGCGACTGGGCCGACCGCTATCGGGAGGACCACGTACGTCAGTAAACGCAGAGGTGTTGCAGATGGACCAGAAAAATCCATGCTTGAGGTAGAGAGGAACACTGGAGCATGCAGGGTGTCAGCTGGGTGTGCGTCTAGTCACACCTGCCTTGCTCACGCCTACTCACATCTCCTCAAGCATGAGGGCGAGGAGGAGACCTGACCCGAGGGTGAGGTACACGTTGTGAATCTGGAAGGGGAGGGTGAGCTTGAAGGGCTGTCGGGACCTACGAGTTGAGCGAAGCTCGCTGGTCAGCTGCCGCTCTCTCGTGGAAACAAACTGACGGGCCCGCAGATAACGCGTCTGTCTGGCCCCGCGCCCCAACACTCACTTCATGATCTCCCTGCCGCCAAAGATGACCAGCAGGTAGGTGCCGATAGCGGCAACGACGGCCTTCTGGGTGGAGAGGGGGGACTGGCCGGGGATCCAGGTTTTGAGCGCGAGGGGCGCCTTGGGGATGCCGGACGCGTCCCAGGCGGTGGTGATCGCGGTATAGAGGGGGCCAGGCCCGGGAGTCCAGGCGTCGAAGGGAAACATGGTTGGATAAGGTGAGGGAGACTGGGGGGTAGGAAAGGAGTGTGGGTACGTGGGCGGGTGGTGTGTGGGTGGGTGCTGAGTGCCCTTTGAGGGGAGTTTTAGAGTGATGAGCGGGACGGCTGTAAAGAGAGAAGACGTAACGAGGGACAACGGACGTGGGTGGATTGGAGAGGTGTTTTTCACGGTGGAACTCAGGGCGGCGGGCTAAGGAAAATTAGTTGTACTTAAGGGAAAGTAACAAACAGTGAGACGCCTCGTGCGTAGGTTTCCTATTCGGGCAGTTTTTAGCTGGTGGTTTTTGCTAATCCGGCAAGAGTAACTATGCAAGATAGCCGGTCGCCCACGGCCACGCGCGGCGGCCCACAGCTGCCGTTGGTTCCCTCTGGCCGCAAGCCATTCATGGATGCATGCATCCAGACCCAGCGGGCCGTACGCGCGGCACAGGGGCAAGGGCGGGCGAGCGCTCAGCGTAAGTATATAGTATGTATATACACAGCCCAAACACAAACTAGGGCACGGTCCGGTGGACCACAGGGAGCCACAGGGCCGGCCACGTCGACCTGCCACCAAGCTCAAAATTTCGGGGCCACCGTCGGGGCTGGACAGTATGACAAAGGGCAGCAGAGTGCATGGGCCGGTACGCGTAAAGGAGACATATAGAGCAGTGAAACACATGTATAAACAACTGGCACTGTCGAGCCAAGTCAGCACACGGTCCACTCGTATTGGACACGGATAAAGATGACAGGGAGGTGAGGTATCAGATTGTCCGTTTAGAGCAGTGGCCCCGTCCAGAATGTCATGTCTCGTGGACAGGAGCAAGGACAGGACCCTGGGTCAAGAGGTGCCAATGGGGTAATGCTACCGCTCTTCACTTATATGCGGCTGGGGGTAGGGGGGGGGGGGGAGATGTCACTCACGATATCCCAGGCTGTGAATCGTCCAGTTGCTGAGGAGAGACGAGAAGCAAGAGAGACAAGAGATGAGAATTAATTTCGATGGACGCGTTGTTGCAGACAGGCCGGGCCACGTGGCTGGCGGCGTTTCGAGTAGGCCCGGGATCAAATAACACGAAGTGGAGGCAGCAACAGGAAGAAGGTCTTCAGATCAAAGAAGTCACTCTTCTTCGCACAGAGCACATACCAAAACAGCTCCAGCATGCTCCCCCGCCCACCTAGGATGCTGCTCTCGCGCCGCGTACTACCCCTTCCCACCTACCATCCCCTCTTCCTCACCCCCCATCTCCGCCTTGCTAGCTCCCGATCCCCTGCATCACGAACACGCACGCCGCCCCCCTCACTCTCTGGCGACTTTCGCCAGCGAGGTGGCGACCGCCCAGCCAACTCTGACAGGTACCGCTCCCAGCCGACCCCCAGCCGCTTCGGTCTCGCCGCTTCCAAGGGCAGTCCCGTGCGCCGTCCTCCCCCCCGACCAGAGACCGCGCCAGGCCTCTTGCCGCACGATCGTGCGCGAGACAGGACCAGGCTGCCGACTGGCGAGAAAGGCGTACCCCCTAAGCGCACGGATCAGAGCAACCTCTCCTTGGCAAACAAGAAGGGTTTCAAGGACCCCAGCTCGGCGCACCGATTCTACAAGTTTGACGAGCCGCGGTCCCTCGGGGCTGATATCAAGTTCGAGGACCCGAGCACGCCGCCGTCCAAGGCACGCGCGGGTTTGAAGCTCGAGCCGAATACGGCGGATGCAAGGTTCCCCATACCAGCGGTGTCGAGCAGGGAGGAGGCATCGCCGAGCACGTTTGGGAGCTTTGGGCTGGATGTGGGGTTGGTGTCGACGCTGAGAGATATGTTCAAGAGTGGGAAGACGTCGCCGATCCAGACGCTCAGCTTCCGTCACTTTGCGCCGGGCCCAGAGAAGAGGAGTGGGTTGAAGGGTGAGGAGGAGGGGGTGAACGGTGGTGAGGCAATGGACGGGGTTGAGGCTGAACCTGTGGCGAAGGGCGTTGCGGATGAGGCTGTGGCGGGAGCTGCAGAAGTGACTGTAGTGAAGGAGGCGAAGGCAGGTTCTCAGGTGGAGACAAAGGCAAATGAGGTGGCAGCGGCGGCGGAGACGGAGGCGGAGGCGGAGATCCCAACGCGTCCAACGCCTATACGGGGGCTCAAGCCCCTTGCCCCCGGCGAGCGGCGCAAGTGGATCGACACCGAGCGTGTCGTCCTCGGTGGCGAGACCGGCAGCGGCAAGACTCTTGCCTACCTCGTGCCCCTCTTCCACCACCTAAAAGCCACCGACTACGGACGCGAGGAGTCTCCCGTCAACTCCTATACATCGGACCGCTCACTTCACCCGCGCGCCATCGTGCTCTCCCCGACACACGAGCTCACTCGGCAGACCACTCAGTTCGCCAAGCTACTTTCGCATCGGACAAAGCTGCGTGTGGTGGGGATGAGCAATACGGAAGCGGGAGGGGTGGGAGATAAGCGCGGGGTGGCGGATGTGCTTCTGGGGACGGTGGGGAGCATGAGGCGGATGTTGAAGATTGCGTCGCCGAAACAAACGAGTGAGAACGAGACGATGAGTGATACACCACCGATGGTGAATGTGGACAAGCTGGAATGGGTCGTGATCGATGAGGCGGATGTGCTGCTCGGTGAGTCCCTCGCAGGTTGCATGGCAGGCACACTGTCTAACTAGACGGGTCATCTAGGCGAAGCATTCGGGCAAGAAACCCTCTCCATCTTAGACTCTCTCCCCCCCTGCAACGTCATCCTATGCACCGCCACTCTCCCCTCCTCGCTCATCAACCTTCTCAACGAGCACCCCTTCTTCGCCTCTTCCCCTCGTCACCTCCCTCCCACCACCCCTACTCGCGGCGTACCCCACGTCGACCGCCCTAGCCCCTCCTCCCTCAAACCCCACTTCACCTACCTTCTCTCTCCGGGGCTTCACAAGCTGCCCAGCACCCTCCGCACCACTTTCATCCGCAACGCCTCATCGAGCCATCAGCACGGCGACATTGCCCACCAGATCCGGATCACCTTCTCCGAGGAGGCGCGAATGGCAAAAGCACGGGCCAAGGCCGAGGGCCGACCGCTGCGTAAGGGCGAGGACGAGGAGACCAAGATTGTGGTGTTTTGCAACACACCAGCAATGGCGATGCGGGTCGCAGACATGCTGCGGATGAAGAAACTCGACGCGTTGCCGTGGTCTGGGAGTACGCAGGAGCGCGCGAGGGGAGGGAATGACATGCTTGCGGGATTCTTACAGACCCCGGCGCTGTATGCTCGGGATCTAGAGATGGCGAAGGAGGGATTGAAGGGGGAGGTCCAAGAGGGCGAGGGGGGAGTGGAGGCGACAAAATCGGCATCGGAGACTGAGGCGAAACCGGAAAAACGCAGTCTCAAGGACCTGGCACCCCACGGCACCAGTGCCGAGCTGGCCAAAAGCCTTCTTCCCGCCGAATTCATCAAACCCCCCAAGCGGGGATTCCGGTACGGCGGGCGTGTCCTCGTGACTACCTCTATTCTCTCGCGAGGTCTCGACTTCCACCCATCTGTCACGTCCGTCTTCCTCCTCCAGCCGCCGCGCGATGTGCTTGACTTCGTGCATCGTGCGGGGCGGGCAGGTAGGGCAGGCAGGCCGGGGAGGGTGGTAGTATTTGGGCTCCAGAAGGAGCCATGGCGAGGGGCGAACAAGAGGAACCGGACGTGGGGGATGGAGGGGATGTGGGGCAAGGCGCCGCCAGATGAGGTGGATGAGGTGAAGGCGGTGCTGGGGGATTGGACTACGGAGACGAGTGTACCGGAGGGGCATGTGAGGCGGCGTAGGTTCTGATGTGGGGGGGGGGGGGGGAGTACAGTAACATGATGTGATGCTCTACTCGTTCACGGTCTGATGCGGTGCATGTGAGGATCATCATTCATTCCGGCCACATTCATGAAGGCACTCGCTGGGCTTGAAAGGCTCAAAGTATCTGAAGGGGGCTCACTTCTGGTGATGATATACGCCGCACAGCAGTTTGTGTTGGCTGGGAGGACAGACGGAGAAGCGCTGCATATAGACAGACCGGGGACTGCATAAAGACGCCGAGGAGCTTAAAGACGGAAGAAGCTGTGCGCAGGTGTGTGTGTGCCTTAATCACGCGCATTCGGCCCGTCGCTAGCCAAATGTTGTGTCTTTGGCCTCGTTATATTATATACCATTTGGGCTTGGCGCCCTATATATAACCTTCGCATTGCATCGCATCTCCTCAACAGTACTACTTCTGCTACACATACAACAGCGTCACTCTCCTTTTGATTCTCTCAAAAACCCCACATCCATAACAGAAACAGCGACCACAATGGGCTTCTTCACAGACTCCGCCCCCGCAGCTCTCCACCCCGTCCAGCCCCCCGTCGGCGTAAACCCTAACTTCTACGCTCAGGTGCCCACCACCCTCATCCTCAAAGAGAAGATCTTCTCGCTCACCGGAGTGAGTCCTAATCAACCATCTGTTGTGAGACGTACAAGATCACCAGCTGACATGGCGAGACTGGACAGGATGACTTTGCCGTCAAAGACAGCAACGGCAACGTAGTCGTGCGTTGCCGGGGCAAGGTGCTCTCTTTCCGGGACCGTAAAGGTCAGCTCGCGATCTCCTGCTTGATGCCACGCTGTGGACACAGCTTACCGTATCACTCTCCGCAGTGATCTCTGACCCAAACGGCAGACTGCTCTTCGAGCTCCGCAACAAGATGATGGCAATCTCCAAGACCTACGTTGCCGAGAACGAGCAGGGGCAGGAGATCTTCCGAGTCAGAAAGAAGATACTTTCTAGTGAGTATTTGTACATACTCTCTCGCTCTCTTATGTTATCAATCGAGCCTTATAGAGACAGGCAGAGCCGCTGACTCTCACCTCTCACACCCCACAGTCGGTACAAACATGGTTGCAACATTCACCAACGCCACCACTAATAAGGAGATCACCGTTGATCTTCGAGGTGACTTCTGGGGTGGCTCGGCCGACCTCAGTGTCGATGGTGGGCCTATAATTGCCCAGATCAGCAGGAAACTTTTCAATGCGAGGCAGTTCTTAGGGGACAAGCAGACCGTGAGTGAACTGTGCTCGTCGGTGGTGCGGGACATACGTATTCGGGGACTGATATGTGGGGTACGGCAGTACTTTGTCACCGTCGCGCCTGGAGTGGACCTATCCCTCGTCGCCGCGATCTGTATCTGCTTCGACGAGGCTAAGAACGAGGAAAGGGAACACAGAGAAAGAGAAAGAATCTAGTGTTGTGGGGGCAATGACTGGAAGGGCGTATTCGTATCTAGAGGTCGCACTGAAGGACTCTGCAAACTAGCGAGGCGCAGGCGAATGCGGGCCCGCTTGTCTGGAGACTGATGTATAATACTTTTGCCAACCCCAGTCTACATGGGGCAGTGTTGGAAGTAGAAACAATCAATGTGAGGTAGTCGCACATGTTATTGAGGCTTAGAGGGCCCGAAGCATTTGAAAGTGAACCAAGGCCGCATAATTGCTGTACCAGTCTGTGTCAGCCTGTGTCAATCTGTGCCAGTCTAGCTTGTATGAAATGCAAGTGCTCACAACAGTTAACAACCGTCGCAAGAACAGTCGGCAATATGAAGAACGCGTGACTGGTTCTGAACGCGACCCGAGATGATTATTAGCACCAGTACTTGCCCCTCGTTTGACCAGCATCGCGACTCCCTCTTACCGCTTCCATCTCCATCCCCATATCCACTCCACACCGCTCAAACACCCCCTCTCCCATCATCAAAACACCTGGCATGGCCAATCCAGGTCCTGGGCCGTTTCGAGGTGCAGCAGACGGATTAGGAGCTGCGGGAGCTCCTGGCGTAGGGCAGGGGGGGAAGCCGTTAGTTCCTCTGTCTGTTGAGGTTTTAGTGGGTCCCATGATGTTCATGTACCGTGGGAGGTGCATCACTGACTCCAAACATCCCATAATCCTCCATCTCCTCGTCGCCCGTCCTCTCTATCTGACTCGTTGCTGTGGCCCCCCACAGTCCTCCCTCAAACCGGCAAAACGTTTCAAAGAAGCTACTGGCGCTGAGCAGTCTAGCTCCACGCCTGCACAAGCACTCCCAAAACTCGGGCACAACATCACGAGTTTGTGCTTCGATGATATTGGGGATAGGCTGGTGACAGCGGGGGACGACGACCAGTTTATCCTTTGGGATACGCGGAAGGGCAAGTGAGTGACAGCCTTAACCATGGTGGAATGGAGGACTCCTACCGCTGGCCGGGTGATTCAAGTAGCTGTGACACACACTGACCTTGTTCGTTTGCTGGCCTTAGGAAGCTCAAGAACTTCTACTCCAAGAAATACGGTATAGACCACGTCCGCTTCACCCACAAGAGCGGCACAATTCTCCACGCTTCGACAAAGGGCGACGATCATGCGGTGCGGTACCACTCGATGCACGATAACAAGTACCTCGCGTACTTCAAGGGGCATACGGCGCGGGTCAGGTCGATACATATGTCTCCTGTGGATGATACGTTCATCACTGCGGGGGATGATGGGACGGTGAGGTTATGGGATTTACGGGCACCTGCATGTAAAGTGAGTCGACTTTGCAGGTTTATCGAGGATAGCATTGCTTGATTATGGACTATCTGTTGTTTATACCAAGATGGGTCGGTGCTGGTGAGCCTGCTGACACTGAGGAGGGTATAGGGACTGATAACAGATGTTGGAGGCTCGACATTGGCAGCGATAGACAACATGGGTCTTGTGTTTGCTGTGGTTTGTTCTGATACGCAGACAATCATGCTCTATGGGGCAAAGACCATGGACACAGTAGGTCATCTGTGCTTGAAACGTACGAGGGCCATACCTGAAATGCTCTTATTAGCGCCCCTTCGCCCACGGCCCCCTAATCGACATTTCCCTCGAATCGATTTCCACCCCTCCTCCCAAACCCATCTTCACCTCCATCTCCTTTTCCAATAACGGCCACTACATCCTCATCGGCACATCCTCAGACGTACACTACGTCGTTGACTCGATGGACCTCATCCCGCTCCGCCGGCTTGTCGGCCACCGCGGTCTAGAGCGCGACTGGAACGGCGACAAGGACGTTGAGCCCCGCCGCGGGATCAGCGGTGAGGAGTTATCCTGGACGGCGGACTCGAACTGGGTCGTATCGGGGTCGGCGAACGGGGAAATCGTCTTCTGGGATCTGAGGCCCGATTCGGGGGATGAGAAGTTGACGCGGAAGGATGTGAGTGGTGGGAAGGTGGGCGGGGATCAGCAGTGGGACTGGACGACGATCCCCATCCCCGAGATTCGGGCGGCCGTGCTGCTGCAAGCGCCGGGGGAGGATGCGGGAGCGAGCAGGGCGGTGAGGTTTAACCCGCGGTATAACATGCTGGCGGTGGGAGGAAAGGACTTGGTGAGTCGGCTTCCGTCACTTCATGGTTTTGGTTTACTGATGGGTCTACGATGTAGACGTTGTGGTTGCCGTTCAAGGATGAAGAGGCACAGCTGGAAGCGGAAGGGTGGTGAGCCACAATTGGGATGTCGATCGAATCGCACATATGCATCTACATCATTCACTCAACTACTGATTCTGCGGGCGGGAAGTTTTATGCGCTTGCTGGTCTCGCTGATAACCTGTAGCTTCCCGCCATCATGCCCACTGTCCTCCTTCTCCGTCGGCCGTTGTAATCACCAGTTACTGCACCCTAAGCATTCACTGAGGATTATGGCTGACGTGCATTTTGAAATGCACATGAACTGAACTCTGCATCGCGCCGATTTGATAACTCGGCAACAGTTCCATAGCTGAAAGGAATTGATGATCTCTCGTCTCTACTAGCAAGTTACTTGATCTGACGATGCTGAGTGTCAGAGACTGGGCGGCAGCACTTCGATTCTCGACATGATTCCCAATTCCTGCCCTGCCCTGTCTGAGTTATTTTTCTCACCAACCCGATTTACAAGCACTGTATGGGCCAATCTGTGAATGGACGAGGCTATCCGCAGATCATCTATCGTATAATAGGGTGAAAGTACGAAGAGAAAATGATGTCGATTCCCACCATTCCTATCGAATTGGGTTTCATTGGGTTTGAGCTTGTGCCTGTCGCACCTAATCCGATCCGTAGTCTTCGCGGCCGCCAGAAATTGGTGCAGACAGATGCACAGTTTTCTCTTTGTCTCTTCCACACAGCACTCATGCTTGGTCGGTATTCGCAAACACAACCCTAGTATCATCCCGCCTGGCAGCACAACCATACCAAACTCTCGAACATACACCATAGGACGACCACCCGCCAGCCGAAAAGTCGCGCCAAGCTCAGCTTCTTGAAGCGATGCTCCTGACTTCCCCTCCCCGCACCTCATTCCCCACCTACCTCATCCTCCCCATCCCGCTCTTCGGGCTTTTCATCACCTACCTATGGGATCTAGCGCGAAGACCCGGTGTGCCCGAACATGCCATGATACGGGATCGTGAGTTATATCGCTCTCATCTGGGAACTGGGCGAACGCGCGCTGACAGATGTGGCTTGGGGCGGACAGCGCACGCATGGGGGTTTCCGACGTGGTACAGTAAAGGTGGGAGTCCTTATGATGCAGAGGAAGGGGAGGCCAACGAGTGGTGTCCGGATCCAAAGAGAATACTGCTGTTCATTGGTGAGTGTAGATATTTGACACGGGCGATCATATCCTTCACAGAGGTCTCGCTTATCCTGATACCGCTCATGTTCAGACCTTCCCTGTAAGAAGTACTCTAGCTTTATCTATCGTCAAATGTGACAGCTGACAATTATCCTGTGTAGATGACTCGCCCCAAATGGCCTCAGCTCTGGTGACCCTCGACTCCCTCCAATCCGACAACACCGTCAATATTACGTACATTGCGCCATTTTCTCCCACATGGGATCAACAGAGAACTCCACAGGAGAACCTGGAGGCGGCGGGCTGTGGTGATATGGACAGAATATGGCGAATAGGGGGTGTGAGCGGAGACGTTGAGGGGTGCGGGAAGGTTCTGTGGATATCGGACGGGTTTGAAGGGGTGGACAAGAGGGCTGATGTGGGTTGTCAATCTTGTTAATGTCTAAAATCTGTCGCCTCCACTAACAAACAATGGCTGTTTGCAGGTTGTACTGCGTTCTCACCCTCAAGAGCTGCTCGCTCTTCAAATATCGCACAAGGAGTTGGCACGGGTGGGGCTAATATCGCATGCTCTTCCAGCTGTGAGTGCGGCGCGTATGTAGGACCCTGTGACTTGGCTAATGCGATGATATTTTCGCTCAGGCCGAGTTAGTTCATTATGGAGCTGTCAGAGGTTGTTTAAGAGGACACCACAGCTGACATCTTCTTTCACAGTCCCAAGGTGTTCTACCCGGCCAGGCAGGCATCCTTTAGTAAATCTGTTGTATACTTTCCATTACCGTCCACCCCCCGCCGGTCTTACCCCCGTTTACCATGGGGCAGGGGATGGTCCATCTACTCAGGTGAGCAGTCTTTATTCGCCAGCATACACACCAAATAAGTGACATCCGCAACGTACTTAGCGTCGCAGTCGCGGCCCCCCCCCACGCGAGCCGGGCAGGACCCGCTCGACGGGAAGAGCAAGTATCGAAAGTACTGGGAGAAGGAAGAGAATCGGAGAGCCAAGGCGATGAGGAAGGCCGGTATATGTCTGGTGAGCTTCTGGCAATGGCTCATCATGGGGCCCTTTCATGTATGTCAGACGCTGATAATGCGGCCACGCAGTTTGAAGGGTGGCAAGACGGACTGCTGGATGAGAGGATGGCGCAGGCGTTGCTTTCGGGCTGTATCGTAGCAACAGTAACTCCTCAGGCAGAGCACGGTGAGCTGGTCATGAATATGTGCTACCGCCCGCTTGAGCTGATCCTTGCCCATGCCCCAGACATCCTCAGCCCCATCATCCTCCCCCTCCCAGTTCCTGCCACCACAGATGACTCTCCCCTTCCTCTCCCCGTCAGTATCCTGAACCCCCTTCGCCGGAAGACCTCCACCCAAGAGCTCAAAATCAAAGCTCTCAAAGGCTTCATCGCCGCGCGCCACCGACTGGTACCGCGAGCGAGGACGAAGGCTGTGTGGGAGGCGGTCACCAGGTCAGAGGAAGGCGGGAGGGGGTTCGAGCTTTCTCACGGATTTCGGTGGGATTGCACGAGTGCCGTGAGGCCCCTGTGGTGTAATTGAAGGTTTTATTCCTGAGCAGCTTGATGCATGTATCTATGGTGATGCCTGGCCTATGTGCAGTGGGGTGGCGGTCGTTGATTTCACGTATGGCTGAAGAGAGAATCGCCGACCAGAAGCGATTGCCAAGATGGCCGTACGCCTAATTCTAGTCCGAAAAGAGTCTCTCCTGTGTATCCCTAGAGTACAGTGCAGTAGTCTGAGGGTGCGCGCTCGTTGAGTCCCCTCTCCTGCATAAGACACGCCTCGACACGTCCCCCACGGCTTTCCGTGATTCATGTTGATACGCGTTATTCGACGCGTTGTTGATGACTCAATCTGATCCCGCTCCTCTTGGGCTCGCTCAAAAATATTTCCTCCTTGAAGGACGCGAAAGATCAATCTCGACTTCCCTCTACTCTTCTCTTGCATACCCTGTTGTCACTACCACCCCCGCCACCAACCCCCCCTCGCATCTCACTCACACTGCACGTCGATCACCCCGAGCTGCCGTCGAACCCTGCCCGCCAAGCATCCCCCGATTTGATCTTGACTTCTCTGCGCCCCTGCTCCACCCGGAACGAGCCACAACTTCGACACCATGGTTAAATACATTCTTGTCTGCGGCGGTGTCATCTCGTGAGTTACCTAGTAGATGGCATGGTCAAGTCCTTGTATGCATATCTGACACTCGTGGCCATAGCGGTATCGGCAAGGGTGTTATTGGTGTGTATTCTCTCGTTTTCACACAATTGCCACCTCGGCGCGATCTTCCCGGACACGACTGACAGAGAGCCCGTACGACAGCCTCGAGCACAGGCCTGATGCTCAAGACTGCCGGTCTTAAGGTCACGTCGATCAAGATTGACCCCTACATGAACATTGACGCGGGGACCATGGCGCCTACGGAGCACGGTGAGTAAGATAGTGTCTTTGGGTTTGGAGATTCGGGGCGGGATGGGATGGGAGAGGCGGAAGAGGACCGTGGAAATCTGCGGGAGGGGTGGAGCGGCCTCGCTGGGGCCTTTAGGGTCGTTGGAATGTAGAACAAAAAAGCGGAGAGGAGAAGATGAGGGAGGATACGGGGTATGAGCGAGGAAGAGAGCTGACTCTGAATGCGATAAGGCGAGGTGTACGTCCTCAACGACGGTGGCGAGACCGACCTCGATCTCGGCAACTACGAGCGCTACCTCGACATTTCCCTCAACAAGGATAACAATGTGACCACCGGCAAGGTCTACCAGCACGTCATTGACCGAGAGGTAGGTTTGACCCTGGGTCATCCAAACATGTGGAGGCTGATGGGCGGCCGGGTTGTAGCGAAGGGGAGACTACCTCGGGAAGACCGTGCAGATAGTCCCACACCTTACCAATGCCATCCAGGACTGGGTGGAGCGTGTTTCCAAAGTTTCTGTTGACGAAACCGGCGAGGAACCCGACGTATGCATCATCGAGGTGCGTCCCGAGGGTCCACCAGCTACGCTTTGCCCCAAGCTGACATTTCCCATATAGCTCGGTGGTACCGTCGGTGACATTGAGTCTATGCCCTTCATTGAGGCTATGCGCCAGTTTCAGTTCCGTGTCGGCCACGAGAACTTTGCGCTCGTCTACGTCTCGCTCATACCCGTCGTCGGCGGCGAGCAGAAGACTAAGCCCACCCAGGCTGGTGTTAGGGACCTCCGTGGTTTAGGTCTTCTTCCCGACCTCGTGAGCTGGCATTCCTGGAAGGTCTAGGGATCAAGCTGACTCGCCATGGCAGATTGCGTGCCGATGCACCGAACCCCTCCTCATAGCCACCATGGAGAAGGTGTCCATGTTCTGTCACGTCTCCCCCCGGCAGGTGCTCGGCGTGCACAATGTCTCGTCCACGTACCACGTGCCCCTGCTTCTCCAGGACCAGGGCATGCTCAAGTTCCTCTTTGAGAGGCTCCAGCTCAACAACGTGACCATCAAGCCCGAGCTGAAGATCAAGGGGGAGCAGACTATGAAGAAGTGGAAGACCTTGACTACTGGGTGAGAGATATTTCTAGCGCGAAAGTGATTGAGAAAAAGCTGATAGGAGGTCAGCCTCGAGAGGTACTACGAGTCTGTGCAGATTGTGCTTGTTGGCAAGTACACTACTCTTGAGGACTCTTACATGAGTGTGGTCAAATCGCTCGAGCACGCGTCGATGCGATGCGGCCGGAAGCTTGAGCTCCAGGTGGGTTTCTCGCGGCCAGATCTTAATAACAGTAGTAGATCTGACACTCGTCTAAAGTGGGTTGACTCTGGCGACCTCGAGCCTGCCACCCAGACTTCCAACCCTGTCAAGTTCCACAACGCGTGGAGGGCCCTCTGCTCTGCCAAGTAAGTCAACTGTTTCTCAAACGATAGCCTCGACTGAAGCTGACCCAAAAATGGTAGGGGCATCATTGTCCCCGGCGGGTTTGGCCACCGAGGCACCGAGGGCATGATCGCGGCCGTCAAGTGGGCGAGGGAGCAGAAAGTGCCGTTCCTCGGTATTTGTCTCGGCTTCCAGGTCGCGGTGATCGAGTGGGCTAGGAACGTCTGCAACCTCGAGAGTGAGTCTGGTTGGCAGGAACCTGGGGTGGGGGCCACACTGACATGAGCCTTGAACCAGATGCCAACTCGTCCGAGCTTGCGCCTGACTCCCCTCACCAGGTGATCTGCTTCATGCCCGAGATTTCCAAGACGCACATGGGCGGCACCATGCGCCTCGGCCTGCGCCCCACGATCTTTGAGCCTAAGACCGAAGGCAGCAAGCTGCGCAAGTTGTACGGCAGCCGCGAGGTGGCGTGGGAGAGGCACAGGCATAGGTACGAGGTGGAGCCGCGGTACGTGGAGCAGTTGGAGGCACCGGGCAAGATGAGGTTTATCGGCAAGGACGAGAGAGGGGAGAGGATGCAGATGCTCGAGCTTGATGGTGAGTTGTGGTTACGCAGACAACAACAGCGGCTGACCCGACGTGCGCAGACCACCCGTACTTTGTGGCCCTCCAAGCTCACCCCGAGTTCTGCTCCCGCCCGCTCAACCCATCCCCTCCCTTCCTTGGTCTGATCGCCGCCGCATGCGGCGAGTCGGTCCTCGCCGAGCAGATCGCCATCAACGAGAAGTCATATGTTGACCCGCACCCCGAGAGCGCCAAAGTGGTGCCTGCCTCTGAGGCGGCTACGGACGCTGGCAAGGGCAAGAGCCAGGGTGTGGAGGGGATTAAGGTGCGGGAGGAGGTGGACGTGGTGGAGCAGGTGAATGGGAAACCGCTTGAGGAGTAGAGAGGTGCGGTAGTTGTGTGTGGTGTATGGGGAAGATCTGTCAGGGGAGAGGAGGGAGAGGGGGAACATCGTGTCGGGCTCGACTTTGGCTTTACAGAAATGCACTCGTCCATCTTAACCATAGTTATAGAACATAAATGCATAGATCCACATCAGAATAGAGGAGAGGTCATCAAGGTTGGCGATGAGCAAGAATCTCACGGTGGACCCGCCGGGAAAGCAATAAGCGGAGCCAAACAATCGCTGCCTGGTCGATGATGCAGTCATGTGCGATGGGTGGCCTCTTCCGTCATTATTCATCTGCACATCTAAAACCCACAGAAGCGCCCATTTCGACCCTCGTCTTCATGTCCTCCGTCACACCCTCTCACTGAGAAGCTTATTAGGCCCGTCCCTACACATGTCCCATACCCTCCGCCCACTCGCCACCGGCTTCACCGCTCGTGGCCCCAACGTGCTTTATCACTCCACCGCTTATCACCCACGTTCACGTGTGCCCCCCGCCTTGTCCGCCCCGCCAACCCGCGCTTTCCTACATACACCCATCACACCAAAGATGCCTTCTCAAAGCACCTTTGTCCACACTCCTTTCACCCGTACACCCTCGCCCTCCCTGGCCCAGCCCGACGGACGCCGCGGATATGGCGGGGGTGGCGACGGAGCAACGAGGGGGTCGGCAGAGATGAGCCGCCTGCCCTCTCCACTATTCGCGCCCATACCGCTAGCATACGTGCGTTCTCCTTTCAAGCGTCTCTTTCCCCGGCGCCGATTACACTCTGCAGCGCGCCCCACGAGGCCCCCGTCGCCTACTTCGGCGTCAGGTTCAGCGGGGGTATCCTATATGGACCTTGCGTCCGAAAGCTCTGACGCCGAGAGCGTAGCCGCAACGGCATCGCGCGAAGGGCGCAAGATCTCTCGTGAGCTTATGACCCGTCCCTCCGGGGAAGGGCGGTACGTTCGTATCGTTGAAGTGAGCCCTCGTGACGGGCTACAGAACCTGAAAGGCGGGGCGGTGCCGACGGTCGTGAAGAAGGAGTTGGTGGAGAGGCTGCTTGAGGCGGGGGTGAGGAATGTCGAGGTAGGTAGCTTCGTGAGAGGGGATTGGGTACCTCAGGTGAGCTATTGTGAGATTCGGCCTCGGGAATCTCTCTGACTTGTCATCCGGCGGGGAAGATGGCAGACACGCCGAGGCTGCTGCCTCTCCTACCGCCATTTACGGGCAGAGCCCTCCGCCCTCCCACCCCGGCTTCGCGCTCCGAATCACCTTTCTCAGGCCGCCCCTCATCCCCATCTATAACCCCGCTTACGGGAAGCCGCCTACCCCCCGATGCAGAGGATGTACATTACCCCGTGCTGGTACCCAATATGCGCGGACTTGAGAACCTGATCAAGCTCCAGGATGAATGGAAGGAGAAGGGGATTCCGGCACTGACGGATGAGATCGCAGTATTTGTATCTGCCACCGAGGTAGGTACAAATAGCTCATCGGAGAACCCATCTTCCCGTCGCACCTACTGATATTCTCCCTTGAAAGGCATTCTCGAAAGCAAACAACCACGCGCCCATCAGCAAAGTGCTCGACGCCCTTCCCGCCGTCATCGCAAGAGCCAAATCCCGTAACCTCCGTGTCAGGGGATATGTCTCTTGCGTGATCACCTGCCCTTACTCTGGTCCCACCCAGCCCGAGAAGGCGATATATGTGGCCGATCAGCTTCTCAAAATGGGTTGTTATGAGGTTAGTCTGGGGGATACGACTGGGGAGGGTGATCCCGGGAGCTGGAGAGTGCTTTGGGAGAAGATGAGGGAGAGGGGGGTGAATATGGATTTAGTGGCTGCGCATGTGAGCTTTGCTGTAAAAATCAGTGCTCTATGGCTATACAGCTAACATATACATGTAGTGTCACGATACATTTTCCCTCGCTCTCTCATCAATCCTTTCTCTCGTCCCACTTGGGCTGCGAACCATCGACTCCTCCCTCGCCGGTCTGGGCGGGTGCCCCTACTCGCCTGGAGCGACAGGCAACGTCCCCACCGAAGACGTTGTCTACGCCTTGCACAAGATGGGGTATGAGACGGGGATTGACTTGGACAGGCTTGTGGAGAGCGGGAACTGGCTGACGGAGACGCTGGGGGTGAGGAATGAGAGTCGCGTTGGGCGGGCGATTTGGGCGCGGAGAGTGCATCGCGAGAAGAAGGAGGAGGCCGACCGAGAGACGGAAGATGGTATGTAGAGATGGAACATTGAGTTCTATGCCTATAAATGGCTTTTTTATGCGTGTCTGTTGTATGTATAAACCTCAGGGTACCGGCTTATGCGCGACACCGCGAAGCCTCACATACATGACCTCCCACCCCTCCTCCCCGCCTGCCTTGCCCGGCACACCCATCCCGACATTCCCGTCCGACCAGTACGCGTCCACCCTGCTGAGCTCAGCAGTCTCGTGCATGATGGCATTGGCGTCCTCGTCAGAGAAGCTCGAGAGCAACGAGTTTCGCGCAAATGTTTTGAGCCAGCCCTCGAGGGAGGTGGGAAGTGGAGTGGGGCGCGGGACGAGGTGCACGTTCGAGGGGGTCAAGTTGCCAGCCGTGAGGACCTGTCGTCAATCACCAACGGTCAGCATTATAGCCTTTCCAAGACATAAGGTGAAATGGCAATGTCCCACCTTCTCGTACTGCCTCGCAGTGGGGAAGTACCAAGGGTCAAGGGGAGAAGGGTCCACTCCTCGGCGCCTGACCACTTCGTGGAGAGCAGCTCTGACGCCGCATCTGCACTCACGGTATGCATCAGCTTTGTCCACAGAAGACATTGTGCCCTAGCCAGCTTACACGTTGCCAAACCCGCCAAACTCAAATGCTACCCTTCCTCCAGGCTTTAAGAGCCATCCAATAAGCTCGACCACTCCCTTGGGCGAGTCCTTGCACCAGTGCAAAGTGGCAGAGGTGAAGACGGCGTCGAAGGCGCCCTTGAGCTCAGGGTGGGCAGCGGCAAAGGACGAGGGAGACTGGATATCGGCTTTGATGTATTGGATAGATGAGGGACTGTTCTTGGAAGCGCTGTCGAGCTATATGGTAAGGAGTGGTGAGCGCGGCGCCCACTTGTAGCTCAACAAAGCCGGAATGCTGTGATAGAAGCACCCTCCACTCACCATACTCTGGTTCGCATCAACACCGACCACTACTCCTTCATCACCCACAGTCTTCTTGAGCCCGACGGTAAGTTCACCAGTGCCGCATCCAAGATCGATGATCTTTTCGCCCTTCTGCGGGTTCAAGAGACCAAGGACGGGTGCCGTGTAGGCGTCCGAGTAGACGAAGGATGCGTTGGTCTGGTAGGCGGTGGGGTTGTGGTTTGTTAGGTTTGCTTGGTGCGACATAATGAGTATGTGGTGTGGGACTGTGTCTTCTCGCACTTGGGCTGTACGGTACGTCTTGGTGAAGAGTATAGAAGGAAATGTGACTCGGCGAGACAAGGGCCGTCTTGTATACACCGGTCGCCCTCCACTCGGTGTCGGCCGAACCCCCGGTGGTTGAAAGCGTGACGTGTACTTCGCCCTCAGCCCGCACCCCGGAGCCCCGCAGCTGCCGCCACGCAGTCACGCTCAGCATCTCCGCGACGTATGACGGACTACTGCATCCTCTTGTATTCTCAACAGCGACTTCAAGCTTAGACGTTGGCAGTCATGACCTCTCTTGCCTCCTGTATCTTCTGCAAGATCATCAAGGGTAAGCTAGTCTTCGCGACTCGCTCTTCAGGCAAGAGTAGCTAACGTCTCTCGGCTGCTCAGGCGAGATCCCTTCGCAAGTCACGGCCTCCATCTCCCCCACCTCGTTCGACCCGCTGACCGGAGAAGAGTATCGTGTGATGTAGGATGAAGCTTCTCGAGACTGACTCGGTCTATGCATTTATGGACATCGGGCCTATCGCCAAGGGACACTGCCTTGTCATCCCCAAGTGTGAGCCGCCACTCTTTCTTTAGCAATGCCAGTGATCAGCTGACACCGAGACGGGGTGTAGACCACGCCGAGAAGCTCACCGACCTCCCGGACGACCAGATGGCCGACATTCTCCCTACCTGCAGGAGGCTTGCCGCTGCTACTGTAAGCTCTATCAACGGTCGCATCGGGAAGATATGTGCTGACCTGTTTGGCGGGCAGGGCGCTGAGAACTTCAACATCCTCCAGGCAAGCCTCTCATGTTTACAGGACTGTAGCACTAAGCTGACGATATACTGTCACTCTCAGAACAACGGTCGCCCTGCCCACCAGATAGTCGACCACGTCCACTTCCACGTTATTCCCAAGCCCGCTGAGGCCGGCGACAAGGAGGGTCTCGTTGTTGGTTGGCCCAGTGAGTTCCTGCGTCCTCGTATGGAAGAGCCGAGACATGGTCGTTAGAGCTGACTCAATACACACCACTGCAATGCAGCCCAAAAGGACGTAAGCTAGTTGTGTCGTCTTATACTACTATGTGAACAGCAAGCTGACGAAACCGCAGCTCTCCAAGGACGATATCACCAAAATATTTGAGAAGATGAAGAGCAAGCTCTAGGCTGGGAGTCTGAGGGATTCCGGAGGATGGGCTGGTGGAGCTCATTGGACGTTGTTTGTGGGCGAGACTTGTGGGTCCGTGTAGCCGTGTGTGGCCGGGAAACGGGTGAAGCACAACTAGTTGAAGTCAATGCACGGAGGGAAGCACATGCAGACGCTCATGCTGTGACGACTCTGAGCTCGACGGACGCCCTCCCCTGTCCATCTTCGGGAAGAAATGATTGTTCAGATCATCCCTCCTCCCTCCCTCCCCCCCTGCCCCGGTGGCCAAAAACGTGGACTGACCCTGACCTCCTGTGAGGTGCATCGTTGGTGCCTCGTACAGCTGAATAACATCTTGACGTCGTCCTCTCAGCAGGACTCCCGGGGTGTGTCACAGTGCTACCCAGACGATATCCAATTGGCGGGGCGTGGGGCCATACTCATCGCCATTATGTTTCGGGTGCCATGTCTACTCTCCTCTCACTCATATCCAATCACTGCTCAACAACTCGTCAACTTGTCGGAGATCGCTGAGATTCACACCGCAGGTCATCGCCAAGATACTATAAAGTACATGCAGATGATATACAGTATATGCAGATATCAATTGTATCATAACAGATCATGGTATGCAATCTTATATAAATCGACCTCCTTCGCCTCTCACATGCTGCACCTAAGGACTGTTGTCGGCGCTTGCCGTCTCGTTCGCCTTCCACAAACTGTTGAATCGCTTGTTGGTCGGCTTCACGGGCAGGCCCGTACCAGCGTCGGTGTTCTCGACGTGCTCAGTCTGCCCACGGATAACCTTCTTCTCGTCCTTGGCAACCACAGTGGCAAGGTCGTAGTTCTTCCACTGGCGAGTGGGTATGCGGGCTTCCATCATGAAGCTGCGCGTGGAGGTCAGCATGCCCGACAATTTGAAACGAGTGCGAGGGGGAAAGAGACTTACTTGATCTCCTCAAGGGTACGGCCGCTAGTCTCCGGGATGTAGAAGAACACAAAAGCGACCGACAAAAACCCTCCGACCGCGTAGATCTATCACACCCACCCCGTCAGCTCCACCTCTTCCTCCCCATCCCGAACGGACTCACAAAACCTATCATAGGTCCCAACCCCGCCTCAGCAGGCTGGAACAAGTACGGCAACGTGAAGGTGACAGCCCAGGCCGACACCCAGAAGAGGGCGGTACCGATGGAGAGGTGCTTCTGCCTATTTCGGCCGGTGGACATCTCGGCGGCGACAACCCAGGCGAGGGGACCCCAAGCGACGTTGAATGCAAAGACTAGCAGGGGAGGTACGTCAGCTTGTGGGCTTTCCTACAGCCCCGGGGTCAGAGACCGGCTCACCATAGAGGCAGATCATGGCGGCGATGGCCTTGCCGAGCGCACCGTGCTCGGCGAGATACGGCTCAAAGTCACCCTGGCCAGCAACAGCACCCATGCACCCGACGATAAGGAGAGTGATGAACATGAAAATACCGCTGTTGATGTGAGAATGCCTCGTCAGCTGAAACTCGTGGACAAGAGAGAGATGGCACTGTACGTGTAGATAAGGAGGGGGCGACGACCGAAGCGCTCGAGGACGAAGAAGCTCGCAATCACACCAAGAACCTCGATGCAGTCGACGATGATCTACAATTCCGTCCCTAGTCAGAGAACCTGCCCCCAAGACGCGCACAATCGGATCCAAATCAAGTCTCACGGTGATGATGAAGGTGTCCTTCAGCCCTACAAGGCTGAAGAAGGTGGTGGTGTACGAGAAGATGAACTGCACACCGGAGATCTGCTGGGACACGAGGATACCGACCGTGGCAAAAAACTTGCGTCGCTCCACGGGGTTCTCTGTACAACATCGCTCTGTCAGTTTCTCCTCTTCTTCATTCGGCCCGGCCCCCTCGCTCGCCCCTCCTACGCTGGACTCACTCCACAAATCACTCCACTTAGACTCATTGCTCGACGACTCGGCCTCCTCCTCTCGTGACTTGTTCAGAATCGCAAGCTGCTCCTGCACGAGAATGTCCTTGTATTCAGACCCGCCGTGGATTTTACCAAGGGCGCGCTCAGCCTTCTCCTCCTTGCCCTTATAAAGGAGCCATCGGGCTATGTGAAGAGGTCCTGTCAGCGAGACCGGAGGAAGCGCGACGCAAGAGGGAGCTGGTGAACATACGCGACTCGGGTACAATGAAGAGGACACCAAAGAGGAGGACGACCCAAAGGAGGTTGAGAGCAATGGGAATACGCCACGAGCTATTTCTTCCGAGTCAGCAATGTCCAGTAACAGAGTTCATAGACGAGGTGGCAGGCGTACGCGGTAGACTCCATGGTGTGAGTGCCGAGACCGACGGCCGCACCAATGACTTGCCCGATGGCAAGCATGAGCTGCCAGCTGGGTCTGTCGTCAGTTCCCACTCCCTGATACATCACATGAGGAACGTGGTAGAAACTCACCTCGATACACAAGCTCCTCGAATCTCCATAGGAGGGATCTCGGAGAGATAAAGGGGAGCACTACGTGAGGGTCAGCATGGGGCTCGTCGAAGGCGCGACGAATAAAGCTATTGTTGGATTGGAAGACTCACGCATTGGAAATCACTCCGATACCGGCACCCGCGATAAGACGACCGACAGTGAGGAGCCTGGCATGAAGTCGTGTTAGCTTGCCCCGAGCTGATCCGAGTAAGGAGAAGAATGTACGCGGAGCTACCGACGACGATCATCTGGAGGACCACACCGATAGCCAAGAGGGTGATGGCGGCGAAGAGACCACCTTTTCGCCCAGACCAGTCACTGTTCGTTTACACAGAGTCAACGTACGCTCAGAATTCCAAGGCCGGGGTAGCGCTCACCCAATAGGACCGGCCGCAAGAGACCCGAAGACCTCACCGACCTGGATGATGGACACCCAGAGCGACTGGTCGCTGCTCGAAAGCGAGTAGGTGCCGTCAGAGGCTTTGTCACCGAACTGTCTGACTGTGGGCATATCAGCACATGCTCTGCAAGTCGGTGGGGGTGTACTTACCAAACACGGGCGTCTCCAAGAGGGACGTGAAGTACGTTCCGTCGTAACCGTACGCGACAGGGGCGATGGCGATGAGGGCGCAGAAGAATATAGGGCGGCGGTACTCCTTCTTAAACCACTCGTTCCAACTCTTGAGGCCCCCTCCACCTGAAGCGACTGCTGCAACCATCTTGTGTGTTGACGGGTATTGGTTTCTGGTTTCCGGTCAGGGGAAAGTTCGTGGATAGTCACAAGAGTCGTCAAGAGAGAAGAACGAGTGAAAGAAGCAGAGTAGTCTTTGCCTAGGGGGGTGGGGGTGGGGCTGCCCCCCCTCCTGTGTTTCTCCACTGGAGGTTGTCGTTAGACCCGGGGGTCCGTCAGGCGCAGTCATCACCTGAAGTGGGGTATCAACAAGCGACGAGTTTAAGCCTTGACAGCGGTTCTTGACGGACACGCCTCCCCGCCGCCCCCTATTGAGGGGCTCAGATCCGTCCCGCGCGATGCCGGCGGCAAGGGCATCCCACACAGGGTCGCTCGTCATCGAGCGCAGCCATCCCTGCGGCATTCGACCGGGACTGCATCAGCATTATCGCTGCTGGCTGTTGCTGGACCTGGCTGGGCGGGCTAAAATTGGATCGGGTAAGATGGGCGGGGATGGGAATGCCGCGATTTATCCTACCGAGAACCTTCAAGGTATTTGTTGCCCCCCCTTTCGGCATATATGTAGAGGAATCGGTCCGATCTGCGCCCACGCGTCGTCTGGCACAAGCTATATAGCCCAGAGGAGCAAGACGCTGATGCCGATGCGGACGTCACCCGCGCAAAGAGGGACTACTTCTGTCTATTGGCGTAGTGTTGGCGTGGTGTTGAGAAACATCCAAGCGTAGTTGGCTGCGCCGCTTGCCAGACGATCGTCGGGTAAATGATCCTGCACGGAGATTTCACGCCGGTTTGGCAGTGTTAGGATGAGGCTTTACGGTAATGACGTTACACAGTCTTGAGAGTTCCCCAGACAACACAGGGTGGGGAATTGGAGACCCCGTTATCGTTCGGATGATAAATCGTGTTTGAAAGGAGAAGAGTATAATGTCAGTTGCTGTGTTCATTGAATATGATCGACATCATGTGACTATTGCATGGACTATTGCACGGACTCGTACTTCCTCTGTCTGCTTCGAGCATGCTCCTGCACGCGTAGCAGTGTATTTGACGCGTCGTCACGTCGGCAGAGGCTCGCGTCGCGCCGCGCTGCTTCTCAGATCCGGACCGTCATGCATATGCATACCGTCGTGTTATGTTGAGTACTGTAATCTTGACAATGCTCCAGGTCACCGTAACCTCTCGGTCGCGAATTCTGGGCGGAGATTGCTGAAGAGAGACTGAGAGACCTCCGTAGCTGTGACACAAGCAGTCTCGTATTCTTACATGAACATCATTTTACAACGGGACACATTGGCAGTGCCATCCTCCTGCTTCAATACCGGCCTCCCGCACTATGATTTCCCGCCTCGCCACTGTAATGACCACTCCAGCTCACATCGCCCTCCTCATCCGCCTCGCTCACATGTGTCAGTCCCTCATCCATCCCATCGCATATCAGCTTCGAGGTCTCCCCCTCCCCAGCAACTCCCTCGGCATCGCCATCATACAGAAGACAGAACTGAGCCTTGTCCTGTATGGCGAGAGATTTGCCATCGGGCGACCACTGGAGATCGAGAGCTGAAAAGTCGACACCTGCTCGCGGAATGATGAGCACTACTTCGGAAGTGGAGACGCCGTTCAAGAGAGAACTCACGAGAAGGGACACCGACACCCTCTATCGTCCCGCCCTTGCCCATCTCCATCTCGCCTCCCGCACCATCACCCCCCTCCCCAGCATCCTCCACCCATCCGCCTTCTCCATCCCAGAAGTACACCGCCCCACCTCGCGTGACCACCGCCAGCTTCCTGCCCCTCGGACCTTCCTGGTCGTCGCCACCAGGACACCACGCTGCACTCCGTACGGGGTACGTAAACAGCAAGCTTGCTGCATGGGTTATGCTGGGCATCTCGGCGGTCGGATTCGGGAGGAATGTGTGGATGTGGATGACGTTGGGTTGGTGCTCCAGTCGGACGAGGAGGAATGCGCTGTCGCGGTCGAACGCGAGGTGGGATACGCCGGCTTTGGGTGAGGCTTTTGTGAGGTCGGCGCGAGTTGTAGGAAACCCAGCTGGGAAGGGCAGGCGGTCGACTACGTGTGGTCATTAGACTGAGTAGCGAGCTGCACCCCCAGACAGACCATCTCTCACATTGAACTATTCCCCGCCCTCGCGTGTCTCTCAGCCAGTCGTTTGGCTCTCGCCATACAGTCTAGAAGATGTGGCAATCAGAAAATCGTCTCGTACTGCTCGAAGATCGAGACACCCGCTTACAGCTTCTCTTTCCGATGACCTCGCTCCCCATCCCATAGTTCCCACGCATCGCCATCCCTCACTCTCGACTATCCTGACCTTTCCATCCCATCCACCGAGAGCGATCCATCGTCCGCCAGGGGCCCAGACAGCGGTACGAATACCGAGACCGGGGTCATCGCTTGGTGAGAACGTCGGTGACGAAGATGAGAAGTGAGTGAGGAGGGGCCCGAGAGGGGAGTGTACATAGAGGGAATACTATGATAGGCGACATCAGAATGACGACACGTTTGACTATATCAGGAGGGATATCTAGGATCTTACCGAGAGAGCCGCATCCCATGCCGCGAGATACTTCCCGCACGGACTCCACAAAAGAGATTGAACGTCCGACGTACGGAGAGGGAAGTGCTGTATGATATGGTCAGTCATATACAGGCTGATAAGTAGAAGAAGGCTTACTCTTATGATTTTGTATCCGTCCAGGACATCGTACACTCCAACGTACTCCTTGCCCAGATGTTTCTCGGCAACTGCCAGGTATCGAGCATCGGGAGAGTACGTATGGCCTTTGACATGGTCAGCATCGTACAGTCATGATGAGGGTCAACACTTGACAGATCTATGACTATCATATAGCTCACAGTGAAGTGATTTGGGATACTGTATCACTCTTGTCTCCCCTGTTGAGAGGTTATGAATTGAAAGCTTCAACTGTCCAAGGTATATGAGCTCAGCCCGAGCACCACCCAAAAATGAGTACTCACTCCAAAGTCAGACCACGCCAGCACCTCTCTCCCGCCTCTCCCCCACTCCACCTTGGACAGTCCCTCCACACCAGTCCCGTCAATCCGAGCCGCCTCGCCCTCCTCCGCCAGGCCATACACCCATGCCGTCTTGGCCTGAGCTGCATAGACGAGGAGGTAAAGACTGTCGGATGAAAAAGCGAGGGTATCTATGAGAAAACCCTCGTTTGCACCGGGTTGAGATACAGACACAGGCATAGAATTCTCAAGACGCCCTTGCCGGCTGGTGGACGCTGCAACCGACGGCTCTTGCGGCTTGACACACGCCCATGTCCGCACGATTTGCAGAGACGCTGTGGATCGAACGACGATGCGGTTGAGGTGGGCGATTGCAAGGAAGGTCGTTCCGGGGGAGAAGGCGAGGACGGAGCCGTGGAAGAGCTGTGAAAACTCATAGCCGGACATCTTGCCTTCGTGCTCTTACTATATACGTAGATGTGCTGCATCATTTGTTCATTTGTTGACGCGTGAAAGCAAGTCGCGACGCGATCCAGTGCCACACCTGCGGCTGCCCGGGCATTTCCCTATAACACCGGCTCGCACACCAAACGACGCACTCGTAAGTGATCTCGCTGTTGATTATATCTCCGTTGCTCTTTCTCCTCTCATCTCCCATATGGGACGATAACATGCACAACGCCAGCAACTATGGCATCCATAGTGAGTGGCACTGGCCTTCTGACCCCCCCGCAGCACTTGGCTGACTCCTATACAGTCGCTCCGTAACCCACGTGGAGGCCCAGTCCCCTACCCAACCACGTCCGGCCGCGACCTCCCTAATTTCGATGAGAGGCAGTGGAACGCCGAGCTCGGACGTGCGGACGTCACTAAACAGTGAGTCTTACCGTGTCATCTGCCTTGTCCTATTGCCCCATCCCTTCTATTGCGGATGAGACACTATAATTGCAAAGTGGGAATCTCTCCTAAACCAATTGAGGATATACATATACTTAGCATCTCTGACACCTTTTTTTACATTCTCCTTGATTGTTCGCACAATAGCGAACACGAGAGCTGACAAGGCTGCTATCTTAGCGACCTCGACGCACTCGTCTTCGACTACCTTCTCATCGAAGGCTTCTCTGAGGCTGCAGTCGAGTTCGCCCGTGAGACTGGCCTCAATGTCGACGTCGATCACGCTAAGGTTCGAGAGCGGATGGGGATTCGTGAGGCGGTCATCAACGGCCGCGTGGAAGAGGCTGTACGACGAGTGAACGAGCTGGATCCAGAGGTGAGCATGTGTTTCTTCGCCTGTTGTGTCTTCACTCTTTTTTCCCACCTCTTGGAGGCGCCCCAGTGATTCAAAACATCATGCACCACGCTTAGCCCGCTTAGCCGCGTGGCCATGCTGAAACAACTCGATATTACAGACCTGATATGAGGGGCCCTCATCTTTTGCTTGCTTTGTTTATGGACCGGAATTTGTTGGAACATCGAGCTGACGACTGAACCGAATCAGATTCTGGATACCAACCCACCTCTCCTCTTCCATCTCCACCTTCTACGCCTCGTTGAGCTCATCCGGTTAGAGGAGATTGACAAGGCGCTCTCTTTCGCAACCACCGAGCTTGCCCCTCGCGGCGCCCAGAACCGAGAGTTCCTTGCCGATCTCGAGCGTACCATGGCGCTACTGGCTTTTCCCGACCTCGCCCGCTTCGCCGACGACGACCTCCCCACCTCCGTCCCCGCCCGGCCTCCCCCCGACGCCGAGACGCTAGCGCTCTTCCAGGACCCGGCGTTCACACCCATCATGGCGCTTATGAAGCGCTCCCAGCGGGTCAAGGTTGCCAAGGAGCTGAACGCGGCGATTCTGGAGAGCCAGGGCCACGGGATGGAGACCAAGCTGAGCGGGCTGGTGAGGCTCATGGCCTGGGGCGAGGAGAAGCTCGGCGCTGCTGGTGTGGGCTTGCCGCCCGAGGAGTGCGAGAAGGGTCGAGGGTGGGCAGAATCGGTGCTCACCGGGGAGCTTGGGTGTTGATCTCGCTGTGTATCCAAACATTGAAAAAGTCGTGAGTTGTAGTATTTACAGAAAGAGTTGTAACTCTGCATGTCCTGCCCTTCCTGAAACAAATGTTATGACCATACCCCCGTGCTGTCCATGCCATGTCTCGTTTTATAAACTACCACTACATACAAAGAGCCGGCCTCGTCATCTAACGGCAGTCGCGCGCCTCTACCCAAAGAGCATGGACGCGGCAATGTCCACATTGCCACCCGTCGCTTCTAGCAACTGAATGGCCTGCGTTCGCAGTGCGCCGAGGTTGATGAGCTGCACGATGGACACATGTCAGCTGTGTCAACACACGCAAGCCCCACATGCTACACATGCTACCAAAAGCTCACAGTCTGTACATCTTCCTCCTTCACGGACGGGCCCGTGGCCTGTGGACGCTGAGCCGGCGCCGCCCCACCTGCTGCGGCCCCCGCTCCCATAGTCCCCGCTCCAGTCGAGCTCCCCGCTGTCTGCTGTGGCACTCCCCCCACCCCCAAAGTGGCTCCCTCCCCCGGGAAGCTCCTCTCCCCAAGCCGGGGGCTCGCCACACCCGCCTTCACCCCCAACCCAGCCGCATCGCCCATCTCCTCTGCTACCTCCTGCTCCCCGCGCCTACGAGCTTTGTCAGGCAGCTCGTGTTCCGCCAGGAAGGGCACCTCGGTGTCGTTTATTCGGAGGACGTTGGAGGAGAGGTCGATACAGCACTGGTGGCGCTTGAGCATGTCGAGCCCAAAAATGAGATCAACGCGACGGCCCTCGAGGACGGAGAATGCACAGGGGAGGTAGAGGCCACCGAGGCGTATCTGGGTGGAGTGGACGCGGCCAAGGATACGGGCGGTGCCGACGCCCTCGGCCGTGCCTCCGAAGCGGGTGTCGAGAAGCCGCATGATGCTGTGACAGTTGGTTGATCAGTTGGAGATCGTGCTGAACAGGGCACCCGACCAACTCACCCGCACTTCTCTGCGCACTCAGGAGAGACTATGACAGTCACGGCCGTCAGCAGAGTGCCCCTTTGAAGCGGAACTTGTAGCTTACTAATACTAGTCTGAGCCCCAGAGTCGACGAACGCCTTGACTGGATGCCCGTTCACCTCGACATTGACGTAGAGCATCGTGACGTTACCGAACGACTCGGGCTATGTCCCCTTTGTCAGCTCCTTGGTGTTACTGTCTTGAACCATGAACACAAAAGCCCACCGAGTACTCCATGGCGTGCTGCATGTTCTCCATGACTGCCTCCTGCCTGATAGCTTCCTCAATCTTCTTTTGAGCCTATCGCGTATGTGTTAGCGAGTGTCTTCCCTGACAAGCGCATTTTGCTCACATCGATATCGTATGGGTCCGCATTGAGCAGCTACACACACACACATACATCACTTTGTCAGCTACGACTGTACGAGCCAATATCCAGACAGATAGCGGGAGATATCACTCACCTCAATCTGGCGTGCCTTCTCCGCATGCGCAGCCCTCTGCCTCTGCTGCACAGTCTCCATCGCGCGTTTGAACGTCTGTGTCCCGCCCAAGACGGCCGAGTGCATCTCCGGATCGTTCTGCACCACCCCAGTTGTCAGCCTGTGGTCAAGATCACGAATGTTCTCGCATGCAACTACAGAGGGAGGGGAGGGGGGGGGGGGGTTACGTACCGTCCGCAAGTTGTTCATGAGAACGGGGTCCCCCAGAGCTTGGAGACGCATACGCTCAAAGTCAGCGTCCGAGCCCGAGAAGGACCCGGCAGCCGTCTGAGAACCAGAGGCGTAGTTGGAGGAAGACGATGCGGCGGGCTCCTCGCTGTTTGCATATGTGATCAGTCGGCAACCTGCAACTTGTGCTATGGCGCTATGGGCCTGCCCTATGCAGGTTGTCTGCCGGCGACAGGACTCACTAGGGAGTGAGGAATAGGGTGGCAGTCTCGCCTGTGATGCCATAGTCCTCGAGCGTCCGAGACCGGTCCGTGAGCGGGGCGCCGTCGTTGGTGAGGACGAAGTCGGAAGGGGAGAGGTTTGCCTGTTACACCGATATAGTCAGCGGTCTATCATACACACTCGTCACATCATCTGCATAGGTGCTCATGGCCGCCTCCACGCCTGGCCACGCTGCAGCTGGCCGGGCTGGCAACGTGGGCAACGCTGACGCAAGCGGCGAGCCAGCAGGTGGAGCAGGACTAGCACTGGCCGGAGCTGACTCACGGTGGCGCCGACGATGTCGATGAGGTCCTGTACGAGGACCGAGGGGGCAACTTCGTGCTCGTGGACAGCGTCTGGGGAGATGATTGTGAGTCTCATGGTGGGGATGGCGGATCTTCCGGGTCTGACAGATGTTGTTGCGAATGACCCGGTGGACAAGGACAATCAATAGACTGGATTGCACTGCTCGCCAGCCTCCACCGGTCCTTCCGCCACCCAGTTGCCACGTGCTCAAACCCCGCTCAACGCCGGGCGCACGACCGACCGCCTGCTGCAAAGCACCCAAATCGTTGCCCATCCATGTCTGTCTTGTCCACAACACCCGACGACGACGCCCCGCTCCCCCATAGCCCCGCAGTCTCTCACCGCCCTCGCCCCTCCCCCGGGAGCCGGCCAGCGCTGCGGCCAACGGTGTTGTCGAGCAACCCACTGATCTTTTCAGCGTGTCTTGAGTACGCCTAGCTCGTCTGCGAACAGCATTCTCCAACGTGGGTGTGGCGTAATTAGACTACGATACAGCTTCCCCCCTAGCAAGCGAGGTTGTCTAGGGTGTGTGTATACAGAAGGAGGAGGCGATGGAGATGAAGAATATGGATACAGGCTGTACTGGGGTCACAAACAGTTGCAGTGAGCTGGGCCGGTTCTTGCTGATCATGCACCTCCGACTTTCTGCGCAACACGGCGACACACATCTATTTCATATATGCCCGAAACTGGAAAGTCACATCATCCCCCCTCGTCCAACGACGCTCCCTCACGTCTATGAACATTTAAGCGATTGCTGATTGCTGATACCTGTCTACTGGCTGTGCCGACTGATATGTCCTCTGTGTATACTATGAACGAACCGGAGAAGGGAAAAACGTGGCCATATTGATGTGAGTGGGATGTGGCGGGATGGAACAGTGTTCGGTATCAATGGTGGAAGCATATCCTGGTGGCGAGGGGAACGAAGCTGTCTGTGAGGGTTCTCGAGAGCATGCGTGCGAAAGCACCGGAGACGAAGTGACGGGGGCATGGACGGACGGTTACTTGCTCAGCAACGCATGTAGCACACCCCGCGGATGGAGTAGCACGAGGCTAGTCGTGGCCCAGAGACTGTAAGCAAGGCGGGTCGTCAGCGACCCTCACGACGTATCGTACTGACGCAGGCATGTGGCGCCGCGATCACTGTGTCTGCGGACGAGACGAGACGGGACGGGACCGAGGAAACTAGAAGCAAACCCACTGGCACCCATGGCACACATCTTGAAGCGTCGGTCGCAGTGCTGCGTGCAGTAGAAGCGTATGTACGCCGGGTCCATGCCTGCGTGTGCGGGTACTGCGACGACGGCGAGCACGACGAGGAGGAGGAGGAGGAGCGGGGCACGAGAGGGGGCGGTGGTGGCCATGGCTGTGGCTGGGTGGCAAGAGCAGGGGGCAAGAGCGGGGGGCAAGAGCAGGGGGCAAGAGCAGGGGAAAGAGCCGGGGGATGAGGCTGCGAGTGGTTATATGCTGCTGCTGGTGCTGCTGGTCTGCGCCGTGAATATTTCTCGCCTGCCCCGGAAGTGCAGGGCCGGGTCCAGGCCCAGCCGCCCGGGCGGGACAGCCCCCAGGCTGCATCAGTGTCTGTGCGTACAGTGGGTCTGCGTGCGTGAGCGGGCGGTGAGCGGGCCCGGGGCGAGCGGCCCGTGCACGCCCAGATGAGAATGATGCATCAATACACTACTCTACACCGATGGATCTATAATTGCCCTGTCAATATAAACATACGCCCCCTCGTTCCACGCTCACCGGCCCCGCCACCCCGCTCCGACTCGACTCAATACAGTCCCCCGCTCCCCTGGCCCGGCCCCTCCGCCGCGTACGGATTCCGGTGGCCCGGCGCTTGCACCTGCGCCGGCTCATCCAGTCGCGTGTACGTGTTCGGCGAACGGAGAGACCCCGAGTGGAACCCCACATCGCTGGGCGCGCGGCGCGACTGGGGCCCGGAGGGCGGGTACAAGTTGACTTTCCCTGGTGCAGCAAAGGGATCGACGGCGGCGCCGTACAGGTCAGACTCGTGGCCGTAGTTGCCCGCGTTCATTTTTGTCAGCTCTTGGGTGTTGTCGTCCGGGATGGTGTCGGGCATGAATCTGCATGGGGCCAGAGTGCCAGAGTCAGCATGGCATAGCGCCGGCAGAGCGGCGCGGGACGTACGTTCGCTGCAGCTTGGTGGACGACGAGTGGGTCCCCGGCACACCTCGCACATAGTCCACAAAGAACTTGCACGCATAGTACACCTCCATCACAAAGTCCGAGAGGTTGATCGTGTCCCAGATGGCCTGGAAGTAGGTCTTCCACCCCGTCTCGCGCTGGTACGGGTTCTTTGACGGGTCCGTGCTGCATGCCCTGTCAGCCGGCCGGGATGCGGGGGATGCGGAGGATGCGGTGCAGCGAGGCTGCTGGGACGGGCGCGGGGAAGACTCACTAGTCTGTCCAGTTGTACGCCCAGCCCATGTAGACGCTGAAAAAGACCATCTCGACACACGTACACAACGCCGACAGCCCGTTCGCCACGTTCCGGGATGTCCATAGCTCGGTCGCCTTGATCACGTTGTGAGACTGCAAGATCGAGAAGAGGAAGGATTGGTAGAAGCTGGTTGCGCGGGCGTGGGGGTTGGGGGGGGGGGGGGGGGGCAGGTCAGCAGCCCCGATC
>JANBXI010000089.1:0-58646 GCA_024271845.1 Cryptococcus sp. VH57_BW
GGTGCGGGCGGGGGGGACGGCGACGACGGTGGCGGATCTGCGGCGGGCCGGGGGCGGGGCCGGGGGGCGGGGGAGGGCGTCTGGGTGTGGGTGTGGCATGGCGCCGTGCTGCGCGTGGATCGGGCGGGGAAGGTGGGCGTCGTGGGCGTCGTATGGCGGGCGGGGGAGGGGGGAGGAGGGGGGTGAGGGTTACGTAATCATACGCGAGCCGCGCGGCGGGGGCCCATGATCGTTTCCACGCGGGAGGGGAGGGAAGGAGGGAAGGAAGGGAAGGGAAGAGGAAGACACACCGTCAGCCACGGGGAGCGCAGTGCCCAGCAGCGAGCCACGCCACCGCCCGCCCCGCCCGCCCCGCCCGCCATGGCCGCCCCCGCCGCCACAGCACACACCCCCCACCCCCCACACGCAGTCCGCCACCGGCACGACAGACACCGCCCCCTCCCGCCCCCCCTCCCCCTCCCGCCGCTCCCCCTCCCGCCGCCCCCCGGCACCCACGCCGCACCCAGGCCGCCACGCCGCAGACGGCGCCGGGCCGCCAAGCCCAGGCCCCTCGCGTGGCGCAAGGGCGTCGTCACAGAGGCCTTCAGACGGTTCGGAGAGCACTGTGCCCGGAACCAGATCCGCACCCTCCTCATCGACTGCCTCGTCATGACCAACCTCTTCTACCCCTCGCTCGCCCTCTACCTCCAGAAGAAATTCCCGCCCCTCCCCCCGCCCGCCCCGCCCGCCCCCGACTCCCACCGCGCCCCCCTCCGCACCCCCCGCACCCTCCTCCGCCCCCCCAAGCAACACCCCCTGTCCCTCCTCAGCACCCCCCTCATCGACAGCTTCTTCCCCCACCCCCCGCCCCTCCTCCCGCGCCTCGCCTCGGGCGGCTGGTGGGGGCTCGACCCCGACCGCATGCAGGACCAAGGCTGGGGCGTCAGCCGGGCCGACGACCCCTCGCACGAGCCGTACCCCTGGCTCGGCCACTTGGACCAGGTCCACATCGTGCGCGTCGGCTGGGCCGACGTCGCCGGCGTGCTCGACCGCGATGGCCACACGCCCGCGCGCGAGCCCGCATGGGACGACCGTGACCGCCGCTTCCTGCGCCTCGTGCGCGATATCGCAGAAGGCTGGCACGCGCGGGAAGCCACCCCCGCCGGCCAGAGGTGTGTCCGGCAGCTCGCCGAGGCTGCCGACTCGCACCCGCCGTGCTATATCCTCTCCCCCCTCTCCCCCGCCGCCCACTCGCCCGCAGACGACGTCCCGCTCGTATCCATGACGAGCCTCGGCGAAGGCGGCCCCGCCGGGAGCGTGGATCGCGGCGAGGGCAGCATGTATCACAGCGCGGCCCTGCTGTTCCACGTGCCGGGCAATTCGAGCGCGCAGTTTCACGAGACGTGGCATGATGCGCTGGCCGAGGTCACGGCGCAGGTCACGGGCGAGGTGTTTCTCGAGCCATCAGGACCGACTGCGAACGGCGATCAGACGGGCGAGTGGCTTGTCTCGGTGCGTCCATCCCCCCCCCCCCCCCCTAAACCCGGGCTCACCCCCTCCCTTCCCCGCAGTACCACCCAACAACGTCCATCCCACCCTACCCCGCCTACCCCCCCTCCTCCGCCCTCTCCTCCCCCCCCTCCTCCCCCCCCTCCTCCCCCCCCACCCTCATCTGCATCCTCTACGCCGTCCTCTTCGCCACCCTCATCATCCAGCTCTCCAACGCCTCCAAAGCCCACTCCCGCTTCGGCCTCGCCTTCACCGGCGTCGTCCAGCTCTGCTGCTCCGCCGTCATGTCCATCAGTGTCCTCGCCCTCCTCGGGTGGAACGGCTGGGGGGTCTCCACCGCAGAGAGCAGCCTGCCGACGTATCTGCTACCGTTTGTCATTGTCGTCGTCGGTGCCGAGAACATGTCCACTCTTGTGCGTCCCCCCCGGGCTCTTCTACTCTATCCCACCTTGCCACCGCCCTGACACCCACCCACAGACCAAAGCAATCTTCTCCATCCCATTCACCCACTCCGTCCCCGTCCGCATCGGCCTCGGCCTCAGCAAAGTCGGCACCACCATCGCCCTCACGTCCCTCACCGACCTCCTCCTCCTCGGCGTCGTCTGGCTCTGCGTCAACCTCCAGCCCGTCAGGGAGTTTTGCCTCTTTGCCGCGGTAGTCATCATCACCGATTGGTTCATGCTCAATACCTTCTTCTTGACTGTGAGTTGGCGCGCAAGGCCGCGTAAGGCCGCGTAAGACAGAGGGGGGCTGACGAGATACCGCGCGGCAGGTACTGTCGATCGACGCCCAGCGCTTGGAGCTGGCGGACGTGCTGGCCTCCAACAAGGTGGGGCCCACGACGCCCGTGGAGAGCAAGAGCGTAGCGGACGCGCAGGGCGAGAAGCAAGGCGGGTTCAACTTGCGCAGTCTGCTCCGCGCGAGGACGACAAAGAGCGGCAGTCTCTTGCTGGTGCGTAGCTGGTCCCTCAACTCGTCACAGTCGGCCATAGACCGCTAACGACGACGCCGCGCGCAGCTGCTATTCGCCGTGGGCCTACTCTACTGGCTAGCGCAGAGCCACGGCGCCCCGCTCAACAACCCCGCAAGCCTATACGGCTACACCCCCGCCCCACACTCCTCCTCCTCCTCCTCCTCCCCCTCCTCCTCCTACCACCTCCCCTCGCCCACCCCGAGCCCCTTCCTCACCCCCGCCGCAGACCTCCCCTCCCTCCCGCCCGCCGATAAACTCTGGCGCGCGCTCAACCCCCGCGGCTGGCCCTTTGCCCGCATCGTCGTCGCCCCCGCATCGATCGTCGTCCTCCCCACGGAGGGCCACCCCATGCGCCCTGCCGATATCCGCAAGCTCACCCTCCCGCCCACCCGGCTCGTCCTCCCACGCCTGAAAGCCCTCTTCTATCTGTTCAAAGTCGTCATCCTCCCCCAGGCAGTCACCGCGTTCGCACTCTACGCGCTCCTCCTCTTCCTCCTGAAAGACGCAGACCTGCTCGACGCACAGCGCGACCGCCTCGGACGCGCCGACCACACCACCGCACAAGCCACCTGCCCCCCCGGCTCGTCAACCCCCCGCGCCGGCGCAACGTCCCCCGCGGCCGCCGCGGCGCGCAGCAGGCTCCGCGCACACATGCTACCATGCAGCCACGCCTCCGACGTCGACCTCATCGCGTCCTCCCCGGACGGGCGGCTCGCCCTCTCCGTGGGCACGGGCAACACCCTCTGCCTGTGGAGGTTTGCGGACCCCCCAGCGGGCGGCGCGGGCACGCGCGAGCCGCTGCACACGCCGGGTGCGGCGGGTGCGGCGGGGGCAACGGGGGCGGCGGGTGTGGCGGGGGCGGCGGGGGCGGCGGGGGCGGCGCGTGCGGCGCGGGGGCTGGGGGAGGAGGACGAGGTAGTGGCGGCGGGGGTGAGTGCGGATAGAAGGTGGGTGGTGGCAGTGGCAGTGGCGTTGCGGGGCTCGGGGGCGGTGGTGCAAGTGTGGGAGGTGCCGGAGGAAGGCGCGGTGAGCGCGCTGCCGGTGTGGAGGGCGGAGCAGCCGAGTGCGCGGAGGGTGGTGGGTGTCGCGTTTGATGAGGCGGAGGGTGTGGCGGACGACCCGTTTTTGTCTCCCCGGGGCACGGCGGGTGCGGCGGGCGCGGGTGCGGGTGCGGGTGCGGGTGCGGGTGCGGGGGAGGTAGGCGCAGCGGCAGCGGCCCCGGGCACGGGGGGGCGAGTAGGCGTGCTGCTGGCTTGTTCAGATGGAGCGGTGGTGCTTGTCGGGCCTGGAGAGGGGATCGCAAAGACGGTGATCCCGCCACAGAGTTCACCGGACGGTCCGCCCTGCCGCGTCGAGCTCATGCGATCCGAGAGCGCCGCCGGCACCGCTCCCACGCTCGCCATCCTCATCGCAGGCCCACACGACATCAATCTCTGGCGGAAAACCCCATCGGGGTGGAGGAGCTCCACCCTCGCGACCCACCTCCCCTCGTCCGACCCCGTCACCGCCCTCGCACCCCCGAACCCCTCCCTGCCCGGGGTCTTTGCCGTCGGCCACAAATCCGGCTCCATCGACGTCTACGACGACGCGTACGGCCCCATCGGGCTCGTACCCCTCACCCCGACCCTCGGCGCTGTCCGCAAACTCGAGATCGTCCGCCCGTGGAGCATGCGCTGCACAGGCTGCGGACAACAAACCCAGGACGGGTACGTCGTCGTATCCTCCACTGCGTCCCAAGTCTTTGTCGACCGTCTCTCCCCGCGCTCCCCGCTGCCGACATTCTGTCGGTGCCGCCGCGCATCATCGATGGACGACGTCCCGGGATTGCTTCACCCCTCGGATTCGCCCGCAGCGAGGCCGCACACCCTCGTGGTGCCCCCGCAAGCAGGCAGGGGCACGTATGCGGGGGGGGCGGGGGCGTCTCCGCACAGGACGGTGGGGATGTCGCCCCCCGTGTCGAACGGCGATTTCCCGTTGTCATCACATGGCGGCGCGAGGAAGCTGAGCAACATCCATCGTGAAGATGACGGAGGGAGTGCAGCCGTGGTCGATGTGGGAGCTGGTGGTGCTGGTTCCGGCGGCGCGGGGGGGGTGGGCGCCAGCGGCGGTGGTGGTGGTGGTGAAGCTGCCCCGCACGACCGCGCGCCCTCGTCCACCGCCATGTCCCCCTCCCTTGGGACTGGACTTGGGACTGGACTTGGGACTGGCCTTGCGAATGGCTGGGGTGCCTCCTCCCCGGGTGGGGGGCTCGACGTCCAGCCCCTCGGAAGCATCACCACCGATCCTTCGGACGACACCACCTGGGCCGTCCTCCACGGCGACTTCCTCGTGGGCGTCCGCAGGGGAAGAGAAGGCATCGATGATGCCCAGTGGCAAGTCTGGGCGGTCGATCTCGTCTCGCCATGGGATGGCGTCGGTCTCGTCGTTCAAGTGATTGACTTGCCAGAGCTCGTGCAAAGGACGCTCGACTCGGACAGGCTTGCCCCGCCTCCATCGGGCACCACAACCACAACCACCGTCACAGCCAGCAGCAGCAACAGCAGCAGCAGCACCGCGGGCGCGGGCGCGGGCTCAGGCGAGACAATCTCCCTCGCGGACCGCCGAGCAGAACGCCTTCTGAGCTTGAACGGCAGAGCAAGCTTCCCCCCGCGCATCGGCTCATTCTCCGTCCCCACCCACCCGGCGTTGGGGTACGTCCAAGTCCGCGCAATGGGCATGTTGGGACCAGGTGCGGCCGTCGCCGGGTTTGGGAATCGCTTGGGCGTCGTCGGCGTCGTCGGCCCGGGGGTTGGCGCGAGGGGCGAAAGGGCTGACAGGGGAGACAGGGGTGGGAGGGCGGTAAAGGGGCGGAGCAGTTTTGAAGGGGGGTTGGGTGGCGGTATGGGTATGATGGGGAGCTTGGCGGGCACGACGCCGACACAGAAGAGGATGTTCCCGCTGACTCCGCCGCCCCCGCCTATCAGGCGGCTGGATACGCCAACGCCGATGTTGAATGGCGCGGGTAGCGCAAGGAACTGGGGACCGTGGTCGGGCGTAAAGAAGGTCGATTGATGGCCAGGCTAGGCTTGGGGGCCAAGACCCAAAGAAGGGCGTGTGAATGGCGAAGGCGAGGTGGGAGAGAGGTGGGAGAGACCGGACATGAGGTTCAAATAGCGAGCGCATAACAGCAGTCAGAAGAAATCATCAGTCGTGTTGTAATTTCTTAGAGGCACACTCTTAGGTACCCAGACATGCGCATTTCACTGTGTTATAAATCGCTGGCCCACTGACAGCCTAATGCCCCCGAGTAGCCATACACTTTTGAATCCAAACCGGGACCGGATCCGAACACAGACCAGTCATGGGCTAGATTCACTGGGCGCACCCGCAGATACTCGATACTGTTACATGCCTTACCATGAAAAGAGCGCTAGAGAAGGCCCGAACTACTCCAGCCGCGGGAAGGGGAACAACATTTAGGCAGAAAAGGTGGGTGGGGACGGTTGGATAGCAGGTGCGAGGGAATTATCAAGTAACACGAAGGGCCGAGAGGGTATGTATGCCAGCCTGTCTGTGTCTAGGGGCCAGATGGATCGACGATGACGCAGGGACGGCGACTACATGGCCAGCTCCGCCTGGAGCTGGCGGAGCTGGGCCTCCTCATCGTCCTCGTCTTCTTGCACTGTGGCGCCTGTGCCACGGACGGTAAATAAGCGAGAGCAAGCAACAGGGGGCAGCGGTCGGAAGGCATGCGACTCACGACCAGTCGTCTGTCCCACAGGTGATGCAGGGAGGTGACTCGGCACCCTGTCTGCACCAGCGAGCCGGTCGTCGAGCTGCTCCTGCTCGAGTGCATCGAGCTCCTCCTTCAGATCGTCCTGCACAGGAGGTCGTCAGTGATGAGTCTTAACCAGCTGGGCAGGGGAGTCGGCGTACCTCGTCGAGGACGATACCCATGCCCACGGGGTTGGAGATGGCATCTGAAATCTCGTTGGTGAGGTCCATCTGCTCCCTGATCTTGTCCATCGTGGCGTCCACACCCTCCGCAGTGCTAGATGAGATGTCCGTACGTCAGCTGGCCCGCGATTGACCTATACAGGTGGCAGACGTACAGGTTGCTGTGGATCCCTTTGAGGGCGTCCGCGCCCTTCTTCATCGCCACCATCGTTTCAGCGTTCAAGTTGGCCGACTCAATCGCGTTGACCTGCACATGCACGTCAGCTGCTAGTCCATGTCCGCATAGGTGGAAACAGGGTTCTGAGGCGACCCACTTGCGTCTCGAGGGTCAGTCTTGTCCCAGCGATTCGGTCGAGCTCGTTCTCATGCGCCTTCTTTTGTCTGAGCGCCGCCATGGCCACTAGTCGGTTTCAACCGTGTCAGCACCACATCTCGCTCACGTACGCCATCACATCACAGTGCACACCCCTCAGTCATAGCTTCCGTCCACATCGCCTCTTCCACCGAATTCCTTTCTTCCGTTGCCACCCCTAGCGGGCCCAAGCCCCCGTACCAAACTTACATCGCTTGTTAGACGTCGCATTAGCCTTGGCCTTCTTCATTTCCTCGTCAATCTTTTTGCCGAGAAACTCCTCCTTCTTCTCGAGCATCAGCAGCTGCTGGCGCAGTCCCACGATAGCATCGCGCGCTGACTCCCGCGTGTCCTTCCGGCCCGTGAAGTAAGACATCCAGCCAGACATGGTGGGCAGTGGGTGGTTGAGTGGGTAGTGATTTGCAAGGTGGTGTGCGGCCTGGCAGGACAGGGTGGGGGCGATGGGGGTGGTTGAGCGTTGGGGTCGTTGCCACCGAGATGAGCTGTTTGTGCGAGAACGAACCAGGCTGTCAGCATCGTGAGGACAGGAATCGTCATGATAGCCGACGGAATTAAATATTTCTGCCTGATTTATAACGCAAAGTGTTCCTGATACCTCCAAAACATGTACCGCGAGAGAGAGTCGCTACTATAGCTCCACACTTGCGATGCATACGCCTGGCAGCAAGCGGCGCTCCCGCCCCGTTTCTTCTAGGAAGGCCTATGCACCACATTTGTCAGAACCGGAAATAGACCCACCAGCCACCACCTTCACACAAGCTCCATCAGTCTCCCCTTTTCCACCCTCCACCCCTCCGCCCCCAGATACTCCACCACACTCTCCTCCAATACCTTCCTTGCCTCCCCCCTCACCCACCTCCCGGGCCAGCTTGACGTCGCCTGTCCAAAACTCAACCCCTTTATCCGCTCTGCCACTGCCAGCACGCTCTTCGGGCGGAGGGGGATCATGTTAGGCGCCGACCAGAGGAATGTGAAACGGGACTGAGTGGGCTGGACCATGATGGTGTCGGACGTGAAGAGGAGACCAGAGACGGGGGTGGGCGAGGTAGGCAAGTGGGACGGAGAGGGCGGGGGCTCGAGGAGGCGGTCCCAGTAGAGCACTGAAGAGCCGGGGAAGTGCCTTGCCGTCCGGGTGCTTCTAGTCAGCATGGCATGCCTCCTATACTGTGCAAGCAGCTGAACTCACCCGCCACACTGAATGACCTTGACCCCCGGCCCAAGCTCCATCTCCCCCGTCCACCATCTGACGTCGTCCGACTCCTTGACATCGTCTAGTCTTTGGAACCACTCCTTGTCCGCCTCACACAGGTACAGCGGGACTCGCAGTGCGCGTGCCCATGTCAACGACGTCGAGAAGAACTGGGTGATAAGGTCAGCCGCGTATCCATACGGGGGGGACTCGCACCACATGTGGCACCAACACCTACGTGCGGGTGAGATATTGCGATAGCCTTCAAGGGGGGCTTGAGCTCCACCAGATGCCCAATGAGTCCTAGGGAGAGGAATGCCGCGGAGTCCCATATGTATGACCCCCCTGCTGTTTTAATGAGGAACGCTACACCCCACGCAAAGACACATGTCAGCACGCAGCTTCCAGCTCTGAGCAAGATCCGCGTCCCCGCAGCTGCCCCAGCCTGCAGCTCCAAAGAGCAGACTCACGGGTCTGATTAATTCCGAAAGGTGGCTCCGTCTGGATATGGTCGACCCGCACATCCTCCTTATCTGCCAGGAGGGAGTGTTTCCTCTCGCAGCTAAGCTCGGCCAGGGAGGACCACACTTGGCCGCCGTCGGGAACGAACTGGCGGGGGTCTTCACAGATTGGACCTGTGGCGAGTTCGGCAGATAGCATGGGGCCACAGGGCAGGTCAGGAATCTGTAGGTCGTGAGGAGGGAGAACAAGGGGCAAAGAAGTGACGGACAGTTATCGCGGGGCGAAGGGTACTGTGTCCCGCAAGCTTTGCAAATGGGGAGGAGCGCGTCTTCCTGAAGGGCTTCGAGAGCGTAGGCTGGGACGGAGGCGCTTTCTGGGAGCTGAATTTCCATAGCGATAGAGTACTGTTGTGTATATTGAGCGAGCGTGAAAGACGACTTTAGGGCTGGACGAGAAGACGTATGGCACTTTAGATGACGTCATGAAACAGCCAGCTTCCCGCGAGCGACGAGGAGATAATGTTGAAAAGGCAGTGGGGACCGGCCTGGGTCAGCCGAATTGGAGGAGCAGTACGTATCGCTAGTGCTCGGCGACCGCTTGGGTAACCAGCAATTAGGGGGGGAGGGGCGACGAGCTAGAGGGAGAGCGGGCAGGGATACAGCCAACGCGCCCAGGACAGCGGATGCGACTGACATAATCATGAAGGTTGCAAGTCGTATACAGAATCGTATATAACAATAAAGCCATGTAACTGATTCCTATCCCATTCAGCCTCTTACTCGTACTATCTTTGTATCTGTAGCAAAGACCACACAGCAGCAACACTGATGGTGAGCCCCTTTGAAAGACTCGAGTATGGATCAATGTGCTGAATAACCCCCGTTTCTCCAGTCTTCCCCGGTATGTCCTGAGCGCTGCCGACCTCCTTAGGGTACATGCCAGCACCAGTCTGACAAGTCCACTCACAGGCACTGGCGAAGGCATCCGCTGCAACATCAACTCCTTCGTGGACAATGTAGGCGAGCAGACTGCAGGCCGCGACCCCGCCACCGCCGCACAGCAGGCCAACGCGAGCGGAGAGAGGCCAGCGGCTGTGGCTGCAACTGGGGCGGATGAGATTAAGCAGGGGATTAACCAGCTGAAGAGGTAGACTGAGGGAGCCAGACGGGGGTGAGAGGGAGAAGGGAAGGTAGTTATATCGCGTATCAGCGGGGCATGTATCAATTATCATATTGTCGAGAGTGTACGCCGTTCTCAACGTGAATGTCTTGAGAACCACCACCGTCGAATCCTGCCCCCATAGCAGCGCCCAGGCGGCAGCAGCAGTAGTCTCCACAAGTTTCATTTTGGTTGCGTACGCAAGTCTACGCTCCCATCCACCGACCTCGCGCACTTTTCCCTTCCATCCCTGCTCTCTCTATATATCTCCCCATGCTGGCCACTTAGATGGCCTTGGCCTTGGCGAGCTCTGCAACGAGTCATCAGTCAGGCGTCCCTTGTGCTAGCGAACATCCACGGCAAATACCACTCACGCTCGACCTGGGCAAGAGCCTCCTCCAAGAGCTGCTTCTTGAACGCCGGCTTGGCGATCTCAGACTCGACGCTGGCCTGCACCGACTTGACGAGCGCGATCTGCTCCGCCTCCCTCTGCTGCTGCTCGTATCTCACCCACGAGTCGAGCACGGCCTTGAGCTCGGCCTTGACGGCGTGTTCCTGCGCGAGCAAAAAGTTCTCGTGCTCGAGGGTGTTGATCTCCTTGGAGACGGCGTAGAGAGACTCGGTGAGGGGCACGACCTCCTTGAGGGCACCAACAGACTCGATACGGTCAGAGACAGCGCGGGTGTGCTCCTCGCGCGAGGCGTTGAGGATGCCCTTCATCTTCTGTAGGAGGGCAGTGGGGAGTCAGTGGGTGGTCAGCCAGGAGCGAAACAAGGGGTGGGACGAACCTCAATCTGGCCCCGGGCCCACTCGCCGTAAGGCTTGGCAACAGCCTTGCCGATGACGGTGGCGATGACGAGCCAACCGACAAGCAGAACGGTCTCCTCGTTGGCGACCTGTCATGTTCATACTGTCAGCACTTGCTCTCGATCGCCCATATCCGCCTATCCCCGCCCATCCCCTTCACCCTTCCCACACCCCATGCTGCACCCTCTCCCCATCCTTTCATCTGTCCTCCTCATCGCAAACAGGCACATCAAACTCACGTAGAGCTCAGTGGAGACGGCGGCAGCGGTCAACCCGGTACCGAGGAGGACACCACCAGTCTTGGTGAAAAGGGAGGTGCTGGGGACGGAGTTGATGATGGACGCGGCCTTCTCGTCGGGGGTCGGCTCTGTATACACAACATCTTTTCGTCAGCCCCACGTTCTCTCCCGCTTATCGCACAACAAGAAGCAAGCCATCACTAACGGGTCGCGAGAGATCGGACGCTAAGGGCTCTCTCGTCAGTACACGTCCCCCCACCCTAGCAGACAAACTCACCTGTGGGCAGCCATCACACGGGGGACAGCCGGCCTAGCGAGCGCTACGCCATTTACTCAAAGTCAGTTCTGTTCCACTGCTCTCCTTCTCCGTCTCCCCCGCCCATTCCACGCCCCCCTTCCCCCTCTTCGCTCGGCCGAACCCCGCCTTCACACCCCATCGGCGCTTTTCGGCTCTCCCCCCCCCCCCATCCTGTGTTCTCCAGTCTTTCTTCCTCCTTACCGTATGGGCAGCAGAACTTACCCGCTGATCGGAGGCTCTTGATAGCGAAGCGGGAGGCCATGGTGAGTGGTGTGTTGGGGGTGGGGGTTAGGGTGGTAAGAGACGGACTTCTACGTCGCCTTGGTGCCAGATAGGCCAGACGGAGGGGAAGGGTCGGATGATGAAATGCCGAATCGCCGGGAGAGTGGCGCCGGCGTCAGCTCACCCCACCCTCGAGACCTCGCCTCGAGTATACATACTGAATATAGAATGCTTCGAGTATCCATAGTACAACAACACCACCATACATATGAGCATGTCCGACGCAGGCTCAGCAGCAGACCTTTTTGGTGACTCCGATGCCAGCCACCCCGCTTCCCCTGCACAACAATCCTCTCCCTCCGGCTCCCCAGCTCCCGCACCGGCGGATCAAGACGACAATGATGTCGGGAACGACCTCGTGAGCCCCTCTCTCCCCCATCCCCCCCTTCGTTACCCTCTCCTCGCCCCGCACTCTGCCCGGCCCGCCAGCTAACCCCGCACCTTACCCAAAAGTTTGGCGACGACGACAATGAAGACGTCGCACCTCCTCGCCGGCGACGTTCTTCCACGGGTACGCCTGGGTCCAACAACTCGCGCACGCCCAACCCGCTTGAGTATGCCGAGGAGGACGAGGAGGCTGTGCCACAGCGGCTCAACTTGGTTACACTGCCTATTCCGCAATGGCCCCATATGGACGCTACGGACGGCAAGGTGCGTTTGCCAGGCTGCCAGCTGGTATATGTTTCGAGAAGGCAGCGGCTGATATGTGTTTGTGGGCGATGTGTAGATCTGGCAGATGAAGCTCCCGGCGTACGTTAACCTCGAACCCCAGCCGTACGAGCCCGACCTGTACCGCGCGAATCTGGACGAGGAGCCAATCGACGGCGCGGTGAATCCTATCGCCGCGAAAAGCCGGATGATTGGTGTGAAGAACACGATTCGGTGGAAATGGGTGACTGGACCTGATGGGGAGCCTGTGAGTTTGGCGTGCGGCATGTGGTACCGTCGTGGGTGCGGTGGAGACAATAAGAGAGGGCCGTGGGCTGATGTTTTTTCCGCGGGCTACTTAGGTCCGCCGGAGCAACGCGAGGATGCTGCGGTGGAGTGACGGGTCGGTGACTCTGCAGCTGGGGTCCGACTTCTTTGACGTCGCCCCCTCGCACGGCACGACCCTCGCCCGCCCTTCCGACCCCTCGCCGCCGCCAAAGCGGGACGACCGCCCGTCCGCCAAGCCGTCCACCACCTTCCTCTGCGTCGCCGCCGCCGCCGAGCGCGTTCTCGTCACCGAGCGTCCCATAGCAGGGCAGCTCACTCTGCTCCCAACGAGCATGACGAGCAAGTCGTACTTGGAGCTCGTCAAGCACGTGGGGATGCAGCACACAAAACATAGCAAGTTGAAGATGCTGGAGGAGACGCAGGACGAGGCGTCGTTGCAGGAGATGCTGCTGAAGAGCGCCCCGAATAGGGAGATGATTAAGGGGGCGAAAGCGGCGTCGGCACCGCGCAGGACGGCTGCGAAGAGCGGGGGCCGCAGCGCCGGGAGCAGTAGTAGGCGGGCAAGGAAGATCGGGTACTCGGATAGCGAGGACGAAGAAGTCGAGTCGGATCGTGAGAGGCCGCGCAGAAGGGTAGAGCGGGACGAGGCGGCCGGGTACGACGAGGATGACGGGTTCGTCGTGGCGGATACAGATGACGACGAGGAGTTTGGGTCAAAGAGGAAGAAGGGGAAAAGGAAGGGGAAGAAGAGAAAGGGGTCGTTCACTGACGAAGAGGACGATGCGGAGCTGGATGAGATGGAGGAGGCAGAGAAAAGGATCGAGGAGCGCGAGAGGGAGAGGAAGCGGGCGAGGAAGGAGAAGGCCGGGAGCTCAACGAAGAAGAGCAGGGATTACGTGGATACGGACGAGGAGGAGGAGGAAGCGGGTGAAGAGGACGCGGATGGGGAAGAGGAGATGGACATGGACATGGATGTGGAGAGCGAAGAGGATTAGATTTAGGTGTATGCGTATACTCTACAGATCATCGCCGTCAACTCAAGCACAAGAATGGGTTGACATCTCTGTAATCACTGCCGATGCAGGCGTATTAGCTGTCGTCACTGTCGCCGCCCATCATACGTTTATCCACTGACCCACTACCCACTACCAACCACCCACTACCCACCACCCACTACCCACACTCCCCACACTCCCCACACTGCCCCCCCCCCCCCCCTACCACTACCATTCCCATCATCCTCCCCTCCCGGCGCCTCCGCCTCCACTCCGTCATGCCTCTCTCTCTCATTGCACAATCCGAGCTGTGATTTCCGCCGTAAAGCACCGGGGCGCTATAGTGTTAAAGAGCTGTAGAATAAGGTCGGACCCCATCCCCGAGGTATACTTTATCTGGCGTGTGGGAAGGAAAATGCAGAAGTACATCCTGTACGTACTCCACTGCCCGGCCAGGTCAGTCAGTCTGTTGAGCATGTACGGTCGCAAACGGCGCATGCTGGCTGCCCGCCTCCTTCCGCTTCTTCCTCTCCTTCCTCCCCTTCTTCGATCCCCGCATGCAGATCGGGATGAAATACATTGCACCCATCCTTGACACCCATGCTGATTTGTACAATGCGCAACGATCATGGTATGAACAACACAGGCGACTACAACGTACTGTACATACCTCAAACCCGTCAAACCTCAACGCCCAGTCTCCAATCGGTCTTCCTCCCCTTCCTCCCCCTTCGCGTCCCCCCCCCCCCCCCCCGGCCTCTTCCCACCTCTCACTACCCCTCACCCGTCGAGCCGGTGGTCACCCGTGATTGTCTCCCAGAGCGCCTGGCGGCTCTCAGCCTCCGAGCGCGATGGAAGGCGTCGTAGAACCTCAGCCAGGTCTCAAGCTCATCGCGACCCATGGTTCCCACCTGGTCCCTGTGTGTGATGGGGAGCTAACCGGAAGAAGAAAAGATGTCAGTGTGGGGGTCTTCGTGCGCGCCAAGGATCTAGTCCTGTTGGAACACCTACTGAGCCGGGCGGGCGGTCCGCACCTGTCCAGGGCAAGATCACCGGAATCAGTTCTTGTCCCTCGTTGAGTCGCGTGAGATTCTCGTTCTGCTCGGTGCGTCAGACGGTCAGACAGCAGTACAATACACGATCCCTGGATTGGATGTGACCCACCCGTATGGCATGAAATCTCTGCAGGTGGCCACCCAACATGACCCGCTTCAGCGACGACACATCCTCCCTCACCGCCATCAGTCCCTCCTTCACCTCCCGCAGGTCATCCTTAATCTCCCTCATTACAACCTCCATCGGCTGCAAGAGCCCCTGAAGCATCGCCTTCAGGCTGTCCTCCGTTCAGTTGTTCCCCGGCAGTCCCTGCGCACCCAGTTCGCCCCTCATTCCTCGCGGGCCTTTGTAGAAAGCGCCTCGCGCTTCCTCATCAAGTCTTCCTTGGTGCCCCAGGTCTCCATCCACAGCTTCTCGGGGATCCCGAACTCGACGTGCAGATGAGAAGGGGCTGGAAGAGGGATCCTCTTGTGGGCGGTGTAGGCGGCCACTGCCGCGTTGGAGGCGAAAATGGGATCAGAGATGAGGATGCTATCGATGGTTATGTGGGAGGCCATGCTGGATGACAAGGGTGGTTCGTCGGAAGCGGCGAGATGCTGAGAGGAGGGAGGGAAGGAAAGTGAGAGATGACAAAGAGAAGACGCGACGCGACTTTCAGCATGTTAGGCGTGGCAGTGCATTTGCAATGACGTAACGCCGAAAAGTCCCGAACCCTATCTGGAGGGTCATATAAGCAATAACATCTATATCGTGGCATCTCCCCATTCATACATACGGACTATGCATGCATCCACTTGGACGGTGTGTATGTATGCCCTGCACTGTGCGGATGACAGCGCTCGGAGAAACGGGTCTGATGCATCGATTAGAAGGCTGGGAAACCTGCGTGCTGTTAGCCAATTAGATTGACTGGAATTGCCACCTAGCTGCGACCATTAATCATCACTCTCTCCGGATGATTATCCTCGATCTTCCCTTCGCTTCACTTCACATCACTTCACTTCATTTCACTTCATCCATCCTCCCGTACAGCACCACCCCCACCCCCCCTACCGCCCCTCTCGACTCCCGTCCGCCACTGTACCCCCACCATGGCCATCCCAGCGATGCGAACATCCTTCGCCTCGTCATCCCGCCTCACGCTTCACCACCTCCCCTCCCCCTCATCCATCCCTCGCCGCGCGCCTCGGATTGCCCCCTTCATCTCAACCTCCAGACTAGGCTCTTCTCTCGCCCAATCATCCTACGCACCCTCCTTTGACTTCCCCACGCCGACATATACCGGCCCCGTAGCCACGCAGGCAAAGGGCGCGCAGAAGGAGATGCACGCCGCGCCAAAGCCGGACAGCCCTGCGCCCCCTGCGCCGGGCAGTAAGCCCAAGACGGCGGAGAGGAGGAAGGTGGAGCTCAAGAGCAAGAAGAATGCGATCACTATGGTGAGCTGTCATTGGGCTGGTTCGGTACCCGCCAAGCCACTAACAGCCGTGTCTTCCGACCATCCACTCCTCCCCAATCGCTCCCACCTGTACTCTTTCATTCACCCGCCGCAGACCCCCGCCGCCGTAGAGCATCTCCGTGGCCTTCTCGCCTCCCCTACCGAACCCCGCCTGCTCCGCATATCTGTCAAATCGCGCGGTTGTGCTGGCATGGCCTACCACCTCGACTATGTATCTCCCCCAGGCGGGCGGTTCGACGAGGTCGTCGAACAGGACGGCGTCAAGGTGCTGATCGACAGCAAGGCGCTATTCAGTATCATTGGGAGCAAGATGGACTGGCGGGATAACCGGCTGAGTTCTGGGTTCGTGTTTGAGAAGTGAGTCGGCAGTTTCATCTCCTTCGTGTGGAGCCTTGGCGGCAGCGCCAGAGACTAACATGTGCTATACCATTCATAGCCCGAACGTCGTGGACACTTGTGGTTGCGGGGAGAGCTGTGAGTCATATATTTCTCGTTTGGATTTAGACCATGTGGCTGACACTATGGCGCAGTCAATATCCAATAGATACGAACAAGTCTGACTTGGCACGCATCAAATCATGTATCTGTACATCTCTGTATCCCACAGCAACCAGGCTGCCTCGCCAATGTGGATGATCACCCTCTGGTATTTGCCCTTTCAAACCGGCGGCCAGTTGCCCGCCTGTAAGTAGGAGGTCTGCGCAGTCAGCATTATGACAGGTCCGCTCAAGAACCCAGGGGTCTTCCTGCCGTCCCTCTACAAGTCCAAAACTACAAGTCCAAAACTAAATCTACAAATGAGCGTCCAGAGACTGCCGCCGAGACTGACCAGCGCTGGGCCAGTTATGGTCTTGTGATTCGGATGTGAAGTCGGGATCATACTGGCGCACATGTATCCTGGTCCGGCCTGGCGATCACCGAGCAGCACGGGGTGGACCAGTCATCCACCGTCGTCCGAGGCTCCTCACACCCTCGCCGTCGCACACAGTAGATCCGCCCGGAGGGGATTTCCTCAGACGCATCCCTCCCCCTGAATCCCCACCAATCTCCCCATACGCACCACGCTCCTCAAGCAAAGCCGCGCCGCCTTTACCCTCCCGTTATCGTCACCGCCTTCACATCCTCACCGCTGTCTCAGCTAGACGGCCAGTCTGACTCGAGCGGCCAGGCCGATAGCTGGAGTTAGTACTATGTTGAGGGCCGTAATACATGCTGGATCAGCTCGGACTACCGCAAGGGGGTGGACCGCATGGAGGAGGTGGAGCGGATCCGGGACTTGCGGGATACTTTCCAGGAGAGGTTTCTCCTACTAGCATTCCCCTACTAGCATAGTGAGTCGCGTGCAATTGTAGAAGGGACGCACCTGGTACAAGGTGCAGGCATGAATGGCTCCGTGCTGGAAAGACTGGCAGCCTGCATCGAGTCAGACTCCTGTGCCCTAGGGGAGGAGACCGTGGTCCCCCTTCAACAACACTCTCGGCGGGCGGATTAGCGACGAAGATGTCTGGTGGAAGCTGACATGGGACGAGCGAGGTCTTTGTCGGGATAGCTGCCTAGTGATCATGGTGTACGACATTTATCTGAAGTAGCATGTACTGGGAGCTACGTTTAATGCAAGAATGTCTCATCCGACACAACTAGATCATCCGGCACAACTAGAAGATGATGGGTCGTGTTCGTAAGAACGTACGGCACGACGGAAGCTGGTTTGTGCAGCATCCCCTCCCCCCGGCGCCCGATGAGGATAGCGAGCGACACGGCCGGGACAGCTTACGCTTTCTCATCCCACGAAGAGGCAAAAAGGATAAAACTCCAATTAACAGCGGCTGGTTTCGATCCAGCGACTTCAAGGTATTCAAAGATATGAGCCTTGCATTCTTCCTCTGAATTACGCTGTTTAAAACACGCGAGTTCGCGTGTCGTTTTCCCTTTCCCTTTTGTCCTGAGCCGAGTCGTATTGTCTGGTCCTGAATCATCGCCACGTGTGTCCGGGCGAACCAAGGCGGCGACCTCCACTTCGGCCCGCCAGCGTTCTCGACAATGTCGCGCTGGCAGTGGCCCAGGCGATGATGACACTAACAACTGGTGCATAAAGACTGGCGTATAGGCATCTATACCGAGCTATATAACAGGAATCTTCTGCTGCCAGAGAGATTCTGTCAAAGGCATAAGAGGAGTTTACCTGCCACACCTCAGGAAGCAACAACAGAAAGCCGTCGGCAACAGGACCTGTTCGCGTCAAATCATCCCCCACCTCCTTCCCGCGTCTGAGTCCTCCTTCTCACGCCTGAGTCATCCACCACCTACAATTCCGTCAAAATGGTGAGGTATTGGTCGAGCATGGACTGTGAGGATCGTGGCTGACATAATTCGCCTCTGTATTTCCCATCGTCTTCCTCCTATCCTCGCACATCGCTAAAACTATCGATCTTTCCTGCTCCTCCTCTTTCGACACTGTCTCCCGCGCACTCTCAATTCCTTTACTCCATCATCCCCCATCACCAGCCTACCAACGCCGATATCCGACGAAAGAACGCCAACTTCCAGAAGCGCGCACAGCTGGGGAAGAGTACTGCTCGACCGCCCAGGTCAGCACAGAGGCGGAGTGTTGGGACTTGGGTCCTCTTCGCCATGGGGTTCTTGCTTGTTGGTGGTAGTGAGTGATTCATTTTGCATGTTGTACGTAGGAAGGATTGCTGAGGATATGTCGTTGACTTTGCTTTCCTTTCGAACAGCTGTCGTGGAGCTCGTCAGGCTTGTAGTGTTCGGGTCGCTGTAAGCGGTGGAGAGGGGAACGGCGAGGTCGTGTGAGTAAACCATATCTATATCATCTGCGTGGCCGCTGCTCTCTACTACACTGACCAGAACCCTGACCAATAGTATATGGTGTCGTTTGTTTATCGGTCCATATGTCTGGCACGTCTTTCAGATATGCAACCTATCAAGTCACTGGGAAGACGACTACTCCAGACGTGACAGCCTACAGTCGGCGCACAAACCCCATACCGGGTCAGCCAGAGGCGGCCACTGTCCCCAGCTGATGCAAGTGGATACTAATCGGGGGTGCACTGCACAGAACTACAGGTACATCCATGATACTGTACATCGGTTGATACTAAATGATAACACAACTCCCTAGGGATAATCACTGCCGTCGCCCCCGCTGGCCATCACTCGTCGCCCACAATCACTATATATGTACGAGCACTTGACTCCCTCATCGTCTAGTAGTGACCCGAAAGGTCCTCCGGTTGGCTCTCCTGGTCCATCCCCGACCCAACGACATGCCCCACTCCGTCCTGCTCCCCAACGGGCGCCCCAAACCCAGCCGCAAGCCTCGCCAGGCCATGGAAGTCTGGTGTACCGGTAGGCAGGGGCGCCACGATGTTACGCGACGCCGCGAGCGTATACAGCAAACTGCGGTTGGGAAGCACCGCCTGGGGAACGTACTTGGCGAAGAAGTTGACCAGCGCCGAGTTGGACGTGGCTTCGAAGGGGATGTCGAGCCCGACGAAGAGGTGGAAGAGGTGGACGTTGAACTCGGCCTGGTCTTCGTCGTTGAACTTGTCCGACTCGCCCTTCACGCCGAGCTTGCCCTTGTTCGCCGGTGTGGCGTTCTTGGAAGACGTGCCATTGGGAGAGGCGAAGGGGTCCTGGGACGCCTTCGCGTGGATCATGGCGGGAGGGATCACGACGTGGCGGCAGTGGGGGCACTTGGCCAGGTGGTTGCGGAGGCGCCTGGGAACGCCGGTGAGAGGGGAAAGTAATGACATGGCTATGGGAGGGTTAGCGATGGAGCTGCAGAGGGGACAACGATGCAGACTCACCCTTGTGACGCCTGGCCTGCTCGGCAGAGCCGCCAGCCTCCTGCAACACTGCCTCCTCTGGTGTCCAGTTCGCTATATCCGTACCGCCCAACGTGACCTTTACGCAGTTTTTGCACCACCCGTTGTGATGGGCGGTGTTTGCCATGGCCTTGAGGCCGAGCGACGTGAAGTCTACATCAAGACGGTAGTAGTGGTCCCAGACGGGGTCGAGTGCTCTGCCCATAGTGGAAGTGGGGGGTAATTTATGAGTGAGTGTAAAGTGGGAAGGACGCGCGTGTTAGAAACAAACAAGTCAGGGGGGTAAGATGGCGATTGAATCAGGCCGGTTCTTACGCAGGAAAACCCTGACTCAAAGTCCGTAACCCCGAAATGAGCTAATTACAAGGAGCTTGTGGCACTTTTCACCGTGGGAAAGCTAGCAGAGCCTTAACAAGAACGCGTACTCTGTTCGGTCTGAGACGCCCCAGTAACCTTTATACTGGTAGCAGGGTGTAGGGTAATAGCATCAGGGGTGAGTGTCAAAGGATTCATTGCTTTGGGCTCTAAATGTCCGTGAAACACTTATGACTCGCTCTTACCCCATCTCTTTGCATTGACTCTTCAACACCCCTCGAATCGCATCTTGGTCGCCCGCCCTCATCCACCACAACTCGACGACTCTGCCCCAGCCCACACTCATAATCCACCCCTATTCCCACAACCCACAGCTTTTATACAGACGCCCTCCAACCCCACACCTCGAGCCTCGTCATGACATTGGTCCCAACTGGCCCTATCGCGGAGTTCGAATCTACCCGGTGCCTCAAGCCAACTCTCCTCGACAAGCATTATGTCACCGGCAAGCGGTCTGACTCGAGTCAGCTCGTGACCCCCAGCATAGCCTGCGCCGGCAGCTCCCCTACGGCGGCCAACAGCCCCGGAGTGGTGGGCCACCATGTCAGGGTGGCGAATGTCGGGGTGCCGCCCAAGTGGGAGGAAGAGGGATGGCGTGTGCTCTTTGATACGATGGGGCTTCGCCAGACAGGCGTCGACAAGTACGACTGCTTGACGGTTGCGGCCGAGTCCCCCCCAGAGGGCACTCACCAATCACCAGAGGGCAACACGGCTTCGGTGCCATCAGAAGTCCCCAATAGGCCTGACTTTGCCGTCCAGTCGCGGATGGCTGTCGACGTGCCACCACAGGGCAACTTTCAGCAGCTCGACAACGTGACTCTCCGCAACCTCAGCTCGCCCAACTCGCCGGAATCCATCGCGCCTGACATGGCCCTCGACCTCGGAACCCAACTTGGACACGATATGGTCAACAATCGACATAATGCGCACACCCAGTTTGACACATCCAGCTTGTTCTGCAAGCTGGGAGAGGAGCTCCCAGTTCAAACGCAGTCGCAGCCTCTCCGGCCTCAGGCGTCCTATGCGGGCTTTTCACAGGTTCACGTACCTCCTCCAGTCGAACTGTCGTACATGTCCATCCAACCAGGCCAGGCCTCTCTGAAGCATAAAAAGTCGCAGGCTGCCGTCAACGATGGGCATGACGCTAAGCGCCGCGCTGCGCCGAGCGTCTCCAACGCTAACATCCCCAGGCTGTTCCAGACCCTCGCCCAGCAGCACGTGCTGCAACAACAGTTAGACCAAACCCCTTCCCCTCTCTTGCCGGGGGATAGCAGCGACACAGCCAGCAAGCCCACACTTCACAAGTATAGTTCGCCCTCCGCCGATGATAAGCCCTATTCCACTGCGCGACCCAAGTCTGTCGTCCCCGATAGGTTTTTGAACGACGGCTCGGCCGAAGCCGCCCTCGGGATGAGCATAGAGAGGATCCAGTCGTTCCCTACCTTCGAAGCTCTTCTCAAGAAGGTGCATCCGTCGCTCTTTGTGCGCGCCCAGAAGTTTGGGGAGAAGATTGCGAAGGCCAGAGAAAGGGCGAACATAGCTGGGAAAAGGTCGCGCGATCAGAAGCGGGTAAAGCTTAAGAAGGCGGAGGAGCTGGAGAAGAAGATGGAGGAGCTGGAGGCGCAGGTATGGGATCTGAAATTGCTGTTGCTACAGCTGGTAGAGAGGGGTTTGATTACAAAGGATGTGGTCGGCCAGTATCTGTGAAAGCCGTTTGCTGGCGATAGGATCAGGATATGGCGTGTGTACCTTTATCTGTAGGGTTTGAGCGTGAGGTATGTATCTATCAATATGCGTACATGCATACAATCTGCCGGGACCTAGATATTGTCATCTTCTACACCCACCCCATCCTGCTCGCTGTCAGCCTTCTCGAAGAACTCCTTGCCCTCCTTGCCCATCACACCGTAATACGCGTCCTCGCCTTGCTTTGCCTCCCAATCCAACCCCTCGGTGAGCAGCTCGCTCCCGCTGTATGGTGCAAGCACAACAATTCTCGGCGATTTCGACGACGGAGAGGCCGACGGTCTGGAGGATTGATAGTAGGACTCGAACAGGGGTTCGTGAACCAGTCGCTGGAGGTATGGTCTGAGATGGTCGGAGGGAGATGTAGATGGTAATGCAGGGCTGCTGAGATATATGATGTCTGTTATGGAACGGTGTATAAGCTTAACAATCCAAATCAGTGTTATCGTAGCTCTTACATTGGCCTGAGGGGCAGCTACCTGTGCCGTCTCCCATAACAAAGCACCGCACCAACGGAGCCTCACCCTCTGGAGGGAAGACTACCACAGCCGTATCATCATTCAGCACCTCCTCTTCTGTCTCCTCCTCGCCCTGTTCCGCCGGTACCTTCTGGCGCTGCAGAACCTCAGGCAGATATGCCACAATAGCCACACAGTGCGAGGTGGTGTTTGTCTCTGGGAAGGTGGGAGGAACGAGGAGGGACGAAGGGATGTGCCGGGAAGAGGCGATGAGGTAGGATGCAGTGACGGGGCGGGGGTGACACGGAAGCTTCAGTGTCACACCCGCATTGCCAGACGCCTCTACCGACTCCGGTACAGCGGAGGACCCAAGGACATACGTCCCCCCGAATACAGCGCAAGCTCTGTATAGGCAAGTCAGCTCTTGCAGAGCATCGACGGACGGCAAACGACTCACCGGCAGAACCCCTGCGCTACCTCCCCCGCCCCACCGTACTGCCCCACTAGGAAAGCTGACGGGCCGTAACGCCCAATAGACTTGAGATATCTCCGGGCCCGCACCAGCGCAGGCAGGGTGGCGTCGTCCGCAGAGGTACAATGGGCGATAGCGTAGGTGATGGATGTGGCCAAGTGTAAAGGGAGAGTGTAAGATTCCTGAAGAAATTGGACGAGGGGTTGCGACTCTTTGCCTGAGAAAGGTCAACTATAAGTATGGGTACACTTAATGGAAGACCGAACTCACCTTTAAGCACCTCTTCGTTCTCAAACTCCCCTGCGGCAGACATCAAGAACTTCATCAACTTGCGCTTCTCCAGTAACCCCACGCTCTTATCTTTGAATACCTCCTCTTTACTGCCCGGCACTCTCCGGGTCCTGCCGGCTACCCGGTCCCAAACAGAGACGGAGTCAAGCATCCGGAACGACACGTACTTGCTCACCTCCGAGGAGATGAGCGTGTCGATCAGAGCACCGCGGGAAGGGAGGAGGGCAGGGAAGATGGAGAGGGCGTAGCGCCGGCGGTCGGCTTCGAGCATTGGCGTAAGAGGGGAGGTGGATATATGAGAGTATACGATCGAGGAGGAGGCGACAGCTGATGATGGTGGGGTGGGCGGTTGAGTAGACGACCACTGGACAAGCTCGTCAAGCGTCAAGCTCGCCTGCTCGCTGCCGTAGTAATCGTTCGGGTCGAGATGGAGGACAGTCTTGCCAGCTTTGGCGAGAGCAGCAGCAGCAATGCTTTCGGCGATGCCGGTGCCGATGACGATGACGTCGTAGCTGTCTGACTCGAGCTCCATAATGTTCGTCTTGGAAGGTACAGAGCAGATCATCGGCCAGACTGTCATCTCGACGACGTTCGACGCCATCGTGGCGCGCGTTGTCATCACCGCCTGACTGAACTGGCCTCCACTTGTCTGTTCAGCCCCCCCACTTAGCGTCTTCGTCCGCCCTCTACACGCTTGAGAGTTGGACAGTCTTATGAGACTCGAATGCATGTCTACCGTATTCATACGGTGTCTAGCAAGCAACCAAGCGAGTAAGCAACAAGTGACAAGAGACCGTCTATGTGGCAACGTAGGCGATGGGAGGGCGTTTATCAACAATGACATGAGCCGGCGGATGGTTTTCAAGTGGCCAAGTTGAGATTGATAATTCTCGAGCGGGCACTGACAAGGGTTAATATTTCCTGTGGACCGACTTCGGCACACTGCTGTGTCTCATATATGTTCCAGGAAGAGGCCGCCCTACTCAGCGACAAGTCCGGTGGCGGTGACGGCGATAGAATGGTGGTTCCCCCGGGACCGCGCGCCGCACCCCCACAAGCAGAAGATGACTTGCTCGACCAACGAGTTTTGTCTTGCTCTGTATAGTGAGATTACGCTCAGCGTTCGCCGAGGGGCTCTTGAGGTTGCAGATTTAAGCATATGATTACGTCGCTGACATCGTGCTTCTCTTCTTCACGCTGTGAGCCATACATATATATATACTGCGCCTGACAACAAAGGGTGTGGTGCCCCGCAACGCCCGAGGCCTATCGTTCATCCTTGGTCCCCTGTCAGCGTCATCCCTTCAACGCTCTTTCTTCTTCCTGTTGTCTTCATCATATTCTGTACCGAGTACAATCCCCCAGGCGTGCACCTCACAGCCACGGCACACGCTGCATCCTTCCACCGACGAGGTCATCTCGACTTGTCGACCCAACTCTTCCACCCCATCCCGCTGCCCCACCCAGCCTCCGACCATGCCTGCAACACTCTATCTCCGCCCCTCCCCCCGTGCATTCTTCCTCTGTACCGACACCCATGCCCTCGTCTTCCGCCAGCCTGACGCCTCCGAGTCCAGGGCCTCCAAGAGCGTCGTCGTCGCAGAATTTCTGCCCGTCGAGGAGGTGGACATGCAGGGTCTCGTGCACGCGAGTAAAGGGCGGGCCGTGGAGGGGGTGTTGGGGGTCACGAGCGTGCCAAGCGGTAAGTTGACGCTGGTGTCTGTCTTATCTGTTCGAATTACCGTGTCGCGACACATATGCTGATAATGGTGTTGCCCCGACGTAGACCGCTCGCCCATCCCAGAAATATTCCTCCTACTCATATCCCACTCTACCCCCCTGCCCCCTCTGATCCCTTCCTCCTCCCTCCGTCCCGCCCGCATTCTCGCGGTCGAGTTCCACTCCCTCTCTTCCTCCTTCTGGGACATGCCCGACCTCCTTAACGCCTCGCGCTCCCTCGAGTACGAAGCCGAGTATGACGCCCTCTCCTTCACCTCGCAAGCCGCCGGGGGAGCGAGCGGTGCAGGCGCAGGGCAGTCCCAGGCAGGGCAGTCGGGCATGCAGCACCCGTGCAGCGGGATGCGCAAATACCTAGAGAGCGGAGGGTTTTTCTATGCCGAAGGGTGCAAGTGGGATATCTCCACGAGAATAGGCGAGACAAACTGGGTGCTGGAAGCGCAATCTGCCGTGTCCACCGGGGCTGGCGGAGCCGGGGGCGCGGCGCATCCTCTAGAGGCCTTCGACGAGCGGTTCGTCTGGAATTCGAGCCTCCTCGTGCCGCTCCTCGACTTCCGGCGTGGTCTCTCCACCGAGATGAAAGATGCGCTCGACAGTCAGAGCCTTCTCGTTCCCGTGATCCAGGGGTTCTGTGGCAGCCTGCCGATCTCGACGGGTAACTGTTCAAGCAGCGGGAGCGGAAGGCCTGAGACTGCGTCACTAGGGATGATCAGCCGGCTGAGCTGGAAGCGCGCGGGGGCCAGGTTCAGGACGAGAGGGATAGATGATGATGGGCAGGTGGCGAACTTTGTGGAAACGGAGCTGTTGTTGGCGACCGAGAGTGTATGTATGGGATATGTGCAGGTGCGGGGAAGCGTACCGCTGTTCTGGCAGCAGCCGAGTGCGGGGCTGGGGACGCTGCAGCAGAAGGTGGAGATTACCAGGGTGCGTCTAGTGCTACCGTTCACCGTATCCTGACCGGCACTAACCACCCGCCCGATTATCATAGCCTCCCCAAGCGAGCCAGCCTGCATTCGACAAGCATTTCGTTGAGCTGCTCGAGCAATACCACTCTGTCCATGCCGTCAATCTCCTTGGCCAGAAAGACGCCGAATCTATGCTTTCCTCTGCCTACTCTTCACACTTCGCCGCTCTAAAACGCACCCTCGAGCGTATCCCAGCAGCTGACAAGGCCGTGGTGGATGCTACAGCGCGGGGCACCCTCGATCTCACGCAGTACGACTTCCACTCGGCGGTCAAGGGTAGCGGGCATGAGTCTGTGCGGTACGACTTTCAGAGTGGACTGAGGGCGGTGGTGGGCTCAATGGATCAGTTTGGGTGGACGGCGATCGATGCGGGGACGGGTGAGGTGGTGGAGGAGCAGCAAGGGGTGTTTAGGACGAACTGTCTTGATTGGTGAGCCCCACTCTCATTATCCTCCTATTCAGACCGCATGAAGCTGACAATACCTTCCTGGGGACCCTCTGCAGTCTCGACCGCACAAACTACGTCCAAGAAGTAATCTCTTCCATCGCCCTCCAGCGCTTCCTCGCTTCCATCGGCTCACCCCTCATGAACTCCCCGAGCCTCTGGGCGGCGCACCGCGAGCTATGGGCGGATAATGGTGATCGCCTGAGCAAGATCTATGCGGGGACAGGTGCAATCAATACGAGCGCGACGAGGAGTGGGAAGAAAACGTTTGCCGGGTTGTTGAGCGATGCGACGAAGAGCGTGGGGAGGTGAGTTGTTGGATGCACCTGAGGTGGGTGGGTGGCCCCGCTAATGGTGAGATAGAGCGTATATCAACAACTTCCAGGATAAGGGGAAGCAGACGGCGATCGACATGCTTTTAGTACGCTACATCGTCTTCGAGGGCTGGTTGGGCCATAGCTGATAAGTCGTCCATCACCCAGGGAATGATGGCAGGACAAAGACCTGTGATCTTGTTCGACCCGATTAGCGAGTCTGTGCAGAGCGCGCTCATCACGAGGTATCTCCTTGCGTAGATGTCAGACACGGAACAGAAATGCTAATTGAGCGGCGTAGGGCGAATGAATACTCGAGCACTCGTAACATCACCATCTTCTCTGGGACGTGGAACTTGAATGGAAAAGTGAGCTCACTCCTGCCTCCCTTTTCAATGAGCAGATTAGCTGATTATTTTACATGAAAAGGCGCCGGATGAGGCGCTTGATTCTTGGCTCTTCCCACCCAGTAAGTCCCTCGTGTTATCCCCTATGCAGCTCGATCAAGCTAACATTCCTTCATTAGACACCCCAGAGTAAGTTGCTCCTCTGTGAATTTCCGTTCAGCCGAACTTCGCTTATCCAAAACGCTATATAGGCCCGACATCTACATGATCGCCTTCCAGGAGATCGTAGAGCTCACCCCTGGACAGATCTTGCAAACAGACCCCGCGAAAAAGTGAGTGGCGGTTGCCGATACTTTGGCCTTGTGCTGTCACTCATCCGTACTCGAGCAGACGGATGTGGGAAACGTATATCATGGACACGTTCAAGATGCGCGGTGGGAACAAGTCAGACTATATCCTCTTCCGGAGTGAACAGGTCTGTCTCCACTCTCTTCTCTTACTCCTGATCGAAGCACAAGCTGAACTAGATCGGATGTACTGGTGGGATGATAGTTGGTAGGCACGGCGTTGATTGTGGTGACCAAGTCGAGCTTGGCGCCGCATATTCGGAGCGTAGAGAGTGCCACCAAGAAGGTGCGCCTGTTCGACTTTCAGCTCGCTGCCCATCTGGCGGACTCTACTGACCCTCCCCCGCCTCTTCCTAAAACAGACCGGCCTCCAAGGTCTCAGTGGCAACAAAGGCGGTGTCGGCATCCGCTTCAACCTCTACGACTCTTCGGTATGCTTCGTGACCTGCCACCTCGCGGCGGGGCACAGCAACGTCGCGGACAGGCATGCGGATTGGCGGACGCTGGTTCGAGGGATGCGGTTCTTGCGGGGGAAGACTATTGATGATCATGAGTGAGTGCGGATTTGGCGTGCGGAAAGGGAGGGGGGAGCTGATTGTTGGGGGTAGGATCGTGATCTGGTCAGCAGACTTTGTGAGCTCCATTCTGTCTTCAGTGCACCAAACGGAGCTGACGATATGTATGCAGAACTACCGGATCGCGGCGGGCAACCAGGATGTGCGGGATGCGATTGAGGCGGGGGAGATTGACGCGCTGCTCGGAGCTGACCAGGTGCGTGTGTCAAGCTGTCTGATGAGGTCGGACCGGGCTGCTGACAACATTCGTAGTTACTGAACGCTATGGACGCCGGAGAGGTGTTTATGGGGTACGATGAGGGCCCAGTCACGTTCCAGTACGTCTAGCGATGATACGCATGCGGGGGGGGCGAAGCTTACGTGTGGACCTTCGGGACGACAGGCCGACGTACAAGTAGTTGGTTGCGATCTCGATGCTACCCATCCGCGAACCAGAGCTGATGTTGGAGTAGCGATAACGGTACGGAGAACTATGATACAAGCGAGAAGCAGCGAATCCCAGCGTGGACCGGTGAGTCGTCCTTGCTGCGAGGTGAGTATTACGGGACAACATTGACAGCTGGTGGTTTGCAGACCGCGTGTTGTTCAAGGGTCAGGCTGTGAGTCAGCGCAGCGCATCCGGTACACCGGCTCTTGGTTGCAACAGTTGACCCAAGTCCCCCGCACACAGCTCCGCCTCAAAGAGTACGGCCGCGCCGAGCTCATGACCTCCGACCATCGCCCTGTGTATGCCGTTTTTGACGCTACAATCCGCGAGGTAGACCATGCCAAGAAGGATGCGATTGCGAAGAAGCTTGTGCATTCTGTACTGCAGTCGGGCGGTGAGAGCCGGATGAATGAGAAGGTGGGGGTGCATGACAGTAGGGCAGATGGGCCGAGAGGTACGTATTGCCTTTGGTGCTAAATGTGAGAGTGGCCATGGTGATACTTACGTGAATACGTGAACAGGGTTGCTCGCGCCATCGTTGAGAGGGGAGACGATCCCGAAGCTCCCCCCGCGTCCTTCCTCCGCGGCGTCGATGAAAGAAAAGGGCAGCCCAACCCAAGCGACAGGCCGCATCCGCTCTATCTCCAGCCTCCAGCCCCCCTCCACCTCCGCATCCTCCTCCCTGCGCGCCCTTGCCACCAGCTCATCCTCCTCGTCACTCTCCAGCGCTCGGCGCTCGGCCCCACCCGTCCCTCCCCGCCCTACCCTCTCTCCGAACCTGACCCACCAGTCCAATCACTTACCCCTTCACACCGCTCTGCACTCCCCGACGACATCTCCAGCTGGCCCGAAGCTGCACCCCCCTCCGCCGCGGGTGTCGTCGAACGGTACAGGCTCGAGCTCGTCCTCGGTGACGCACTTTGATGCAGCGGGGGCGGCGGTGACGCCGTCGTCGACGGGCGATTTTGTGCTGGTGCCGCCTTCGCCTCCTTCTGTAGTGTCTGCAGGGGCGGGGCGACGCGCACCGCCGTTGCCGCCTAGGGCCGTACCGTTGCCGAAAGCATCAGTGAATCCGCAGATGGAGAAAACGAACGTGAAGAGCCGGGTGCAGATGTGGGAGAAGCCCTCGGACGCGTCTGGCGTGACAACGTCAACGTCAGCGCACGCGCGCGCGCCGGCACAAACGGCATCGCCGATCCCGAGACCCCCACCCAAAAATATATCTTCCGGGCCGAAACGATCTCTCGACCTCAACGGTTCTCCACCTGAGGGGCTTGCGCTGCCAGTATCGCCCGATGTGGTGAAGATCCAATCCTCATTGGCAGGGTCCGGTAGTCAGAGTGGGCGAGTGGGGGCATCTTTATCTGCATTGACGATAGCGGCGGAGGGGGGTAGTGGTGGAGGGGAAGGTGGAGACGGCGACGGCGACGGGAAGACGGCGTTAGTCACCTCCCCAAAGAGCACGAAGGGTGCGCCTGCCGTGCCGAATAAACCTGTGGCGTTGCGGGCCGGCAGCACGGGGGCCGAGTGAGCGGCCGTGAGTCGTGCTATCGGAAGGGGAGGGGTGCATGCAATAGATATGAGTACATATATATATGACGAGGCACATTGTTCGTGGGGATGAAGATAGAGTTGGCGATTAGGTTGTGAGGCTGAAGCTAAATGCATGCATGCAAGGAGAAGAGCAAGAGACTACGGCGATGCAAACAAACAACCTCCCCGCCACAAACCCAAACTGTGTCGCGGTAAGTAAAGGTCAGGGCTTGAACTGTCCCCGCTAGGCTGCTTTCGAGGCGAAATAGTGCGTAGCTGCATTAATGTCGGACTTGCTTGTTAGTACCTCCGTCCATCGACAGCATATATACTGCCCTCGCTGTGTCTGTCTGCTTGCGGACTGGAAGGGAGCCGCCCACGAAAGAAGGAGACGAAAACACTCGCACAAGCAGCGAGTGCGTGGCCGAGAGGTATGTCGTCTCACTGCTTCCCGTCTCCCTGCGTCGTCTGGTAGCGGGGCGGCAGGCTGACAGACGTCTATAGAGCGTACACCACACTCCCACTCCCACTCCCACTCCCACCCCCACCCCCACCCCCCTAGCCACCTCTGCCACTACCACCACGACCACGCCCCACCCCGAGTCAGTCCAAGCTGATTTGGCATTGGCAAACGTCACCTCCCTTTCGGCGTCTCATCCCCTTCCTTTTGCCCCTTCTCCAACCACTCACATCGTCCGTCCTGCGGGCACGTACCGGACCGGGTAGCCCTCACCTCGCCTCTGCCTTTCACTTCCAACCGTACTCCTGCCAACGTCCCCTCCTGCTCCTTTATTAATCATGTCCCACACGGCAGAACTCTCTGCGCCCATCTCCCCTCCGTACATCGCGTCTGCCGACAGCGCATCCCAATTCCAGCCCCAACCGCCGTCACACACATCCCTCCTGCGCGAGCGTGAACGGCCCCCGCTCAGCAGACACCTCTCCGAGATCTCTGAGAACGAGCCCCGCCGCCTATCCAACAGGTCGAGCGTGCACTCGCGAAAAGGCGGAGACAAGTCCAGCAGGCCCGTGAGCGAGATCGTCATCAGCCGGGACAAGGAGGACGCTGTACCTGGGGCCGCTGGTACGCCCACATCCTCTACCAAGCGGATAAGCGCAGGCATGCCGCTGCAGACTATCACGGTCAATCTGGTGGAGTACGCCAACAAGGCGCAGCCCGCGCCACCAGTGCCGAGCCCCACGGGTGCGGTGGCGTCGGGGGCAGTGTCGGGGACCTTTGTGGGGCTGCCGTCGAGCGCGAAGCAGGCGCTGCCAGAGTTGCCGAAGCGCCCGGAGAGTAAACAGAGGCCCGTGTCGAGTGTGTCACTGAAAAAGAAGATCGAGGACGAGGCTATCAGCGACGGAAAGGAGAAGGAGCTGCCCAGTATAGAGGACGACTCGTGAGTGGATCGAGAGCGCTCCTGCCATTGATTTGCCCAATATCGCCATTCGCTGACACTGTTACCATTTCCTATTTCTCCAGTGACGACCGGGGCAAATCACCTCTCCTCGTGGCCCAACGATCTTCTCTCCGCCCTTCCATCCTTGGAGCGTCATACGCAGAGGTCGCCAAAACACATCCCACCCCGCTTCCTGAACCCACCCCTGCCACTCCTTCCGAAAAGACCACTGCCACTCCTTCCGAAGAGACCACTGCCACTCCTTCCGAAGAGACCACTGCCACTCCTTCCGAAGAGATCACTGCCACTTCTTCTGAAGAGACCACCGCCACTCCCTCCGTCCCTCCCAAACCCTCTACCAAGAACAAACCGAACTGGCTACGACGGGCCAACCCCGTGCGTACCAAGTCGAAGAGTCCCGCACCCTCTGAGGCAGGCTCGCCTGGACCCTCCTCCGCCCCTCTTCCCCCCTCACTACCTCCACGCAAGGGCAACAAGGCGCCGTCATCTACCGGCTCCAGTCCGATATCCGACCCCCAACCCCTCCCCGTCCAGCACACCGGCGCTATGGCACCCCCCGATGTCTCCAACAAAACCTCTTACGCTTCCGTCGCATCCTCTAGCACCGGTATCAGCCGCAGCGGTCTTGCCGAAGGCCAAGGCCGCCCGGCCTATTCTGCCCCACCCCCTCTTCCACCGCGGGACAACGTCGGGGGCGTGCGCGGCCGCATCGCCGCATGGACCGCTGCTGCCTCACAGAGCAGCTCGGGCTTCTCCCGCTCCGAGTCATCCGCGAGCCTCGCGTCCCAGGCGACCGGCACCTCAGTGCAGCAGCGCTTCCCCGCGTCAGCGCAGCGCGTGCTGGGCCACGCGGGATCGGCTGTCTCCAAGGGTTGGGCGGGGCTGCGCTCCCGCGGGGTCGGGGGAAGTATCTCAAATATGAGTGCTTTGGGGCAGCCATCCGGGAGGAAGGACCTACAGACGTCGCCGCTTGCGAGTAGGGGGGTAAGGACGACGATGTTCGAGCCGCAGAGCAGTGGGCCGATGTTTGAGGAGGACGCAGTGAAGCGCCCGGCGGGGAGGATTGCCGGAAAGGTGTTTGGGAGGGAGGTGGTGGAGGTGGGGAAGGAGTGGGGTGTGGTGGATGCCGGGATCGAGGTGGAGGGGCAGAGCGAGTGGGAGACGAGGAGGCGGAAATGTCTGCCGGCGGTGGTGATTCGTTCCGTGGATTATCGTGAGTTGCTGGGAAAGGAGACAATGCCTGAGCCCGCTGACTCTTGTCCGAAGTGCACATCTGGGGCCCTAAGGAAGAAGGTATCTTCAGAATCAGTGGGAGAAGCAGTCACATCGCCATGCTGCGGAAAGAGTTTGATTCAGGTGAGTCTACCTGCCTGGATCGGTAGTGGCAGTCGAGCTGACAAGGCGGACGCGTGCCAGGCGCGGACATTGACTTGACGGTATGTCACCCCGGAGACCTCGACCCCCATGCCGTGGCTGGGCTCTTCAAGTCGTACCTCAGAGAATGTGAGCATAGTCCTCTGGTCACCCACGCTGGACGGTATGCTGACCACGCAATCCAGTGCCATCACCTCTTCTCACTCGCGAGCTCGGCCCCAAGATAGAAAAGGTCATCAGCGAGAAGGTAGACGGGGCACAGGGGGGTACGACGGTGTCGACGGGTGTGATCCGGCACGAAGGTGAAGACCTGCGCGGGCTGCTCAACCAGCTGCCCCAGGCGCACTGGTTCTTGCTTGCCGAAGTCTGTGAGTAGATGGAAGTAACTAGGGAGCGGTTTATGAGGAACTCAAGCTGATATATGCGACAGTGCGACTTTTGGACCTCATCCCTCGACACTCGGCTACCAACCGCATGACCCTCAACGCGCTTATGCTCTCGCTTGGTCCCTCGCTCAACCTTCCTGGCGGAGTGATAAACGAGCTCATGGAGCAGCGTGACGTCTTGTTCAGCGAGCCCCCTCCCCCCTCTCCTGTCGATACCGCGCACGACCTTGCGCGCGACCTCATCGACTTTGGCGACGACGTGGACTTGGCGCCTGTCGCGCCACCCTCGGCTACGTTGAGCACATTCAACGTCGCTACGGGCGGGGGGTCTCAGAGCACCGATGACGTTTCCGGGGACGGCGCGAGCATGACCGGATCGTGGAAGACGAGAAAGCCTGCACGTCTCCCGTCCCGCCCGAGCATCACCAAGCTGTTTGGCGCGAGCCATGTATCGATCCCGAGGCAGAAGAGTATCGACACGCTTAACAGTATCATTGATGTGGAGGTCGTCCCCCGAGTCGACCTTAGCATGTCCCCCACCTCCCCTCTCCCCACATTCGAAGCCACCACCCCTGCCAGCTCGTCCTCTCCAGACGCCATACCCTCCACCGTCATGGCCGCGCAGCAGCCCTCGCTCGCGGCGACCGTAACGAGTTCCCCGAAGAGCACAGTGACAAGTATGGGGCCGCACGAGGATGTTCACTACGCCCCCGGCACAGTGGAAGAGCGGAGCAAGTTCTTCTCCACGCCTATCGCGGACCATTTCCGAAGGACCTCGTCGTCCTTCCCGGCGCTGCGCGGCCCTCGCAGCTCCGCCGGGTCAGCATCGACTATGCCTTCCTTCGCTGCGAGCGTCGCATCCGACTCCGGCCCGGACAGCACAGCGTCTAACACGGCGACGGTTATCCACCGCGGCCCTCCCGTGTTCTTCCAGTCTGCAGGGGTGGAGACCGCGCGACACGGGAGGTCTATGTCGAGTGCGGGGCTGTTGCAGGGGCAAGGGCTGAAGCGGAAGGACGAGGGAGGTGGTGGGGAGGGAGGAGAGGAAGAGGAGGGGAGGGCGAAGAGGTTGTCAGCTGGGCCTGGGGCGCTGGATATGGTGGCGCGGTCGGAGGTGGCTGCTTAGGGGGTGGGGGGGATGGGAGTTTGGGTGTATTTGCTGTGCGCGGAGCACGCGCTGAAGAGGAGAGAGGAGAGAGGGGAGCGGAGAGCTCTCGTATGCGTCGGCATGTGTAACGTCGTGGGAATAGTGTGTGTGACGGTTTATGACCCATTCATGAGATGTTTCTTAATTAATTCCAAGACCTTTTTTCAATCTCTTTCATTCACCTCGTCTAGTTTGTATGCATGGCTCCGGCCTGTCGTGAGATCTGACCGCGTAGCTTCTATGGAGTGACCGCGCGTGAACTGAAGGGCTCTTCAATGCCCACTCACTCGTCTTCCGTCATTCTAGCCAGCAGGCTGGGGGGTTTGCTGATTCCCTCTTGCCGTCCTCTGCCGTCCTCCTTCTTGTCGTTCTTCGCCTTGTCGTCCCTCCCCTTTGGCTTTTAAGTTTGTGGGCCCGGCAAGAACTTTTCCATCAACTTGATCGCTCCCTGTTTACCACAAATATCAGACCCAGGAAACTTTGGATCTACGACTAGATTCCCCTGGACCGTACTGACATATATAGGCTTGCTGTCTTTGACCTTGCCGTTAGAATCGATAATATTTTTAGTGTCGATGACACAGTACATGATCGCACAGAAGATTGCTTTGATCTGGACCCCCGCCGCCGGGCGCGCTGTCATTCTCCATTTCTAGTGATAGTGAAATAAGGTTGAAAGCTTTACCTTGGGCCACCAGATGAGCGCACGCGCCTGGTCTCTGAAGCACAGAAGCTCAATATACTCCACGACCGCGATGGTCACCCAATACGACAGCCTGCCCCACATCTGATGAGTACTTGTCTCATCGGCCACGGCGGCGGACGTGGCAGCAAAGGAGGCACGCGTACCAGAGAGCCCTGTCTTTCCCCGACATGATTGATCTGTGCGTGCAGAACAATGGGACAAAGTAGATCGTTGGCCATGGAAGCAGGAAATGGAGGAACCATGGCGTCATATACCTGACAAGCAAAGCCCTGTCAGCTGTCGGTGTAAGGGTAAGGGAAAGGGAAGAAGGAGGGGAGGGCCAAGGACTCGCAGGAACATGATATGCGCGCCAATGAAGGGTACAATGGCCAAGTACGGCGGAGCAATCATATCAAGGAAATCAAACAGCGGCGGGCACCAATTCTTAATCTGAACGCACCTCACCCCACACATCTCATCAGCGTTTACCCCCCCCCCCCCACCCCCGTCTAACCTGACAAGCGGCTAGACGTAGCGACAGAGTGGTTGGAGCAGAATCACCCACCCAGCCATTGACGATCTCACCCGCCTGCACCTCCTCCGGCCTGACCCCCTCCCTCGCCTCCTTATCCTTCTTCTTGAGCTTGGAGAGAGCGTCCGCCTCGTCCTTCTCGGCCTGCTGGGCGAGGTGTATATGGTACAAAGCGGCTTGCTGTTGCTGGCCCCAGCCGGTGGTCAGGGCCGCTGCTTCGAGTTCGGTGGGCTTTTTGGACATGGTGTGTGGTGTGTAGGTGTGGATGGAGGAAGGTCGGCACCGCACGCCGTGGTGAGATGGATGAGGAGGACCTGGCTTGTCAAAAGATGAGAGCAGTAGCTGTCGTTTATGGGTGTGAGCGCGTGCCTCCTTTGTGGACCTTCCTTTGCGGCCAGTGTCGGTAGCTCTGGTTCAGTTCAGAGGGGTGTTGCATTCCGGTCTATAGCTATGTGCCACATTCTACAAGACCACAACACTGCAAGCCACAACACAACACGATCAGACTCCCCGCCACCACCCCCTCCCACACACACATCGCGACCCGACCCCGTGCACCTCACTCTATGACTTATTAGTCGAACCCTTCCTGATTCTTGATAATGACCTTCATATCCCCACCCGCCACAACCGCCTCGAAGGCGTCCATCGACCGGGTGAGGGGGAACGTCTTGGTGATGAGCGGCTTGACGTCGACGACGCCGCGGGAGAGCAGGTCGAGCGCCGAGGGGAAGCACGACGCGGTGTAGCGCGTGAGGCCCATCACGTTGATCTCCTTGTTGGTGACGGCGAGAGTGGGGAAGTAGTTGGTCTGGATGTGGCTGAGGCCGACGGCGAGGTCTAGCGGACGGGGAGGTCACGAGCTCAGTTTTGGGGTGGGCCAGGCCGTTGGAATTGTTTCAACAAACTCACAGTTCCCGCCCTGCTTGGCGATGGCGATACCCAAAAGCATGGAGTCCTCCGCCCCGGTCGCCTCCACCACGCGGTCCACACCCTCCTCCTCCGTGAGCCCGGCCTGTTCAATGTACTCGGCCGCGAGCTTCTTTGCCCACTCCCACTTCCTGTCACCGAGCGACTCTTCGTGGTCATGGTCCACCGCGTCGCCGTTGGCGACCCCGTTGGCGACCCCGTTCGTCTCGGGAAGCAAGGAAGACGTAGGGATCTCCTTGACGAGGAAGACGTGGTCGATGATGGGCTTGCCGGTGAGTGGCGAGATGTACTTTCTGGCAAACTCGGCACGGACGGGGTTGTTCTCAAAGGCGATGATCTTGCGGGCAGAGTAGGCGTGCGCGACGGCGGCGGTGATCAGGCCGATTGGACCACAGCCACTGGGGAGAGAGAGGAAGGGACGGGGTCAGCTGGTGGTGGGTGGACATGGGCCACCAACGCATCAGGTGAAGCCGCATGCTTACAAGATGGCGAGGGTCTTGTGGGGTCGGAGATCCACACGCTTTCCGATCTGGACACCGACCTGGAAGACGGGTTTGTCAGCTCGCGCACATCGCTGCAGTGTATAGAAGCTGGCCTTACCGCGAGAGGCTGGATGCAGCCGGCCTCGTCCCAGGACAACTTGTCAGGGATATGGGGAGCCATGTCGGCGGGGAGTGCATAGTACCTTCTCGGGCAATGGTCAGCACCCAGACGACTTTACAGGCAGCTGCCGCCCGGTGGCTGAAACGCTCACCTCGACAGAGATCCCACAGATCCTGGTGCGCCACAGTAGCGTTGGTCTGTCGACAGTCCTGTCAGCTCCCTGCTGCCGTTGTTGCAGCAATAATAGCTCACCAAGGCAGAGATTTATGCGGCCCTCCTTGCAATTGATACACCTCCTGCATGGAAGTCCAGGCTCGACTATACACGGCAACCCCCGTCAGCTTCTGACAAACGACCGCGGCAAGATGACCAGAGTATGACCGGAAGACACGTACTGGCAACACGGTCTCCGACCTTGTGCGTCTTGACGAGGTCTCCGACGGCGATGACCTCGCCCGAGCTCTCGTGGCCCATGACGATGGGCTCGGTGACGGGGCGCCCGCCGACACCGCCGGCGACGTAGTTGTGCATATCTGACCCGCAGATACGTGGAGGGGTGGCATGTTAGCTGATGCCGTTCCGCGTGTTGGGCGCGTGCTGGGGATGATTATGCGCGCCCGAGGTGGCAGACGCAGGCCGCGATGTCCCGTCCTCGCCGGGCAGGCCGGGTAGGTCGGCCACGCAGCGCACGCCCTCGCGCAAACGCGCAGAAGACAGGGGAGGATAGGGATGGAGATGAACTCATCTGTGGAGATGACCTTGCAGAGAACACCGTCGGGCTGGAGGATAGGCATGGGAGTGGGCTTGACGACGATATGCCTCTTCTTCATGAGGACACACGCGCTGTTTTCGGGGAGGTTGAGGGCGACCACCTGGGGCGGCTGGGTCTTGTTGAGGAAGTGGAACTCGGACATGGTGCGAGCTGGGGGGGAGGGGTGCTGTGTGGGGATACGGGGTGTGGAGGAAGGAGCGGGATGATCTATTTGGAGAGACAGGCAGAGATGGCGGCGAGGGCACACGAGCACACCATCGGGCCGATCCCGCCGGCGCGGTCGTCCGGCAGATACCGGCAGATTAGGGCGGAGTAATGTAATGGTTGTAATGACTGTAATAAGCAATAGGGGAGTGGGCGGGCCGGTGTGCACGTGACTGCCACGTGTTCCTGAGCGGGCCGGATACACGTGACTGCCACGTGGCCGCTGAGTGTTCGGAATATGAGATTGGCGCGGATGTCGCCATCGGGGCGGGGATCTCTTCCAGATGAGTGGCGCTGAAAATTCGTAGCGCGGCGGGTTTATGGGAGTATATATGCAGCGAGAGAGAGAGAGAGAGAGAGAGAGCACCCCCACCCCACCCCACACCATGGCGCCCATCGCACTCACAGCAGCCCTCACATCCCCCCCCGGCATCCCCGCCAAAAAGGCTGCCCTCGCCGCCGCCAACGTCGACGCCGGCCTCAACCGCGACGCAGACGGCGCCTCCACCCCCTACTCGGCCACTTCCACCGCCGTCTCAGAGTACGGCACCAAGGACAAGGCCGCAGCCGCATCCCCCTCCGCCGTCACCAAAGCCCTCGTCGGCTCCACCCTCCCCTCCCCCCTCCCCTCGCCCACAGACGACGGCTACTACACCAACCTCATCGCGTCCTCCCTCCCCACCGCCACCACCAAGCCCGGCACCACCGTCTTCGCCTCCGCGGCCGACGCCCTGGAGGCCCTCGCCGTCAAGCACAGCGAGTCGGTCTGGGTGTACGACGACGCCGTCCAGGTCGGTTTCGGTGCCCGTCTCGCCCAGCTCGGCGGTGCAAAGGTCCACGAGCTGCAGACCCGCGAGGGCGCCGGACTGGAGCTGGCGGGCTACGCCCGCAAGACCACCGGCAAGTTCTCTGTCTTTGCCAGCGCTGCGACCCTGCCGTACCTCCTCCCCAGCCTTGCGGCTGTCGAGGGCGACGTGCTCGTACACCTCGCGTCGACCCGCGCTGCCGAGGACACCCTCGAGTTCACCGATGCGCTCTCCGCTGCCCCCGGCGTGCTCAAGGCGCTCACCACCCTCCCCGAGGACTGGGAGGTCGTGTTCTCCACCGGGGCCAAGGGCATCGTCGAGACCGCCGCCAAGCTGTACGGTAGCGACGCCAAGAAGGTCGTGCACGTCGTCGAGACCACCTTCTCGGGGCGCGAGACCTCGTCGTACGTCTTCCCCGCGCCCGCGGCCTCGCCCGTCGCCGACTTGTCGGTGACCAACGGCGGTGCGTCCGAGCTCTTCGTCGCGCCTGCCGGGCAGCTTGCGAGCGAGCTCAGCGCCGGCCTCGCACCAACGCAGGGTCTCGTGCAGCTGCACACCCTCGCGCCCGCGCCTGATGCGCTGTTCGCTGCGCTCACCACCACCACCGAGGGCGAGCGCAAGACCGTCTCTGTGCTCGGCGCGAGCAAGGCCGACGCCGAGGCTCTCAAGGCCGTCGTCCTCTCATCGCTGTACGCCGCCTCGGGCTCCAGCAAGGCAGTACTTCCGCTCGTCAAGAGCGTCGTCGCCACCGCCGCCTCGGCGCTGGTGGCCGCTCCGTCTACCCCGCGCCAGGGCAAGACCGTCGCGTTCTTCACCTCCCCGCTGTCCCCCTTGCCGCAGCTCCTCGCGCACCTCTTCCTCTCCTCCCCGTCCCTCTCTACCCACCTCGCGCAGTTCGCCTCGGCCTCGGCCCGCGGCACCAAGTCCGTCCTCTCCCTCGCGCCCGCCGCCGCCGCGCCCACCGCCGCCTCGCTCCGTGTCGACGAAGCCGCCGACGTCACGTGGGTGTCGGACGCCAACGTCCTCAAGTCCACCGACGTCCTCTCTTCCGCCAAGCCCGGGTCAATCCTCGTCCTCGCGCTCCCGTGGTCCGAGGACGAGCTCGCCGTCAAGCTCACCCGCGCCGAGATCGAGACCATCCAGAGCAAGTCCCTCCGCGTCTTCCTGCTTGACCTCACCCCTTCCCCCGTCGCGCCCATCCAGGAGCAGGTCGCCTTCCTCCTCCTGTACACTGGCAAGCAGAAGCTCCCGGCCGGCGTGTGGAAGGTCCTCGACGCGTTCCACGGCGCCCAGCTCGCACGCGAGGACGTCGAGGCCGCCCAGGCCGCGCTCGTGGAGGTCACCCCCGCGAGCTGGGCCGTCCCCGAGCTCGAGGAAGGCAAGGTTGACAAGATCAAAAGCACCTGGGAGTGGGACGCCCTCCCCGGCGCGGCGGGCATCGTCTCCCCGTCCGACGAGACCTCCTCCACCGTCTCTGGGTGGGAGCTCGCCGCCCGCCACCTCTTCTTCCGCGAGGCCTTCTCCGTGCCCTCGGCCTCCACCACCGACGACGCCACAGGCTTGCCCGGCGTCACCGCCCTCCGCCCGAGCATGGCCGAGGAGACCTTCCTCGTGCGCGTGTCCGAGAACCGCCGCCTCACCCCGGCGACCTACGACCGCAACGTGTTCCACCTCGAGCTCGACACGGCCGGCACTGGCCTCAAGTACGAGATCGGCGAGGCGATCGGCATCCACGGGTGGAACGACGCCGACGAGGTGCGCGACTTTTGCGCATGGTACGGCCTCGACCCCCAGGCGCTCGTCACCTTCCCGTCGCCCACCACCCCCGGCGCGCTCGAGACGCGCACCACCTTCCAGCTCCTCCAGCAGAACGTCGACCTCTTTGGCCGCCCGGGCAAGGCCTTCTACGCGGCGCTGTCAAAGCTCGCGACAGACAAGGCTGACTCCATGCGCCTCAAGTTCATCTCGGCGCCAGAGGGTGCAGAGCTCTTCCAGCGCATGGCCGAGAAGGAGACTGTCACCTTTGTGGACGTGCTCCGCAGGTTCCCGACTGCCCGCCCGGGCGTCCAAGAGCTCGTCGGCCTCATCCCCGAGATCAAGCCGAGGCACTACTCCATCGCGAGCAGCCAGAAGGCCGTGGGCGACAAGGTCGAGCTCTTGATCGTCACTGTCGACTGGGTCGACTCCAAGGGTGAGCTCTTTCTTCTTCTTCTCTCTGTCTCAGCGATCGCGGTGCTGACCCGACCAACGTACAGGCTCTCCCCGCTTCGGTCAGTGTACCAGGTACCTCGCGGCACTCCAGCCGGGCGCGCAGGTCACCGTGTCGATCAAGCCTTCCGTCATGAAGCTCCCGCCTGACGACAGGCAGCCCGTGATCATGGCCGGTCTCGGTACTGGGTGCGTCTTTCTCTCCCCCCCCCCCCCCCTCTGTCTTCGCACCCGAGCAACCAACCGCTGACACACTTTCCTCTCCCACAGTGCCGCCCCCTTCCGCGCGTTCATGCAGCACCGCGCCTGGCAGCGCTCCCAGGGTCTCACCGTCGGCCCCCTCATCTACTACTTTGGCTCGCGCTACCGCTCCCAGGAGTACCTCTACGGCGAGGACATCGAGGCCTACATCGCCTCTGGCGTCATCGCCCACGCGGGGCTCGCCTTCTCGCGTGACAGCGACAGCAAGACGTACATCCAGCACAAGATGTCGGCCGACAAGAAGATGCTCGCCGAGCTGCTCAAGGGCCAAGGCAGCGACGCCGCCTACTTCTACTTGTGTGGACCGACTTGGCCCGTGCCGGACGTGTACGAGGCGCTCGTCGGGAGCTTGACCCAGGAGGGCGGGATGGACAGGAAGAAGGCCGAGGAGTACATCGAGGAGCTCAAGGAGGACGAGCGGTATGTGCTCGAGGTTTACGTGAGTTCTCTTTTATATCTCTTGCGTTTGCCGGCGAGGGGCTGACACGGGCGCCCAACAGTAAACGGACAGGGCGGTCTTGCATCGGTGAATTGGCTAGAGGGGGAAGTGGCAGTAGAGCGGCGGCTAGAGAGCATGCGGGGGGGTTATTGGGGGTCGAGTCTGGTTCGAAATTATATGCACCATCATGCTTCTGCCTTGAGCTGTGTGTTTGCGTGCGTTTCCGTGGTGCTGTGTGTGCGTAAAGTCGATCGACGTAACAGTGCAGTGCGCTAGAACCGTTCTCGGAAGACGACCGCTGTCCCACAGATACATCCACATGCACAAACCAACCACCTACAGCATCGCCTCCGCGCCATTATCCCCCTTCACCACATACGGCTCGATCTGCGGATGTCTCACAATCGACCACCAGAACGCCCTCCAGTGCAAGATCGATCCCTGCCTCCCTCGTCAGCTCTGCTCCTCCGGCTCAGCCGCAACAACACCCCGCCAAGCAACTCACCTTCTCTCTCCGCATGACTACCAACGTATGCCCATTCTCGGCTAACGCCTCACTCTTCTTCACCGCAAACACCCCCTGCACGCTCTTCGACCCCGCCGCCTTGTTCACGCGCACCGACCCACCGTCCTCCCCGTCACCGTCGAGCTTGATGCGCACATTCTCCTCAGTCAGCTCCGAATGAAGGTAGGGTATGAGAAGGTGGACGAGCGCATCGCGCGGGGAGAGGTTGAGCCAGAAGCGGGTAGTAGTGGTGATTTGGTCGCCTGCTTGGGTCTGCATGGCGGAAAAGAGGGGGGGGGGGGGGGGAAGTCAGTACGTTGGCTTTGCGTGTATGAGGACCGACGGAAAAGACGACGCACAATGTTACCAGTCAGACGCATAAAACCCATCTCCTGCCTGTTGAGCTGGCTCATGGCTTGCGATTCAGACATCATCTTCTCATGTCGCCTATCCAGCGCTTGCCATTAGCACACGCCTAACTAGGCACAGTCAGGCAACTACTCACGCTGTGGCATAAGCCATCCCAGGCCCAGAGCTGTACGTCGGGTTGACAACAGCCATCATCCCTTGCGATCGCATCCCTTGTGTGAGCGCATCGGGGATCTGCTCGCGTGTAAGCTGGCTCTGACTAAGGGGAAGAAGGAATGTCAACAAGAGCCATTGGCCACCATCAAAGGCTCAGCTGCTCACGTCATGCTCCACGGGTGGGCCTTGACACCCTCCATAGTGATCCGTTGCCTGGGATCGATGCACATCATCTTCAGCAGGAAATCTATCCCGCTGTCAGCTCAGTTTTCGTCGCAATCGACCTCAGCTGGAGCCTCACCTTTGGCGGTCCCTGATATCCTCGTCCAAGGGTCGTACTGCAGGAGCTCGCCAGTCCGAAAAGCGCAGAATTCGGGGCTGGTATCGGAGGGCTCGTCCCATGGGGTGTCTACCGCAATCATAAGCCCGGAACGCGTACAAAGAGCGATGACAACTTACTCCCAACGAGGAGCGTGTACAATACCACACCCATCCCCCAGATATCTACCGGCTCCGCGGCGTATCCCTGCCCCGACGGGCCTCCAAGCTGCACCGGTCATTACACATTAGCTCTGCACTGGACAGTAACGTAGCCGCGACATCTCACCTCCGGCGCCACATACGGCAAACTTCCACACCGCCCGCTCAGCAGCCTCGTCTTGCCCTTATGCCTGAACACAGCGCATAGACCAAAGTCGGAGACTTTGAGGTTACCGTTGGCAGCGAGGAGGAGGTTTTCGGGTTTGAGGTCCCGGTGGGCGATGCCTTTCGAGTGGATAAATTCCTAAGATGGAGAGAACGGTGTTAGAATAAGGGAGAAGATAGTGATGAGACGCAGGGGTGGAACACTTACGATGCCTGAGGCAAGCTGAGCGAAGTAGAACTTTGCGAGATCCTCGGGGACACCCTCGTCAGGAGCTATATTGACATGGTCTCAGCGACGGTTCCCAATTCGCAACGTCTACATCGTGTTTCGCCAGCCTCAAACGCACCAATCTTGTCAAACAGATCCCCTCCAATTGCCAGCTCCATCTGGATATACAGCCCCGGCACCCATCCCTGCTGCTGTTTCTCCTCCCCTACAACCTCCGAGTGAATAAACTCGAGGATGTACTGATTCTTCAGCGCCTTGTGCACTTGCACCTCCTTTTGAAGCTCTTTGATGTTGGGTGTGCCGACGCCGAGGGAGGGGGAAATGAAGAGGTTGACGACTTTGCAGGCTATGACGTGGCCTCGCTCATCGTTGATAGCTTTGTATACTCTGGGAGTACAGACATTTTATGTCAGCGCACTTGCTACGCATAGCGCCGCACCGAGTCGGGAAGCTGGGGGACAGGCGTACTTGGAAAAGCCGCCACCACCAATCTCCTGTCCAATACGGTACCCCTGGATGACGGGGTACTGCAGTGCTATAGGTGCCTCGTCAAAGTCCATTGTTCTGCTCTTCGTCTTGAGCGATGTGTTTTAGTGACGGGTGGGCAGGTCTATAAGCTATAGTTACGAGGACGACGATGTCGCTCGTTCGCGTCGCACAGTCAATCGACGCGTCTGACACGCTCATGGAATATCAGTCACGTGATCTTTCTTACCCACGCACGACTCGAGACCGTGATCGTGCAGCCTGCATCTTGTTTGAAAACAGTCACAGTATCGCACAGTATCGGACACCCAGATTAACTGTGTACTACGGACACACCCACGTCTTTGAAATGCCCACATTTCCCCTACCGCTCTCCATCTGCCCCATATCAGGCGCTCAGACCGCTCCCCTCCGGCACCTCGTCCTCTGGCCCTCTATTGCCCTGGAAAACCAGCTCGATCCGGCCTACGATTTTGACGAACGGACCACCCATCTCGGAGCATATCTCACCTCCGCTATCCCCGGCGTAGAGCTTGATAAGCAGTACCTCCCAGGGGGCGGTGAAGAGGAGAGCGCCCCTGCCCAAGAGGCGGTTGGGATTCTCACCCTCGCTGTCCAGCCATACTCCACCAGCGCGACCCTCCCCCCACCCCTCTCCCACCCTATCTCCCCACATACCACACAAGTGCAGCTGCACAAGTTTGCTACCCACCCCGCCCTCCACGGGAGAGGCATTGGCCGGCTCATGCTTGCTCGCGCTCTGGAGATGCTCAGAGAGAAGTACGGTGCAGGGAACGTGCTGTTTCACCTGAACGCGCGGGTGAACCGGCAGGTATTCTATACAAGGTGCGGGATGCAAGTCCTGGATGAGAGGGAGTTTGAGTCACGGGGGTCCACTGGGAAGGGCCCGGTGGTGATTCATATCAAGATGGGGGCGCTCATCTGAAGGGAATGATTGCTGGGGTATCGGGGGCTGCTTGGTTGTCACATAGACGTAAGACGATATCTAGATGGCGTTGCATGGTCATTTACAGTAGCTTGGTGATGCCATATTGCATGTCTAATATCAGTCACGTCATCGAATGTCTACTGCAGTACATATGTACACGCGGTCTCTTCGTATTGCCGTCAGGCTGGCTATATCAAAACTCCAACACCTGCATCGTAGTGGCGCCTTCTTCATCCGCTTCCTCCTGCAAGCGCTCTACATCAGTACCGATACCGACGCTTTCTATACAATTGTCACTTACAGAGAAAGCCACCAGTCTTTCCCCGTCAATTACGACCTCCTCCACAGACATCATGTCAAAATGCTTCTCCACCACCAGATAAGGCAGCTCGCTTCCAGTCACCACAGCTCTCACCAACGGCAACTTGCCCGACAAGGTTGTCTCACCGACCACCAAATTTACACCATCTCTCACACCAGCATAATCACTGGCCCCGCCCGTCGACTCTGATTTCTGCTGCGCAGGCTTGGGTAACAAGAGGGCGGCAAGCGGAGACCCAGTATAATCACTCTTTGTCCAGCCAGTTTGCACCCGGTCGTTGATCTCCTGGCGGATACGGAGGGGGTCAAAGTCGAAGAGGCGTATCCCGTTGCTGAAAGCTTGGGGATTCGGCGGAAGGACTAGCGAGGCATATCGGTCTTGGTAAACGTAGCAGACCCAGGCTAGGTTACATAATCAGTTTCGTATCCCTTGGTGGGCATGCCAAGGAAACTCACAGTGTACAGGCTCGTCTGGCCCCAGCATCCTAACTTTGGGCGCAATCTTCTCAAACGGAACAACCGGCATTGGCATTGGCCGGCCCAGAGTCAGCAAGGGACTGGTGGGCGCCGGTAGGTAGGATAACAGCGTCTTCTTCCGCATGAACATCACGTAGTGCACCGTTCTCGGAGGTTCTGCCATGGGCTGGCAGTAGAACTCCAGGATGACCACCCCGCTATCCGATTCCGGCACAAACTGCTGTGGCGAGCCGACAGGGTGGACGGGGAAGGTGTACCGGGGTGGCGGGTCCGCGCGGATGGTCATCCGCGGAGGGGGGAGGTTTTGGTCAAAGTCGACCGCAAACTCGGGCATGTCAATGGTGACGACATGGGTGGCAGTGTGGGGCGGGGCTGGAGATCCGTTGCTTGGGTTGGAGACGGAAGAGAACGGAGGGAAGGCGTAGAGCTTGAGATGATGGGTAAATTCCAGATCACGGGGATCTGTGATATCGCCTGCGGTCTCCGACTCGTAGCGTATAGTGGTTCTAACTGAGGGTACGGCGAAAGAAGATGGGGTAAGGTTGATGAACGACTCGAAGGTTTCTCTTGGCTCTGCCGTGAGAGTCTGAACACGCTTCAAGGTCAGCTACCCAGCTCGTCTCCCTTGAGACAGGACACGTACGACTGCCAGCCTTCCCGTCGTCCACTGCCATCCACACAGTCTGTCCCTCCCACCGCCACGAATGTTGTTCCTTAAGACAAATAGCCCGTCATCACTGATCTGGAACCCCAGCTGCGAAGTCCTGGTGCTCAGCGACATGACAGGCCCCGGCCATACCAGCTCTGGGTTCGCTGCACGAGGGTGAGGTTCAAATGTGGAGAGGGTGAGCAGGTGGAAGACGATGGATGTGACGCCATTGTCCACTCTACAGGTTCCAGTCAGCAGATAGTCAAACCTCGCCCGTCCAAAAAGTCACTCACCTCGATTCACCAACCACGAAGAGGTCCTGTCCTGGGTCAACCACAAAGTCCATCATCTGGAAGTCGAATTTTTTCGTTCTTCTCAGATAGCTGTGCTCATCCTCATCCTCACCCGTATTCGACTCCTCGTCACCGACGCTCGCGGATGCCTCCCTCCCGCCTCTGCCCTCCGTTCCATGAACATCTTCCCATTCTCCCAGCTTCCCCAGCTCATACACCGCCACCTCCCTTCCGATATCCCGCCCCATCATGGTGAATACGGGCAAGCTCCTCAGCAGCACCCCTTCCAGGTACTCGTACAGCCTCCCATCGCTCTCCTGGAACTTGATCTCCGTTATGGTTTTGGGCATGAAATTCTTGAAGCGCGTGATGCGCTCCCTGAGCGTGGACAGGAGCTCCGCTTTCGAAGGGGGTACGAGATGGGGGTTGAGCGTGGAGGGTATGATGGCGTTGGGGTTGAGCGTCAAGGACGAGGTTTGGAGAAGGTTCTGGAGCTCCATTGAGGAGTTGGTGGACAGGAACGTCCTGATTTGCTCGCAGACCTGCAGACAACGCATAGTCAGCAGCAGTAAAGTGCGCAGGTTCTCGTGAGAGCTTGACATACCCGATAACACCTTGTGAACGTGACCCTATCCACATGGAAGAAAATCCTCTCAAGCACCTCGTCCGGCATTCGCAGGAGCCAAGACGTCCCCTTGGGGTCCGGGATGTCGTAGGGATGGGGCTCTGGTCGGTGCGCATAGACAGGCGAGTGTTGGGTCGCCAATGCAGAGTCTGCGGGCTGACGCTGGCTAGTGCTGGATCTCCGGCGTCGTAGTCGCTCTATCATGGAAGACATGGCGTTATGATGTGGGCAAGAGAGAGGGAACGGCGAAGTAGAGAGCAGACGAATTGTTGGAAGGAGCACTGCACGTAGCACGGTGACGAGGAAGGCCATGAAAGAAGGATCGATCGGTCGCTTGTGGGGTGCGTGGAGTTGTCGATATCGTGGCGTTTTACAGACGCGCGCCAGCCAATGTTCTCGGCGGACTTTCAACCATCGTCTTCTTTCTGGGGACGCTTCCACCCCTATTCATGCATCGGCATATCCGCATCAGGAGCACGTACAGGTGATATATCAGGCTCAATCGCGCTACATGCATGCAACATAGGTCCAAGAGCCGAGAAGATAGCCATACAACATCGCTTTCAAGCACAAGAGTACATGTCGACCCCATTGAAACCATTCACCACTGGAACAGACAATGTCAACACTCAGTACATTTCGGGACCACAACACACTCACATATGTCTCATCCCGGTACTCTACAATGTGTGGAAGGCCCTTAACCTTCCTTCTGGCTTTCTCCGCAAGCCATTTTTCAAACCTGGCGCGGGTCTGTTAGCTGCTTGAGTAACGTGTGCCAATCTTTCGCCCACGTCAGTCCAGCTCACCATTTCTTCATCTTTCCTCGACTGCAAAAGTGGGCCGTTAGCGGTGAACGTGAAGTAGATAAGCCTAATGAACTCACCTCTTCTCATTCCCGACATTTACGGTCGCAATCATCTTGAGATCAGGGCCCGGTAAGGACAGGGCGAAGCAAGTCAATTCGAAGAAACTAGAGTGCTCTGAGTATGGTACCCCTACACACCATTCGTCAGCCTCGGATACAACACTCCCAACAAGATTTACCCGGTGACAACTTACCGTACATCATATACTGCCTTCCACTCCCTCTCATGAGCTTCAACTCCCCCTCCCCAAACCGCTTCGCCTGATCCCGCCTGATCACAGTATTCACATCCGGCAGCATGTCTGTGCCTGCGGGTGGCGAGTACGACCATCCCGTCGGACGGAAAGCCAATACCCTGTCAAAATGGGGAAACAGGCGCGAGAGGTAGGGCTCTAGGCGGTCGAGCTGGATGTTGCCGAGAGGAAGAAGGTGGACTTGTGCGGCGATAGGATCGGAAGAGAGCATGGAGTGGAGCTCCGGATCGGTCTGGCAGAGGAGAATTCCCCTCTTGCGTTGGTCGCAGTAGATCTTGGAGCCGATAGCTTTGGCGACGGCTGTCGAGATTTATCATCAGATATGCGAATTGGACAACAGACTGGAGGCCTCACCCTTAACGATCCTCTCTTTTCCGATCGAGTATGTTCCCACTACTACAAGCGTCCGCTCTTTCTTCTTGCTTGTCAAGATGCCCTCCTTCTCTTCTTCCTCCTTCGCTTTTTCGTTTTTCACCAACCACCCCTTCATCACTCCTCTGCTTCTCTCCTCCACTCGTTCCTTGTCCTCCTCTGGCTTCACATCCATCTCCATACCATCTCCACCTTCACGCTTGACTGTGGCCATCCCCACCACCTGGCTTTTTACTTCATCGTAGCTTGGGGCAGACTCGGACTCGCCGACGACAAGTCGACGAGTAATTGCCGAACAGGCGTTGATAACTTGTGGTTGAGGAGGGAAGCAGTACTTGGGATTGAGATAGGTTGTGTCCAGATAGCAGGTGTGGATGGGGGCTCGGGCGATTGCAGGGTGTAGGACCATCTTAGGGTTGCTGCTTGGTTGTCAGCGTGAGACACATGTTGTACCAAATCAGGTACACTTACGCTCTGAAGTCACCGCAGTGCAGATACCGGAATATCCTCTTGCTTCCCACGTAAGCACTGGCAAAGCCGGAGTCACCTGCATTGACAGTTTGCGGGCCTTCAAATAAGAACAGCGACGAGCCGGGGCCTGCAAGCAGTGTGAGCTAGGACCATTTTGAGTCTCCATTCTGACTGACAGTGGTTCGCCTCTAATGGGGTGACTTTCACCCCTCCTGTGTTCGGCATCTCGAATGGTACGTCATTCGGCAGGCCATGCTACGTTGCCTGTCATTAGTGCATACCAACTGGCTGTTACTGAAAATAGACACTCACAACCCATTTAGGATCCACTTCCAGCATATGAATAATCAAGTTTGCCGTTGTCTGTGAACAGTAGATCGGCCCATGGCACCAACTCTTCGAAAGATTGGTGTAATGATCAGAGTGTGCGTGCCTGGGTGTAAATTGTCAGCATCTGCACCACAGATCATGTATCACAAGCGACACACGTGAGGAGATACGCCGTGACCTCCGGGATCGCTCCATACCGGAACGCGTCTACCGCCACCGGCATCCCCGTCATCACCTTATAGAAAGGGGCCTTTCTCCTGCCGACGACACGCTTGCCGTCGCGCTTCAAATCAATCTCTGCGTCCTTCCACTGATCGCGCTCTTTGTGGCCTGACATGAGGACAGAGAATGCGTCGGGGCCGCCTTGTACTTTTGGTGTAGCGGGGAGGGATGGAGAGGGACGAGAGAATGAGGAAAAGGTGGAGACGGGGCGAGTGGCCTTCAGAGTACTTGTGGAAGGGGAGGCCGCAGAGGTCGGAGTAGAGGAGTCGAGACAAAGGTTGATGTGTTGTTGGACGACCTGGAATACTGATATCAGATGCGACTTGCGCCTATTGAGTGGCTTCTGGAGAACTCACAGTATTAACCTTGCCTTTCATGGATAACCCGCAGATAGGACATTGGTCGACTTTTTCACCTTGTGTGATGGTCTCCTTTCCACTCCCCTTCTTTGACTCTGGCGCGTCGACCACAGGCACATCATCCCCGACATCTTCGTCGTCCTCCATTCCCATCCCCTCATCCTCTGGTTCCTCCCAGCCCATGTCCCTCACCTCACCAATGCTGCTCCTGCCAGATTGTCTCCTCTCCAGCTCCGGCCTCAGATATCTCGTCGGCTGGTAGTCCTCCTCCAGCTCCACCCCCGAGTCATCCTCTTCCATTTGTCCCTCTCCTGGATCCTGCGAGCGCGCATCGTCCTCGTCTGAAGGAGGCACGTCCTCCTCCTCGTCAGGCGACTCCGCAGTGTTGATCACCTGTGGCCATGAAGGCGGCGGTTTGAACCCCGGGAGCCCAGCGAAGGGTGGCGGACACGTCATCGGTTCTGATGGGGAGGCCGCAGTTGAGTGGGGAGTATAGTCTGGAGTGCTGATCTTCCGGCGTTTGGGGTTGGGTTGAGGAATAGAGGGTCCTATGGGGGAGGTGATATCGTCGTCGTCGCTAATGACGACAGGATCGTTCGCTGACCCATTGATCTCCTTCCCTTTGCCCTTGTTCTTCCGCTGCTCCTTCAAAGCCCCCTTCGCAGCTTCTGCACATCCCAGCCTTCTTGGAGTTCCCGTATACGACTCCCCATCCGCCACCTCTGCCTTGATGACTTCTCTTGCGCGCCGTCCACTGCTGCCCCCGTTCGTCCCCGCGCTCGCGCTCCTGGTTGCGGTGCTCGACCCCTTGCCGAAGAAGCTCAGAATCGTGCCCTTCGGCGCCATCTCCTTCTGTTTCTGTATCATTGGCGCCATACCGTTAAGCCGTCAGTTGCTGGTGCTTGCCATGTTATCCCTGCTTGTAGAGTTCCCGTCAAGACGTGAGTGACCGACCCCCTTGCACAGCCGATCCTCATGTCTCGTCGATCCAGTCAGCTCAAGCCTCCACCCGCGGGCTAGTCACGTGATTTCATTCCCCGTCTTCTCTTGTCTCGACAGCCATCTGAACATTTTCCAGTGACACTTTGTCCATCTCTCGCCCACATACACATCATGTCTTCCCTTTCCAAGACCCCCACCGCCGAAGAAATTGAGGACGTGCTCCTCAACTGCCGGTTCGGTGAGCTCGAAGAGCTCAAGGCGTTTGTGGAGAGCTATGGCGCTGAGGCGGTTGCGGCGGCGAGGGACGAGCGGGGAAACACTGTTCTGCACATGTGTTGTGGTAACGGGCATCTCGGTGAGTTGGTGGGTCAGTCATGGCTGACTGGGCTGCGAAGTACTGCGTTGCCTTTCACAACGCGCTCAGTATTGACTGGTGGATTGTACAGAAATCCTCGAGTACCTCCTCCCCCTCCTCCCCTCCACCCTTCTCAGCACCGCAAACGAGTCTGGCTCTCCGCCCATGCACTGGGCCGTATCAAATAATCACGTCGAGTGTGTAAAGGCCCTTGTGAATCTGCCCGAAGAACAGGGCGGTGGTCTTCCTTTGCTCAAGGTGAGTTGATCGACACGACCAGCTACTATATACTTGAGAGCTAGGCTCGGCAGGAGCTGACATGAGCTTTGGGGGACAGCAAAAGAACGCCTCTGGCCGAGACGCTTTCCTCGAATCGATGTTCGCCGGCGAGGGCAAAGAGGAGGTGTCTGGTTGGATCGAGGGTTACCTCTATCGCGTGGAGGGCGCGGACGACGAGGATTTCGATGGACAGGAGGGCGCGGCGGTCGAGGAAGGCGACGGGGAGAAGGAGCTGCGTGTGGAGGAGGGAGACGATATCGTGAAGGACGAGGCGGAGGCTGTAGATGGACTTGTGGAGAAGACGGAAGAGCTGGAGGTGAAGGCGTAATGAGGCGGGACGACGCGGAGCGGGATCATTGTATGTATATTCTCTTATGATTGCCACTACCACGAGCTGCTCCCGGGCAGTGAGAGAAGAACGTTTGGTTGGTACAGTTTGGATAACTAGTGCTGCATGCGTCAAAGGTCAATCTAACCACGGCTTGACCCATCGCGTCTCCTCCCACACATTTGCGCTCAGCCCGTTCACCTCAGGCCATGGGTGGCATCGCACCGACTCAGGGGGGCTGAGGAGACGGTCAGCGGTTTATCCAAGCAAACACAGCAAGATGAGGTTATAGCTTACTTGGTGATCCAGTCAATCTTGGTGTCCAGTTGACCTGGCGGCACGCCATCCACCCATCCTAGCTGCTGCTTCTGCGCTCCGAGATCTTCGATGATATGCTGAGCGACATCCCTCTCGTACGCCAGCTGCGGGTCACGCGCGTCAATCTCCTTGTCATACGTGGGCTGTGATACCATCCTGCACGACTCACCTGCACCCCTGGCACGACGGCCACCTTTCCCTTCCCCAACTTCCAGAAATCGCTCGCGATCAGCGTGCACTCGCTCGCCGCGCATTCTCCCTTCTCCTTGTCGCTTCTCCGGAATCGTACGTTGTGCGGTTCCATGAACGGCTCGGGTGACAGCACGGCCAAGGCGTTCCACGATGAGAAGACCTGGAATGGTTCGAGGTTCTTGAAAGCGGTGTGGGTGGTGGGAGATTCCTCAAAGAGGTGGAAGGAGGGAGACCACCATGGCCAGCTAATGGGGTAGAAGAGGTCGCCTTTTTCGATCTACCTCGAGCTGATCAGCATCCTTGACCAAAGAAAATACCGCATGAGCCAGTCTCACTCACCGTTCTCCCAACCCAGACGTCATAGTAGTACTCTGGCCTCTTTTTCCACCAGTCCATAGCCGTCGTGATCCCTGCACGATTCCGCGTGTGCTGGTACACCACCTCCAGCACATCTGCCGCTTGCAGATACACGTCGTTAAAGAAGACCACGGCCTCTGTATGCAGCCCCCACGGCATACTGTCCCCCAGCCCCTCCCACAGCGGCGCCAGAGCCCTGTTCCTCAGCTCGGCAATCTTCTCTATCCGGTTAAGCTCCCCCCACTCGATCTTGGGCTCGCCCGTCTCGACCCTGATCCACTCTGGCTCCAGCCCGAGCCCGAGCAGCATCGGCACGAGCACCTCGTTGAGCGCTTTCGGCGTGCAGTCCCCGGATGGGCCCTCGAGGATCGACACGCTCACATGCCGGGGCGTGAGGAACCGGGTGAGCACCAGCAGCGTGTTGATTAGGTCGGGGAGGTGCGCCTCGATCTGCCGCGTGTTGGTGACAAACATGTACCGCCCCTTGCCCTTGGCTGCCAGGCCGGCGTAGCGCTTCATCTGGGAAGGCGTCAGGCCGGGGGAGAGGTGCACGGGGGTGGCACCCCCGGGACATGTCCGCTTGAAGGCATCGGCTGTGAGGTCCAGGAGAGTGCCGAGGATCGGGTCGTCGGTATGTGCTTGGGGAGGGGGGCCCGAGGGAAGGAAGCCAGGGAACTGGAGCTTCCGAGCTCCCGGGTCAGGGTGAGAGAGGAGGGACAGGAGGAATATGATGCTGAGTGTTAAGCCGAGGGCGAGGAACGGGCGAGCAGAAGATGTTGGACTGGGTGGAAGGGAGGACGAGAAGGGGAGAATTGACGATGTCGATAGGAGAGGAGAAGCATGGCGGCTGCGCTTGAAGGGGGAGGAAAAGCGGGGCATGAAGGACGTGAAGATGATGAACCGCTTGGTGGAGGTACAGTGGTGATGAGAGCTTGTCGAGAAGCTTACGACGGTGAGTGCTGTCAAGCTTCACCTGTCCCCCTGGTATATACTGCTATGGAATGATACGGCAGCAGAGATCCATAGCCAGGATTTGACAGTTCTTTGTAGCTGCCGACGTGTTCATAAGAGACATCTCGGCAGAGGCCACTGCGCGCCTGCTCGGTCGCGACCGCCGTGGGAAAGCCTCCCCACACACAGAGGAGACGCGACGCGACGAACGGGGGGGCAACAGCGCCCACCATGCATCGCCCGCTACGTCGTGCGAGTCGTTCTGGCAAGGGACAGGGACCAGCAAGCAGGTGGCCGAAAGATGTACAATTATGATATGAGGTATCGTCTCTTCCCCCTTCGTCCATCGCGCTTGCGCTACATATATCGAACTATCGTGAAATCACATGAATCGTGAACCCCCCGTTGTGAACAGCGCCATTACCTACTTTTACTGCTACTCTGCGCCTGAAGGGGCCTAGGGGACTACTGTACGAGAACAACTGGACAGGAAAAAAAGTCGAAAGTGTTGATGAGCGAAAACGAAGAGTGCGAGAGAAGGATATGAAGGAAAAAGAAATAATAATAAAAAGAGTCCGTGTCTCCTCCAGACCGAGAACCGAGACACGCCCACACCGCTCAGCACCCCCTATATATTTCCTCTGTGACCTACTCCTTCTCTGCTTTCTCGGTGATATTCTTTACGCTGGGAGTCTTGGGGGCGGGGGTGGGGTTCTCGGGAACAGATAGGAGGGGTTCGTCGGTGGCGGCTGGGGCGGGGAGGGAGGCGGGCTCTTTTATAAGAGAGGCTGGAGGCTTGGTGGTGGGTGATGGGATAGGTCTGCGTGGGTGGGTGGGTGGGTGGTGTGCGAGAGAGCGAGGGGATGGGGGAGGGGGGGCACGTCGGCGGGTGTTGACAGACTGCAAGACGAGGCACGAGCTTACGGGGGTGAATGAACGTCGTCAGGCATCACCGCATAGTAGCCCGCGCGCGAGAAGGGGTAGTAATGGTCGACGGATGTTATTTCCAGCCTGTGAGGCGGATGGTCGCCGTCAGCTCCCAAGTTCTTCACTCCAAGGAGCGCACTTGGTACCCGGGCCAGCTACAGTAGATGTAGGGGGGGTACGGGGGGTACTGGCTGTCCGGGGACCATTGTGCGACGACATACGGGTGCCAACCTTCTGGTGGTTTGCCCTTCCACAGAGGTGCGGGGGGGACAGCGCCGGGGGGCGGGTAGTACGACATCATGGGGGGTGGGCCCCACATTGCCGTGGGCGCAGGCACCTGCGGGTACATACCCATCCCAGCGTAATGGTACGCGCCCCACGTCTTGAAGTACTCTGCCTGCTTCTTGTCAAAGTCCTCCTTCTCCTTCTTTGCGATCTCCGCCTTGGCCTTGTCGAGCAGCGGCTTGGCGAGTTCGCGGAGATACTTTGCCCCCGTCACGCTGTCCGGGGCATCGGCGAGCTTGGCGAGCTGGTCGTGGATGGCGGCGAGCTCGTCGACGGGCATCTTGTCGAGGATGAGCATGGCCTTGTAGGCGTACGGCCAGGGGAGTCCGAGGCGGCCCTTGAGGACGTCCATGATGACCTTGCGCAGGTCCTCGTTCTTGGCCCAGCCCTCGTACATGCGGAGATGGGACTCGTCCGGGCCGAGCTCGCGGGTGTGGTTGGTGTCTTCCTCGCATTGGTCGCGAACGAAGCCGGGGTCGTTGGGGTTGAAGCTGTGGGGGGTGGGGGGTGGTAGGAGGTGGAGGGGGGGAGGTGGAGGGGAGGTGGGTCGCGTGAGGGGGAGGGTGGTGACGGGAGATGCATCGCGTGAGGGGGAGGGTGGTGACGTGGAGATGCATCGCGTGAGGGGGAGGGTGGTGACGTGGAGATGCATCGCGTGAGGAGGAGGGTGGCGACGGGAGATGCATCGCGTGAGGAGGAGGGTGGCGACGTGGAGATGCATCGCGTGAGGAAGAGGAGGGTGGCAAGAAGAGACGGTCAGCTCGCGCCCATATACGCTCTCAACGAACGGCAGTACGTACCAGCTGGGCATCACGCCCGGGACAGCCCAGTACGCGCCGTGCATGAATGGCGGTGGACCTGCGACTGGTGTGGATCCCCAGATACCGAAAGGGGCGGCCATGCGCTGAGGCTTGAGTCTGTGTTTGCGGAGAGTGTTGGGCAGTGTGGGAGGGTGGGAGGGTGGGAAGGAGGATAGCTTGTGGAGGACGGAGAGTGGCGAAAGGCGGGTTGGTGGCGAAAGGACGTCCCTTATGTAGCCCGCGAGTGAGTCGTGAGTGAGTGAGGGAGTGAGTGAGTGAGTGGCAGCGGTCGAGTCATCCTCGAGCGAGTACCCGACAGATAATCCGGGGTGGGGCCCGCCCGCACGCCCGCACGCCCGCACGCCCGCACGCCCGCACGCCCGCACGCCCGCACGCCGCGCCTCCACACACACACCGCCCACGCGCACGCCCCGCCCGGCCCACAGCTCACCGCGCCCCGCAGCCGATGCATCCATCGACCTATGCATACTGTCTCTCTCCACACCCGACTTTCCTCGGCTCCGGACACCGCCAGCACCCTGCACTGCCTCCCGCATCGCCCGCCTGCCTGCCTGCCCGATAGCTCCCCGCCTCCCCGGCACCCACCGCCCCAGCCCGCCCCAGCCCGCCCCTCCCTACACACGCTTCCCCTCACCCGGCACCTGCACACGCCGCCCCTCCACCCCATCAGCGACCACCCCTTCCACCCGCCCCGCCCCGCCCGCCCAGCTCACTCACCTGCACGCCGGTATCTTTCCCCCTGGTCCACTGCTGCATCACATACCCCCACGCGCCGGCTCCCAGGCCCGCACTCGCCCCGCCGAGGACCAGCACCGGCAGGCTCGCGCGCCGGAGAAAGATCGCCGGGGCCAAGAGGGACGATAGGGTCGCGCAGATTGTCGCGTAGTCGTTTCGGCGGACTTGCGCTGCGTCCATGGCCTGGGGGGGGGGGTTACGCGCGTCAGCCTAGTGCACGCGAGACGCCAGCCGACAACATGAACAAGGCCCAAAAAAACCCCGACATACAATCTCTTCAAGCCTCGCGAGCACGCGTGCGTCGGGCTGCCCCACGCCCCTCGCGTAGCCGTACCCTGCGCCGACGACGGCGCCGCTGAGCGTGCCGGCGATCGAGGTGTACATGAGGCGGCGGACGGAGAAGCGCTGCCGGCGGAGCACGAGGCTCGCGATGAGGTAGGCGGGCGGGGTGAATGCGGAGAAGAGCTCGGCGGCGGAGAGGGAGGAGTGGAGGATGAGCTGGGTGCGCGGGGGGTAGCGGAAGAAGAGAGGCGCGGAGGGGGGGGGGGGCGGGCCGGACGGGCCGGACGGGCTGGCGGGGAGAGCAGACATGGTGGATGGACGGGACGTGCTGGAGAGGGGTACGGGAGGTACGTCGTGTGGTTGTGCGATGGATGGGCTGTGGGTGGTGAGAAGAGACGAAGCGAGCGCGGGGCGAAAACGTCCTGCCGGGCGATGACGATGACGTGGTACGTACGTACGCGCGTAGATCGTCTTGGGTGGGTGCCTGACAGACACGCAACCGCCTCTTTTGGCGTCAACCCGCGCCCCCCCCCCTGTCCCCGGTGCCGCGCGCGCAGCAGCGGGACCACAGGGTGAAACGGAGGGAGCCTCGGCGGAGATGGGGGGGCATGGACCGGATAGCGTAAGCGTCAGGCTGCCGCCCCGGCTGCCGCCCCGGCTCCCGCCCCGGCATAACGCAATGTAGGCGCGGGGGGCGGCAGGGAGGTACGTCCTCGCGTCCCGGTCTATGTATATGTGCACGAGCGGGCAGGTCGCTTTCCCGTGTTCCATAGATGTGCTTTGACGTTCGGTCATGCACGCGGTCCGTACAGGCGAGACATGGGATGTAGGGCGGCGAGCTCCGTTCGGTCGAGTGGTGGTGCATACGTTATCATCCCACCCACTCCCACCCACTGACGGGTGGGTCATGGAGTCCACGGAGCCACGTAACGAGGTACAAGCAGTACTGCACACGCAGGCTAGAGGTCGGCCTGGGTGGCCTGGCCTGGCCTGGCACGTTGAGGAGCTAACTGCCTGCCGAGCGAACGACTAGCATGCACCCGACGGCACGTCCGGAAACGGGACAGTCGATGTTGACGCCAGGGGGCGATACTAGCGCCCATCTTATCCTTGGATCCCAGGGAGAGAGGAACCGGGTGTACCTGGAGGGGAGTCTATGCGTGCCTGCCCTTGTTCGGGAAGACGGAGATGCAAGGGTAGGGACGAGGTGTGGGAAGGGAGGTGGCAGGGGAGGGAGGGGAGGAAGGGGAAGGGGAGGTGGGAGGAGAGCCGGGAGGGGACGACGGAGGCGAGCGGGGGGTGGGTGGATAGATGTGTGTGGGGCTGGGTGCGGGTGAGATGCGCAGCAAGTGGAAGGTGGCTGTCGATGCTGGGCGTCGTACTGGGGTGTGTGCGGGCGGGAGGGGGAGGGCGCGAGGTGTCGTACTCGGGGTGGGTGTTTCGGATGACTGGAATCTTGTTGGGCCGGGACCGTGACGGCTGGGGGGCGGCGGGGCGCGGGGGGCGGCCGGGCCCTCGAGCGCGTGCTGGGGGAAGCGAGGGGCGGGGGCAGCGGATCGGGGGTGGGGGTGCGGGCGCAGGTGCGGGTGCGGGGACGGGATAGCGGTACAGGGGCCGTGCGGCGCATGACGGCAGGCTACCAGCAGTCGCCAGGCACGGGCCACCCGGGCCACGCCAGGGCGGGGGCGCGCCGGCGCAGGTGCAGGTCCAGATCGTGCGGAGGGGGGCGGCGGCGGCGGCGGGCGAGGGGCGGGCGGGGCGGGCGGGGCGGGCGGGGCGGGCGGGGCGGCGCGGGGCCGGCGCAGCAGCGGGCGGCGGGGCGACCAGCCGGGAGGGGCGGCTGCCGCGCGCCAGAGGGCGGCTCGGGAGTGTCCTGCCCCCTCCCAGCCCACAGCCGGTCCGCACGAGACAGCCAGACACACACACACTCTGATACATCCACCCGCTTTCCTCGCGCCTGGACACACCCACCCCCCCCCCGCCCCCCGCCCCCCGCCCCCG